>LR753420.1:263457-274853 GCA_902729485.2 Mus minutoides
TTGCAGCTGTGTGGTTCCAGATGCCCCTGAGCCAGAGCAATTGATGCTGCTTTTAGCATTAGTGGGAAGCAGAAACTGCCAGATGCCTTGGTCATCTCTAGGCATCAGGGATGGCTGGGTTTTCATCTGAGGTATTGTTGGGCAAGCTGATTGAGTCTCTTGTGTTCTTGAGAAGGGCCTAGTGTAATGCTAGATCTTTCCCTCCAGCTGGGCCCATTTGTTGCTTTAGCCTATAACCAACCTTGTTTTTTAAATCCTGGAGAATGCTGAGTGAAATCTTTACTTTTGTGAAACATAGCAAAGCTACCCCACATGCACTATGCCAGCACTGACCTAAGAGATGACAGGAGTCATCTCTTGAGCTTGAACGACAGAAATGAGGTCACCTGTTCACCTGATTCCCTTTATCTGCATGGCTCCAGGGTTATAAGTTTCCTCTAGCAGATGTCTGCCCTTACCTGACCTCAGGTTTGTATGGTTTTGATTTCTTCTCTCAAGTAGGAAAGTGTGACCTGTAAGTATAAAAACACGGTCTTAAGGCGTGCTCCCCGGACTGCTCACACCCAGGCCCCGCTTCCTTGGGACACACTTTGAGTTAGCAGGCTACTGGGGCAGTGAGTGGGTAGGGAGAGGGAAATCACACACACACACACACACACACACACACACACACACACACGACACCTTTCTCACTTCAGAGGGAACTGGCTAGTGTCTCATTTGTAAAATTGGGTCCTGGTGTATTCCAGAGCTGAGGTGAAGCTTAAATGAGATTTAGTGACCATGAAAGAGTGGTGTAAGGCCCAAACAACTTTACAGTTGTAAAGGATGGCTAATATTAACAGAGCACAAGGATTTGTGTACTATCAAGGAACTTTTTCCTAACTTGCTGGTGAGCTTTAGTTTCTAGTTTCCATTTGTGAGAAGTCACTGTTTGCAGGCTCGACATCTCTTGTCCCACATCCTCAATAGCTTTGCCTTGCCAGTGATTTAATTTGTATCAAGAATGCTAATCGAAAGGAAGGGTTAGTAATGGTCTCGGTCTGTCTCTCTCTCTCTCTCTCTCTCTCTCTCTCTCTCTCTCTCTCTCTGTGGTATATATGCATATGTGCACACATGTTCACACTTGGAACTCTGAGACGTCAACTGTCCTGCACCATCACCTCTGCCTTATTCCCTTGAGACAACATCACTGAGCCTGGATCCAGCTCAGTGACCAGCAAGCTCCAGCGTCTACCCGTTACCCACATGGTGCTGAGGTTATAGGATCACACCAACCCGTTACCCACATGGTGCTGAGGTTATAGGATCACACCAACCCGTTACCCACATGGTGCTGAGGTTATAGGATCACACCAACTTTTCCCATGGATGCTGCTGACCTGAACACAGGTCCCCATGCTTGTACAGCGGGCATTCTTTCCCATGGAGCCATCACTTCAGCCCACCATGCACTCTTTGATACTAATGACATTATAATTTATTTCAGGGCTATAGCAATGAGTTTGTGGCAGTTAAAAGTCAAAATAGGAGCCAGAGAAATGGTTCCATGATTAAGAGCACTGGCTGTTCTTCCAAAGGACTTGGGTTCAATTCCCAGGTTCTACATGGCAGTTCACAACCATCTGAGTAATGCCAAAGGTCCAGGGGATCTGAACCAGCTCCCAGCTCTAGCCTCTTTGGACACATAGACATGCATGTGGTGCACAGACATATCTGCAGGGAAAACACATATAAAGTAAGTCAGACTAGTGAACCTTCAGGGGTGTGATGACCCCAATTTTCTATGTTAGATCAAAAGCTATTGGGTTTATGAGTATGTTTTCTAATAGCAATGTCTTCCTTAAAGTAGAGAAATAATTTTTCCTTTGGAGAGGCTAATTCATTTGTATTGAAGTTTCAGTCTAAGAATTTAAACTCAGTGTGAAAATATATTAATTTTATAACCCACTGAGCTTCTAATTTGTGACTGCAGTGATATTTCTATTTAAACAGTTTGGTTGAGCTGATCTTTTAGTGCATCCCTGTAGTCCCAGAAATTATAAGACTTAGGTAGGAGGGTGAAGAGTTCAAGGCCAGCCTAGACGCAGGAAGATCTTGTCTCAAAACAGATGGACAGCAACAAAGAAAAAGAACGTAGTGTGTGTGTGTGTGTGTGTATGTGTGTGTGTGTCTGTAAACCTCACTAACTCTATATGAAGATTTGAGGGAATAGGTACAGTCAGACCTAACTCATGCTGTTGACCCAACAGCTAGAAGAAACACTTAAGTGTTGTTGTTGTTGTTGTTTCTTTTCTTCTTAAAAAGATTTATTTATTTATTTATTTAGTGTATGAGTGCTCTATTTACATGTCAAAAGAGGGCATCAGAACTCATTATGTTAATCCCAGCACTTGGGAAGCCAGCCTGGTCTACAAAGTGAGTTCCAGGATAGACAGGGCTACTCAGAGAAACCCTGTCTCAAAAAAAAAAAAAAAAAAAAACCCAACTCATTATGGATGGTTGTGAGCCACCATGAAGTTGCTGGGAATTGAACTCAGGACCTTTGGAAGAGCAACCAGTGAGCCATCTCTCCAACCCAATGCTTCATTTTTTGTTTTGTTTTAAAGATTTATTTATTTATTTTATGTATATGAGTACACTGTAGCTATCTTCAGAGGGCATCAGATCCCATTACAGATGGTTGTGAGACACCATGTGGTTGCTGGGATTTGAACTCAGGACCTCTGGAAAAACAATCAGTGCTCTAACCATTGAGCCATCTCTCCAGCCCCATTGCTTTTTAAGTAATATTTTTCATAATAGTGAAATTTTGACGTTCTCCTAGGAACTCTTGACAAAATGACATACTCATATGAAATAAAATTCCTTCTATCTGCTGAAAAGAATAACGTCAATCAGTCTGTTGATGTGCAGTGAAGTGTAAGAAACACGTGTAAAACACCAGCAGATTGTAGAATGCTTTGGTAATGATTACCTACATATTTTTGAAAACATACTTATCTAGTAATATACATATAGAAAGTGAGGCTATAAACATCACTTGTGAGTATTGGTTACCTCAGGAAGAGTTAGGTTATGGTCAAATGTCACTGTAATTTTGTAAGATTTGAATCTGAAATAATAAGCCTGCATTTTTGCATTATTTTTATAAGTAGAAAAAGATACTAAAGATAAAAAATTTCTTCAATTACTATGTGTTTTGAACTTAAATATAAAATATTTGAAATCTAAAATCCATACTTATTTATTAGTTATACACAAATGTTACTGAAAATATGTCTGGTATTAGCTTGGTGGTTTGGGATACACACACACATATGCATGTGTATATACATACACATATATAAGTATTAATAGGATATAAAAATACTTTCTTGAGGCTGGAGAGAGAAGTGGCTTGGTGGTTAAGACAGTTCCCAACTGCCTGTAGCTCCAGCTCCAGGGGATCTGACACCTCGGGCTCTGTACTCCTGCACTCAGGTGCACATACCCCGACACACACGCGCCCGCGTGTGCACACACACACACACACACACACACACACACATGCACAGAGAGAAAGAGAGAAAAAAACCAAAAATAGAATCTTCAAATTTTTTCTTGAGAATTCCTAACCTTGTAAATCTGAGATCTTTAAATAAAAATATTTTCTCATTGATGTTTAGTCAATAAAATGTTTTGATGCTTTTAAAGGAATACATACTTTATGAAAAGAGTTTACTCATGGTAATGTAGAGAAGCGAATAATGTGGAAAATATCCCATAATTTAAACATTCTGAGAGACCACTGAAAACTCGGACTCAGAATATGCCATTTAAACTGATCCACAGGAAAGCTAGGATTTCAGTGTGTGGTGATGGAAGAAATCAAGCTAAAGCCTGAGGCAACTTTTGGGAATAAAAAATAATCCACTGCCGGGCATGCCTTTTGTTTTGTTTTGTTTTGTTTTTGTTTTTGTTGTTGTTATTGATTTTTGTTTTTTCGAGACAGGGTTTCTCTGTGTAGCCCTGGCTGTCCTGGAACTCACTTTGTAGACCAGGCTGGCCTCGAACTCAGAAATCCCGCCTGCCTCTGCCTCCTGAGTGCTGGGATTAAAGGCGTGCGCCGTGCGCCACCACGCCTGGCTCTGGGCATGCCTTTAAACGCAGCACTTGGGAGGCAGAGGCAGGCGGATTTCTGAGTTCGAGGCCAGCCTGGTCTACAGAGTGAGTTCCAGGACAGCCAGGGCTACACAGAGAAACCCTGTCTCAAACCCCACTACCACCACAATCACCAAAAAAAAAAAAAGAAAAAAAAAGAAAAAAGAATAACCCCGATTGACAAATGTCCGTGTTTCTTTTAGGGGAGTAGTAGGAAATCACATTTGAATCGGGCTGGTGATGCAGGGTGCAAACATTTACTTAGTTGCTAACAAGGACCCCTTGAGAGTTTTTGAGCAAGAAGAAAGGGTAAAAATTCTCTTTAAGAGGGGTTGATGTGATTTTCCATTGGGAAAGCTGTGAAGGCCTTGGGACACGGAAGTCTGTAGGCAGCTGGAGCACTAGAGTCTCCCCACCCCCCTCCGTCAGTCACACATTCACTTATCCCAGGTTGGCTATGAAGGAAACGGTGAGCATTCTTCCTGCTGACACAGTTGGAAGCCAGTAGATTGGTAAATGTCCCCTTTTTGTTGCTGTTTGGGGACAGAGTCCCATATAGTTTGAGACTATATGAGACCTCAAACTTCCTATGTAGCTGAGTTCCAAATCCTCTTGCCTCTGACTCCCTGGAGTTACAGGTGTATGCTGCCACATCAGCTTTAATTAGGCTGTTTGGGGGACCAGACTTCCTTCAGTTCATAATGCTTTGAGATTCTGCTCTTAGTATAGAGAAGTCAGACATTAGAGGGAAAAATCCCCTCCCCCATCAGGTCTGAATTGAACTGTCTCATATCCTTGCTTTCCTGGTAACCATGGAAAAGTAAGGGAGGGTCAGAAGGCTTCCTCTGCTGAGAGACTGGGCTATGGAGGCTGCTTACCATGCTGACCAGGCGTGGACACGTGCTGGTGACTGGGCTGTAACTGGCGCTTTAGTGGAGCCCCTTCACTCCCTCTCCTTGGTCTGGTGTTTCCTTGCTTCTTCCTTCACCTGCACAGAAAGCCAGGCTTGTTTTCTAGCACTGCACTGCCAGCTCCCTGGGAAACACGTGCTAGCTCTCCATATTGACCATAGGCTGCGCCAGCATGGCCCAGAGATGTCTGGGTTCTGACCACACGGTGATCCAGCATTAGGAAAAGCTCCATCCCTCTTTTTTTGCAGCCATCTGATAAGGAGAGGCAAGAACCCACTTTTACAGACTTGTTTAAACTAATGCTAAGTTGTGACTTTTTTGTTTGGTTTGGTTTGGTTTGGTTGAGACAGGGTCTCTCTACATGACCCTGGCTGTTCTGGAACTCACTATGCAGACCAGGCTGGTCTCAAACTCACAGAGATCCATTTGCCTCTCTGCCTCTGTCTCCCAAGTGCTTGGGTTAAAGATGTGCACCATTATACTTTGTCCAAGTTGTGACATTAAAAAACAAACAAACAAAAAAAACCATTGAAGCCAGGGCTGGAGAGATGGCTCAGTGTTTAAGGGGCACACTGTTCTTACAGAAGATCTGATTCTGCTCCCAGCACCTATGTCAAACAGCTCATAACTGCCTTTAACTCCAGTTCCAGAGGACTCTGCAGGCATACTCGCTGGCTTTCCATACCCACCCCCCCACAATAAATCTTTAAAAACTAAATAATAAAAACATGAAGCTACTATGAAAGGCATGTATCATACCCCTACCTTATCCTGATAACCTTTGTCATTTCTTTTCTAGTGATTTGTTGTGTTTTGAGATGGGTTGGCCTAGAACTCCCTACTTACTATGTAGCCCAGGCTAGCTTCGAACTTATAATGGTCCTATTGGCCTCATTCTTTAGAATGTTTGGATTACAAATGTGTGTTACTATGTTCAGCCTCTACCTCTCCCCCAAACCCCCAAGGCTGGGCTTGAACTCTTGGGCTTCTTAACTTTCCAAGTAGCTAGGACCACAGGGGCATGCCTGTTACTGTGCCCAGGTACCCTCTGCCTCCTTGGTTTTCAGGCCTGACCCTGTTGCTCACCCAAAGGTGAGGTGACTTCCTAGTGTGTTCTTGTAGAAATGGCAACATTCTGTCGGTGTTGGAAAACCCAAACGTCTTCCTCAGAGCCTGGGCATACCTCCTGGTTCTTTAACTCATTGTTTACCTGACTGATTCTTTATCTGCAAAATGGGCATAATGCTAGTTCTTCATAAAGTTGTCAAGAATATTTCATGAGACACTCAGTGTGAAGTGCTTAGAGCAGCTCTGGACAGGCTGTGTTCAGTGAGTGGTAGCTCTGGCTGCAGGAGAACCAGTCTACACAGATCCTTCTGTCCCCTCAAGTATTTCCACAAGACTTGAAGTGCTAGTTTCTCCTTTTGGTTCCAGCAAGGGCTAAGATTTGGGGAAAATGGCAAAATGCTTTAACTATAGTTCAAGCCAGGTATAGAAGTGCACACTTTTAATCCTAGCACTTGGCGGGGAAAGGCAGGTAGATTTCTGTGAATTTGAGGCCAGCCTAATCTACATACAGAGTTCCAGGATCGCCAAGGCTACAGAGAGAGAGCTTGTCTTGAGATAAATAAGTATTCTAGTTCAAAATCTGATTCTTAGGGTCACTTGGAAAGCTTTTCTTTTTCTTTTTTCTTTTTTGACGTAGGGATCATCTATTTTGTCCAGGGTGACATACAACAACTGGCCTCGAGATTTCTGTCAGCCCAGAAGTAGCAAGGACTTTAGATGTGAAGCTGGAGAGCTTTTAGCATGCAGATTAACAACCCTTTCTTGTGTTTTGTTGTTGTTGTTTGGTTGGTTGGTTTTGGTTTTTTGAGACAGGGTTTCTCTGCATAACCCTGGCTGTCCTGGAACTCAGTCTGTAGACCAGGCTCAAACTCAGAAATCCACCTGTCTCTGCCTCCCAAATGCTGGGATTAAAGGACTGCACCACCACTGCCTGGCTCATTTCTTGTGATTTTATTCAGAACTGTGCAAAGCCAGCCATGGTTTTGTCTGCCTGTAGTCCCAGCCTCCTTGGAGGCTGAGGTAGGAAGGATGTTTGAGCCCAAGAATTTGAGGCCATCATAGACACTTAGGGAGAACTGTCTCAAAAAAAAAAGTGATGGGGGTTGGGAGATGTGTCAGTTGGTAAAATGCTTGCCACACAAGCATGAGGACCTGAGTTTGGTCTCAGCATCTGCTTGAGAAAGCAGACATTGGCACACACCTGTAATCCCAGCGCTGGCTCCCTGAGGCTTGGTGGCCAGCCAGATCAGTTGAATTAGCAAGTTCCAGCTTAGGTAATAGAGTGTGTCAAAAGGAGAGGTGGAAAGCTATAAGAAGATGCCACATACATGAGTTTGTGTGTGTGCGTGTTGCAGGATATAGGGGAAAGGGGTGTAGACAATGGGTGGAACTGCTATCTGGGGTTGTGGGGTGTCTTGAAGTAATTCTATTGCTAGGCCAAAATTGGGCAACCTTTATTCTAGTTTGCTAGACTCCAGTGACTTGTGGCTAGAGGATCTCTAAGATTATTTCTTCCAAGCAGTAGCAGATTGACCTTCCTTAGAAGCTTAGGCTATTTTAATCTCAGCACAGGAGACTCCACTCAGCTCCCATTAATTCTGAATTGTTGAGCAGAAAAGCTTGGATTGCTGTCCTCTTGGGACATTAGTTTCTGGTAGTCTTTATGGAAGGTAGTACAGCTCTGACTTAGCCACAGCAGGTTAAAGACCAGGCCGAGTTGAGCGGCAGGTCTGTTTGCCTGCCCTAGAAGGATCCTCTGAGCTCTACTTACCTCTAACCAGATGACACTTTGGACTCTGAATCCTCAGAGTCCTTCTGTCTCCTGGGTCTGTCCAGCCACTGGGTCTCTGCACAGCTGCCTAGGTTTCTGTGGAAAGCCTGCTGGCCATGGGCTCCTCTGTGGCTTTTGCATAAGTGGCAGTTTTTAGAACTGGGTGGAAAATATGCTTTGTGAGATTAGAGTGTAGAGAACAGACAGGAGACTGTAAACAGTGTTTCTTAACCTGTAGGAAGGGAGGAAGCATGCCAGGGTCTAACAGGCCACGTTTGTCCGGAGTGCTTATGCCCCTGGGGTTCATCACTTGCATTGAGTGGGACTGAGAATCAGAAGAGAGTAGGGAAGAGGAAGCTGGGGCCAGCAAGATGGCAACAGAAGCAGATCCCGTTCGAGGTCAGCCAAATCTAGATGACCCTGGCTCTTTCTTTCTTTCTTTCTTTCTTTCTTTCTTTCTTTCTTTCTTTCTTTCTTTCTTTCTTTCTTTCTTTCTTTCTTTCTAAGATTTATTTAGGCTGGGCAGTGGTGGCGCACGCCTTTAATCCCAGCACTCAGGAGGCAGAGGCAGGCGGATTTCTGAGTTCAAGGCCAGCCTGGTCTACAAAGTGAGTTCCAGGACAGCCAGGGCTATACAGAGAAATCCTATCTAAAAAAAAAAGTTTTGGGGCTGGTGAGATGGCTCAGCGGATAAGAGCACCCGACTGCTCTTCCGAAGGTGATAAGTTCAAATCCCAGCATCCACATGGTGGCTCACAACCATCCGTAATGAGATCTGGCGCCCTCTTCTGGAATGTCTGAAGACAGCTACAGTGTACTTACATATAATAAATTAAAAAAAAAAGTTTTATTTATTTATTATATATATGAGTACACTGTAGCTGTATAGATGGTTGTGAGGCTTCACGTGGTTGCTGGGAATTGAATTTAGAACCTCTGCCTTTTTTGGACAAGCCCACTTGCTCTGGTCAGCCCCTGCTCACTCAGTTCTTGCTTGCTCTGGTCCAAAGATTTATTATTATACATAAGTATGCTGTACAGAAGAGGACATCAGATCTCACTATGGGTGATTGTGAGCCACCATTTGGTTGCTGGGATTTGAATTCAGGACCTTCAGAAAAGCAGTCAGTGCTCTTACCCACTGAGCCATCTCGCCAGTCCCAACCCTGACTTTTTCAAAGTGACTCTGGCTCCTAGTGCCCCATCTCGAGGAAGCAGTCCCTTCATAGCATGGGCAGACTCCAGGTCCTTCACAGTAAGAAAGACAAAACCTTCACAGTTGACGTCTGATCCAGGCAAGGAAGCCTGCTTGCAGAGCAAGTGAGCAAGCTGGGGATGCAGGAGACTGACTAGGAAGAGCTGAGGCCTCCCTACAGATCCCAGGCTGTGTGTAGTTGAACAGTCTGGGCCTTCTTGGAACTGCTGTGGGCGGCTCTTAAGGTCTGAGGAGTCCCATTCCTGTCTCCTTTTAGCGCTCATGCTGACTGGTGCTCCTCCCGCTCTATTGCTGGGTCCCTCTGCCCTTCCGTAGTATAAAAATAAGTTTTCTCCAGAGTTGTGCTTAGTCTCCCCTCCTGCCTTCTGTCCCCTCCTGTCTTGTTGGGAACACTTCTCAGTACCTGTCTCTAGCCCTAACCTCTCTCCCGAGCTCTGTGCCTTGGTCTGTATTGTTTCTGTTCTGTTGCAGCTGTCGGCCTGGTCTCATTACCTCTCACCTGAGCTGCTCTGATAGCCTCATAACTTCTTCGGTGTTCCGGTCATCTCACCAAATGTAGCTTTGTTTGGGTTCCCCCCAAAGCCTCCAGAACCTAAAGATTATAATTTGACACTCAAGGTCTTAATTTTTTTGGGTTGGTTTTTTTTTTTTTTTTTTTTTTTTGGTTGTTTTCGAGACAGGGTTTCTCTGTGTAGCCCTGGCTGTCCTGGAACTCACTCTGTAGACCAAGCTGGCCTCAAACTTAGAAATCTGCCTGCCTCTGCCTCCCGAGTGCTGGGATTAAAGTGTGCACCACCACTGCCTGGCTACTCAAGATCTTTCTTGAGCTAGGTGTAGTGGCACATGTCTATAATCTCAAAACTCAAGAGGCTGTGGCAGGAGGATTGCCATGAGTTTGAGGCCAGCCTGTGCTGTATCAAGTATCAGGCCAGCCAGGACCTACCTCAAACAAGCAGTTCTTCCTCATCCCCTTGTGTTCTACCTCTCTGGACTTACAATTTTCTGGAACACAATTTTACCTGCTCTATTATCCTTTGGTGTTTCCACTTGTCAAGATCCTGTAAGGAGGCTAGCAAGATGGCTCAGCAGGTGAAGACACTTGCTGCTAAGCCTGCTAACCCAGGATTGACCTTGGGACCCACATGGGGGAAGGTGAGTACAGACTCCCCCAAGTTCTTTGAATGTTGTATGTGCACCATGGTACATAGATGCACACAAAATAAATAA
Source organism: Mus minutoides (assembly GCA_902729485.2). Taxonomy (NCBI): domain Eukaryota; kingdom Metazoa; phylum Chordata; class Mammalia; order Rodentia; family Muridae; genus Mus; species Mus minutoides. Next base: position 273,794 of record LR753420.1, read on the forward strand.
ATGTAATCAAATAAGTTCTGTCTGTGCCACAATGCCTATTCTCAAAGTTTTGAAAGAAACTTCATTTCTAAATGCCAAGAAGATAGCCAGGAAACACCGCATCCCCACTCTGTACCATTAGGCTGGGTCACCTTCCATGAATGCTTCCTTGTTTCTCTTCCCTGAACCTTTCCAGATGTCACTATCTTCTTGTTGGGGACTTTGTTCTTTTTGTGACCTTTGTCAAACACCGGATTACTCTCAAGTAGATGATTTCCCATGGTTTTAAGGAGTGTGGGTGGGACTCGTATAGCATCCTAGTGACTCAGACTTAAAGATAAAATGAACGGAGGAGATAGAGAAAGGACTGAAGGAGCTGAAGGGGTTTGCCACCCCATAGGGAGAAGAGGCCCTTGGTCCTGTGAAGGCTCAATGGATGTCCCAGTGTAAGGCACTGTGAGGGTGGGGAGGCGGGACTGGAAGGGTGGGTAGGGGCACACCCTCATAGAAGCAGGGGGAGGGTGGTGGGATACGGGGTTTAGAGGGGGAACAGGGAAAGGGGATAACATTTGAAATGTAAATTAAGACAATATCCAAATAAATAGTAAATAAATAAATAAATAAATAGTTTGTGGCTGGAGCAGATGACTCAGCAGTTAAGAGCACATACTGATCTCTTCCAGAGAAACCAAGTTTGTTTCCAGCATCTGTGTCAGGAGACACCCAACTACCTGTAACTCCAGCTCTAGGGGCATCTGATGTCTCTGACTTCTGCAAGTGCCTTCACTCATACACACATACCTGCATACATCTGCACTCTGCACATACACCTGGACATCCCTACGCTCATTGAACACACCTGCACACGAATTATTTTTTTTAATTAGAATTCAAAAGCAATTTATTTTTATTTCATATGTATTTTGGCCTACATGTATGTCTCTGTACAATTTGTGTGACCTACCCTTGGAGGTCAGAACAGGGTATCAGATCCCCTAGAACTGGACTTAAAGACAGTTGTGAGTCTCCATGTGGATTCTAGAAGTTGAACCTGGGTCCTCTGGAAGAGCATCCTGTGCTC
>LR753420.1:275353-609565 GCA_902729485.2 Mus minutoides
ATTAGAATTCAAAAGCAATTTATTTTTATTTCATATGTATTTTGGCCTACATGTATGTCTCTGTACAATTTGTGTGACCTACCCTTGGAGGTCAGAACAGGGTATCAGATCCCCTAGAACTGGACTTAAAGACAGTTGTGAGTCTCCATGTGGATTCTAGAAGTTGAACCTGGGTCCTCTGGAAGAGCATCCTGTGCTCTTAACTGCTGAGCCATTTCTCCAATACCAACTTCCAGACTTTTGAAGACACCCATTAATATTCTTTACATTGATTCTGACTATCCACAGAGCCTGAAACAAGTTTCAGTGGCTGACTTGATTCTGCATGATCCATTTTTATTCTGTTTATTCATTACTAACTAAATTCATTTTAAGTCCTATTCTAAGTTGCAGACTCCAGTTGGCAATACTGTTTTGTCTAGTATGACTGAATGGTCTTCCACCTCTGAACCACCTGTTTCCCCTGCACAATCCTAACAAGAGCCAGAAGGGCACTTAAACACAGACTATTTCTCTCTCTTGGAGATAAACTGTTACAAAGTTACTTTACCCTTTTATCTCATTAGAGTGAGGGAAATATTGCCTACCTCCTTCCCCTCTGGAGGATATGATATTTCCCTGTGTATTTCACACTGGGAGTGGTGGGTGTGTCAGCTCTCTCTCATAGGCTACTATAGAACTCTGCCCTCCAGGAGCATTGCTTCAGTGGAAAGATGACACCAGTGTCAGGCTGGGAAAGGCTCTCCTCCATTTCAACACTCTGCACCTGCCAAAGCAAGAGCTGGCTCAGCCTCTTAATGTGGTTGCCCTTCCAGCTTTACACTGCACTGTGGATGTGTCGATCATGGCAGTGCCTATGTGTAGATAAAGGGGGTGCCCTGTTCTTGAGTCCTGGCTTCTGTAGGAAATAATTGTGTATGTGTGTATAATATTTAAGTGTGTATATGTGTGTATATATATATATATATATATATACACACACATATACATATGTATGTATATATGTGTGTATGTATACTTATATGTATTTCAAATATATATTTTAAATATATATTATTTATATATTATATATAAATTTATATTTAAATATGTGTTATATATTATATATAAAATTTTGTCTATATGAATATTTTTGTCTTCATGTATGAAGGTCACACATACATGGCAACACAGTACAACTTGCTGGTCTGTTCTCACCTTCAACTACGTGGGTCCCAGGAATTAAAGTCAAATCATTATTAGGGTTAGCATCTCATTCTTTTACCTACTAAGTCTCCTTAACAGCCTGGGTTGGGTTTTATTTCACTTTCAGTTATAGTCCATCACAGGGGGAAGTCAGGGCAAGAACCCAGAGGCAGGAACAGAAGAGAGGCCATGGAGGGACTCTGCTTACTGGCTTTTTCCTCATGGTTTGCTCTGTTTGCTTTCTATACCATTCAGGACCACCTGGCTGGGGATGGTACTGCCCACAGTGGGCTGGGCCCTTTGACATCAGTCACCAAGAAAATGCCTAACACACTTGCCTACAGACAATATGACAGAGGCTTTTCCTCATTGACATAAAACAAAACAAAACAAAACAGAAAACTAGCCAGCCTACATAACTAGTAGAGTAGAACAACTCTATTAACTGAAATACCCCAGTTTGGGGAGGTTTTAGGGTTTTTGTTTGTTTGTTTGTTTGTGTTTTTTGTTTTGTTTTTTGTTTTTGTTTTTCGAGACAGGGTTTCTCTGTGTAGCCCTGGCTGTCCTGGAACTCACTTTGTAGACCAGGCTGGCCTCGAACTCAGAAATCCGCCTGCCTCTGCCTCCCGAGTGCTGGGATTAAAGGCGTACGCCACTTTTTTGGCTTTTTTTCCTCCTTTTCTGTGACTGATCAAATCTGTCAGTGCCTCTTTTGTTTTCTCTTATCCACTCCCCTCCTGCTCCTCTCCCCAACTTCTCCCATAGGTATCCTCCATTTCTCCATCCCTCCATTTTTTAATAACCCATAGAGTAATTTTTGTGGTACCCACATACTTGTTGGATGTGGAGCCATCTACTGGAATGTCATGAACCTTCCTTAAAGAAAACTCACTCTAGGAGGCAGAGAAAGGCAGGCATCCTCAAGTTTGAGGTCAGCTTCGTCTACATTGTGAATTCCAGGACACCCTATTTCAACAAAATAAAACAAACAAAATCAAATCTTGATCTTCACAGGTCTTACCCAGGTCCCCACAGCTGCTTCAAGTCCGTGAACTCCATGGTCCTGGCATGTCCATAAGACATTGTTTTGCTCTGGTCCTCCCCAGGTTTTGGCTCTTAAAATCTTTGCACCCCCCTCTTCTTGATGGCCCCAGGGCCTTGGCAAATGTGTGTGATGTTGAAGGTCCCATCTGTAGCTGAGAGTCCCACGAATGCTTAGCTGTACTCTGACTGGTCGTGGTTCCCCTTTTCTCTTCTTTTTCTCTTTTCTTTTCTTTTCTTTTCTTTTCTTTTCTTTTCTTTTCTTTTCTTTTCTTTTCTTTTCTTTTCTTTTGAGACAGTCTTTCTGTGTAGCCCTGGCTGTACTAGAAATCTCTATGTAGAACAGGTTGTCCTCAAACTCCCACAGATCCACCTGCCCCTGCCGCCTAAGTGCTAGGATCAAAGTCATGCACAACCATGCCTGGATAGTTTTGAGTTAATCAACCATCCATTGTACAAAGAAATGTCCCTGAAGAGGTCTAAGGGCTACTCTAATCTATGGGTAGGGACATATGATTTTAGAAGGCCCTTCAGTACTCTGTTTATCTGACAGTATAGTAGTAGTTGGTTCACCATCATGTTATGTGGGTGATGTGGTCTAGTGCTACAGATGAGGATGGAGAGATGACTCGATAGTTAAGGAAACATGCTGATCTTGTAGAGGACCTAGGTTCAGTTCCCAGTACCCACATGGAGACTCACAACTGTCTGTAACTCCAGTTCCAGGGATCTGATGCTTTCTGCTCTCCTCAGGCATACTTGTACACATACATCCATGCATGCAAGCACTCATACACATAAAAATACATTAGTCTTTTTTAAATGCTTAGGATACATAAATAAGTGATGGAACTCTGCCTCCCATCCTTGAGGGCTCCTGTGTGATAAGGAAGCATTCGGGAGGGGATAACATCTTATCTGTTGTGCATGCTGTGAAGATAATCTAGCCTAGTAAAGGCTGGAGTGACCCAGAGAAGCCTGAACGGCCTTTCTGAGCAGACAGCCTCTGAGCAAAGGCCTGAATAAAGTCACTGTGTGCATAGCTAAGGGAAGGACGTTGAATTCACGGAATAGCAGATGCAAAGGAGGGCACTAGAGTCTGTTCAAGGAGCCTGTGGAGGCTGAGGTAGAAGTGGAGGTGGCTGGGTAGAGGCAGCAAAGAGTATAGGAAATGATCTCAGAGAAATGGCCAGAGGCTGGGTGATTTTAGGCCTTTCCAAGCTTAAGTCAAATGTTTGGATTTGAACTTTAAGGGAGATGGGAGCCATTGGAAGGATTTATGTTTACAAGAGTCATTGTGGCCTGCCGTGTTGAGAAGACTGTAGCAGGCAGGCCTAAAGCTGGGAGAACATTTAGGAGTTACAGTCATATTCCAAATGAGAGGTGGTAGGCACTAGAACTTATTGGCACACTACTAAATAATGCAGGATCCCTAAGAATGGTGAGAGTCCTGGACTGATTGCCACGTTAAAAGTTCTCCAGAACACTGCTGAGAAAGGGCTCCCAGTGCTGCACCGGCTGTGGGAAAAGCTGTGCATCTATCAGTGTTGATGAGCTGGGGCAAGTTCACTCCTGCACGTAGCTGATGACACTTGGTGTGTTTAGCTTTTGTGGCCAGGCTTTTCTCCATGCTGTAGAGCAGAGGGAACCTCTACTACCTTTTAAAGAGAGGACAGGGAAAACATTATCAGTGGGGGAGAGGAGGAGAGTCAGTCTGCCAAGCCCTTTGTGTTGGAGTGTTGCAGAATGAGCCTCGCTGCTGCAGGCTTCAGCAGAGCTCGGGACTCTCAGGCCCTGTGAGAGTGGAGCGCAAACCAAACCTCCTGCAAACAGGAAGCTGGTTTGAGTTAAGAACATAAAATAAAAACCAGCTGATGCCCCTGAATGTTTTCCTCTGCTCCTCCTCTTCAGAGAGCCAAAGGAAACGACTCCCGCTCCTTGGATGACTACTTTAGAAAGCCTGAAGAAAAAAAACCAAACCCATAAATCCTTTGAAAATAAGCCAAGATTTCAACCCATGCAAACTTCTGCTTGTGGGATTTTCCTAGCCAGGAAGTATCTTTCTCTGCGCAGAGCCCTGAGAGGAAAGTGACAAAACCTAAAGATTGCTGTAGTTGGGCCTGGGCCTCAGCCTGGTGGGAAGAAGTGTGTGGCCGTTTCCCATGCTTAATCTCCCAGCACATGTGGAGGTCATGCGGTGGACAGAGTGGACGTGGCTAGAAGTAAAAGGAACATACCAGAGTGTGTCACAGCATGTGCTGTGATCACAGATTGTTTATTAAAATTATACTTCAGCTTTGTTTGCCTGTACACATACATGTATGTACACACTGGGTCACAATATAAAGCATGTTTCTTACTATGACTAGATCATGGTAAAAAAAAAAATGTTTCTTTTTTACTATGAAAACTGGTCTTCAGGGTGTGCGTAAACCAAACGAATCTTTCTGCTTTGTCTTGTTGAAAATTGCAAACTACTTTCAATGTTCTCTATAGAACTGATTCTCTACCCACAGAACACCTACTCACATTCCTATGAGAGGGAAGGGAAGCCAAGAACCAGCACACTTGGTCTTTGGACCAACACTGAACGATAGGGAGGTAAGGGATTGTACACATTTGAATCTAAAGGATTTGCTTCGAAATATTCTTGTATTGGTATGAAGGGATCTGGAGGTTTGATGGCCTCTGCACTCATCAGACATAGTGGCTTCAGACTCCTCCCCCTTTCTCTCTCCCTCTCTCTCCCCCCCATCTCTGTCTTAGGCAGTAAGGACAAAAGCTATGCTCCTGAACACCCCTACACCCCTTCCTCTGGTCCAGTTAAAGGCTCAGTGTCCAGACCCTGGTCTGGGGTAACTGAAGGCAGTAGACTCCAGAGGGTGAGCTTGTACTCTGTCGTCAGGTGACTGGAGCCTGTGAGGCTTTAGACTGACAAAGAGAGTGGAATGAGGCAGAAATTTGGACTTGCTGTCCAGAATGTCTAGCATAGGCAGGCTAACATTAGGTCTAGTGGTGCAGCAGGCCCGTGGGTAAGTGAGCAGTGTGGAGCTTGGGCTGATGCACTGTATAAGCTAAACCACTGGTGTATAAGCACGTGTTACAGTTCCTGGTCCATAGCACAAAGAAGCATTCCCACCTAATTCAATGGCCTTTGAGGTTTCGATTTTTGCTGTTGTTACTGTTATATTTAGTTGTGTGCATGTGTACATATGTGTGTGGTCAGAAGACCTAAGCGAGACCTCTGGGGCACTTTCAACTCTTCCCTGTTTGAGGACAGTAAGAGAAGACACACCCAGAACTATCCCAGTTGATTGTGGACTCCCCACTCTAGACGCCAGCCTGTCACAGTAGACTCTCCTGGCCCTGTATGTGGTTTACACCACTCCTGGGCCCTCCAAGACTATCTAGGTCAGAGATTTCATAGGAGAGGACGCTCTGTTTACATGGGCTCCTTTCCCTAAATCAAGGAAGAACAAGGACATCCCTGAAGGAAGGCTCACGCAGGAAGTGTAGACAGCCCTGGAGGGAACTAGAGCTGGAGTGACCAGAAAAACTGTGACAAGGAGTGGCATGGAGGGACAATTATGAGGTTATAGGGCACTGTGAGTCTCACATGACCTCATCCACAGAAAGATTAGTCAATTAATTTGAGGTTAGTCTAGAAGGGTTTGTGTGGCCTGCAGACAATGCAGGACAGCAGCACTGTTGATGAAGGTGGGGAATGTCTCATGTGTCATGTCTTCTCAGACTCTCCTGGCATTTACACAGGCTTCCCTTTCATCTCTGTGGGAGTTTTGGCTTAATAACAATAATCAGAGTACTGTGAGCATCTGTGATTCGCAAAACACAGCAGTAAGCCCTTCTTAGGCCTCCTAGGCGCCTAGACTTTTAACTGGCAGACTCCAAAGGTGGAGTCCTTTGATGGGATGCAAAGATCAAGGATGTCCGAGTTACCTAATTGATACCTAACATTCTTCTGGCTCTCAGTAGAGATATTACAGTGGCCTTTGAAGGCTTGAAGGCCAGCGACCTCTTGTCAATCTCATAGACCCCAGGTCCTAGCCTACAGTTAGTGCCTTCTCACATTGGAAGGATTCTTGTTCCTCTTTGGTCATAAACCTATACTTTAACCCATGTTTTCTTTCCCATGGTATCAGCAGGTGGAGCGGGATTAATGCAGGTGACACTCACTACTGGCATTTTCTCATATGGCCAAGAGGATTTTGGTCAGAACAAAGTCTGAAGAAGCCCCAGACTGAATGAGGTTGTAGGGAGGTAGTGCTGCAGGGGCTGGGTGGTAGGAGCCTTCAGCACCCGCCTTGGACCCTACTGTGACTGTCCCCTACGGTCTGTAAGGAGTCACTTCTCTCTCTTGCTCTGACAGGTGACCTTGGAGAAGGTACTGGGAGTAACAGTATCTGGAGGCAGAGGACTTGCCTGTGACCCCCGATCTGGCTTAGTTGCCTACCCAGCAGGGTAAGTGCCTTTCAGGGCATCTTGCTACGTGAAAGTGTATTTTTATTTTTTACTAACATGTTGTTCATTGAGATTTCATGACATATACTTTGGTCCTATTCACTCCCTTCCCCTACTATTCCCATATCCGCTCCACCTTCCACCCATTTAACTTTGTGCTCTCTCCCCCTCCTCTCCCCACCCTCTTTTTAAAGACCCTTCAGGTCATATTTGTGTTGCCCAACTACTCTCAGGTGTGGGGCTTATCCTTGGATGTGGTCACCCTCCCAGGGGGGTCACACCATTAAAGAAAGCTGACTTTCCCTCTTCCAGCAGTTGCCAGGTGCCAACAGCTCCTGGATTAGATGTGGGATTTTCACTCACTCACCACTTCTACCCACTCCCCAGCCCACTCATGTTAGGATTTTGACTGGCTTGAGCTTACTGAGATCCTGTGAATGCAGTCACAACTACAGTGAGTTCTTAGGTGCAATTGTCATGCCGTATCAGAAAGTTTCCTTGAGGAAAGTTATGGCCTTTGGCTCTTACAATTTTCCACCCTCTCGTGAGAAGATCCCTGAGCCTCGGGGAGAAGAGTGTGACTTGTGATCAATGTATGATCAATGATCAGTGATCCACTTGAGGTGGACAGGAGGTTTCTGAAATCTCCTAAGAGAGATTTCCTAGGTCAGTGTTTTGTGCCATTTCTGTGGAGAAAATGCAGTCTAAGTAAAAGTACTTTATTGGGTAGTATTCTTGCTGTATCCTATATTGATTTTTGGTCACACCTACCCATCCACACATCCAAATTTGTATTTTTTTTTCTTTTTCCCTTGTTCCGGTCAACCCTGCTCGCTCTGCTCGACCCCGCTCGCTCCGGCCAGCCCCACTTGCTCCCGGCCGCCCCCGTATGGCCCCCGTTTGTTCCAGCCAGCCCTGCTCGCTCCGATCGATCGGCTCCGCTTGCTCCGGTTTGGCCCCGCTCATTCCGGCCGTCCCCGTTTGGCCCCACTCGCTCCAGCCCTGCTAGCTCCGGCGTCCCCACTTGCTCCGGCCGTCCCCGTTCGGCTCCGCTCGCTCCGGACAGCCTGGCTTGCTCCAGTTGGTCTCTCCGGTCCAAGGATTCATTTCTTATTATTCTTCATAAGTACGCTGTAGCTGACTTCAGACGCACCAGAGGAGGGCGTCAGATCTTGTTACGGGTGGTTGTAAGCCACCATGTGGTTGCTGGGATTTGAANTATCTCTGCAAATGGCCCTAGCTATCCTGGAACTTGCTCTATAAATCAGGCTGGCCTTGAATTCACAGAGATCCAGCTACCTCTGCCTCCCAAATGCTGGAATTTAAAGGTGTGCACCACCATGCCCAGCCAGAGCTCTGACTCTTAAATGGCACAAAGGGGAAAAGCCAGATTTTCTGTTCTTTCTCTAAACTATCTATCTGACACTTGCAGATAGTTTAAGGACAGATTAGTGTATGACAGGGAGACTTCTGCCCCTGGGTTCTGAGGAGGGTGTTTCTGGTGTTCTGGGGTCTGATGGTATTTAGTGTCCATAGTCAGGGCCCTGTGGTTGCTACTGTGACTTAGCCTGGCAAAGACTGGACAGGCCTCCTTTTCACCTCCAGAAGCAACCTGATAAAAGGCCTGCCCTACTAAATAACCCAGTGCTATACCTGCCTCAAGGGAAGTCCACTTATTCTGTGCCTGCCCATGCCTGAGAAAGCCAGGTCCCTTCTCGATGGAAGTAGGGCTGGGGCTAGATATAGGCTGTGCAGAAAAGCTTGGGGTATGCTTCTGGTATGCTGAGCCTTGGGAAGTATGAAACTCTGACCCACTCTCTCCTTCTATATACTTCTGTGCCAGGCCTAGAGCCTTTGAGTGTGTGCTTATCTTTACAGGCATTTGCAGCCCAGTGTGCTGCCTGCGACTCCTCCTTCTGGTCTAGGGTCTCCTAGGAGATGTCCTGAGTGCTCTTTGCTTTGGTCAGCCCTGGGCAGTGCTCCCAAGCTGTTCACTGAGCTATGGCTTTCTTTTTTTTTTTTTTTTTTTTTTTTTGGTTTTTCAAGACAGGGTTTCTCTGCATAGCCCTGGCTGTCCTGGAACTCACACTGTAGACCAGGCTGGCCTCGAACTCAGAAATCCGCCTGCCTCTGCCTCCCGAGTGCTGGGATCAAAGGCGTGCGCCACCACGCCCAGCTGAGCTATGGCTTTCTTAGGATGTTGGTTTCTCTCTTTGCAAATGGCTGATCTCTATTGCACTCCTAGGGTTCATGAGGTCTACTAACGTCTGTGTGAGTCCAAGCAGGCTTTCCTCCCCCTCCTTTGCTTAGCACCACCCTCAGCCCCCACCCTTGTTCCTGCTGCTCATGCTGTCGCTGTCCGAGCCTGCTCAGGTATCCTAGAAACAAGAAGAGAAACAAAACTCAGAACTCTCCCAGAGGCCTAGTAGCAGCTATCAAACCAAAACAAAATTTTCTGAGAGGAAATGAAACAGCACAGTCGGGGTGGGGGTGGGGGTGTCAGGGCAGCACATGTGTCAGGCTGGCAGTGGTGGGTGGGGTCTGAGTGAACATGGCCTCTGGGCCCAGACCCATCAGTTTCACTGGATCTTGTTTCTCTTCTCCAGAGCTTTTCCTGAGCTATTATTGTCTCACAGGAAGCCCACCCCTCACCTGTCTTACTTGAAGCTTCCTGAATTAATTACTTTCTCCTTGCTGTGACAAACGGCTTAAGGGTACTCTCGAACTATGAGCCACCTTCCCCCCCCCCCCAGTCCTTCTCAAAGCATGGCAGGGAGCATGAGGCCGCCAGGCACATGGCACCCATGTTGGGAGGCAGTGGTGGTGCTGGTGCTCAGCCTGCTCTCTCCTTTCTGTTTGTTCGGCCCCCAGCCAACAGAATGGTACTGCACAATGCCGGCTAACCCAGTTTAGAAACTCCTTCACAGACATCTATAGAGTTTTGTCTCCTACAAGATTATAGATCTTGTCTCCTATAGATTATAGATTATGATTATATCTTATCTAGTTGGCATATTACCCATCACACCCCCTACCTCAGTGTGCCAATGCAATCCTCGTGTACTCTCTTTGAGAGACCTAGTTTGGTTGAACCCTCTTCTTAGTTGACCTGGTCCAACCCCGCCCGAGCTGGCTTCATAGTTCCTTTGTCTCCTTGGGCTGGTTGGCCTTGCCCTCCCACACCTCGACCCTGCATGCACTGGCAGCATAACTTGGTGAGAGTTCTGAACAGAGCTGCTTTTCAACCACTAGGGTAGGAAGCGCGAAGAGACTGGACCTTTATAGCAGTAAGAGGAAGTGTCTTGCTTTTTCAGTGGTGAAAAGAGGAAAACTCCTTTCCTGAGTGTGCCCTTACTGGAATTTATGCTGAGATCCCAGCATTATCAAACAGCCTGAGAACTAGATCCTTGAACTTGTTACCTGATGGAATCGTATACAGGAACACATACTCGCCAGCATCCTCGGTCTTACCTTCTGTTGTATATTTCTTTTGTTTTGTTTTGTTTGTTTTTCGAGGCAGGGTTTCTCTGTATAGCCCTGGCTGTCCTGGAACTCACTTTGTAGACCAGGTTGGCCTTGAACTCAGAAATCCGCCTGCTTCTGCCTCCCAAGTGCTGGGATTAAAGGTGTGTGCCATCACGCCCGGCTATTCTATATTTCTAACATCTAGTAAGGGCTTTTAGTTCTTCCTGTAACAGTTTGCTAACTGACTTATTTGTTAATTTGGGCAGCAGTTTATTAAACAACCTGCTCTGCTTAGACACCAGGGATATAGCAGTAAACAGGAGAGACCAGTTACTCATATTGTGGAGTTTAGGAGCAAGGAGGGTGAGCAGGCAATCAATGTGCAAATAAATGAGTGAGCAAAGGAGGATCAGAGAGTGTAGGTGCTCTGACAGTCAGGGTGATAGGAGAGACAGAGTGTAAGTAACCGGGAGCGAAAGAGGATGCTTGATTAGGTGGTTGGGGGCTGGAGAGATGCTCAGTGGGTAACAACAGCATTTGCTGCTCTTGTAAAGGACCTGGGTTTTGTTCCTAGCACCTGCATAATGGCTCACAACTGTCTCTACTTTCAGTTGCAGGGAATCCAGTGCCCTATTCTGGCCCCTGCAGGTTCCAAGTAGGCACATGGTGCATATATAAACATGCAGACAAATATTCACATACATAAAATTAAAAAATAAAATGAGAAAATTAATTGTGTGGTCAGGGCTCTGTGGGGAGTACCTGAACTGATACTAGCATGACAGAAGATAGCAGTCTGTGAGCTTTGAAGCTGACATGTTCCACATAGACGACATGTCAAGTGCAGAGCCTCTAAGGAAGAGAGGAGGTATTTCAGTAGAGGAACCAGTCAGCTAGTGGCTAATCTACAGTAACTGAGAAGCTGGGAGCTCAGAAAACATTATGTTTTAAAATCTTGCTGCTTACAAGGATTTGCCTCTTGTTGGGGAAAGAAATGTCTGTGAAATTGCTGGAGAGATAGCTCTGTCCACATTTAACCTTTTTTCATGTCTTAAAAACATGTTTTCCCATGTTTTTGAGGAGGGGATTGTAAATGTCCCATAAAGAGACATTACTGGGTCATATGGGCTGACCTAAGAGGGTTATTTGGAAGGCACTGAATTCTAGGTACCTCAAAATGACAGCCACCAGGGGATTCTCCAGCTAACACATTAGCTTCTTTCTCTCTTGGAATAATTAAAGCTATTAAGATTCCTGTTTTGGTAGCACAATGGCATCATAGTCTATAATTCAGCATCTGGATAACACTAGAACTCATTGGTTTGTAGAAAGTGTGCTGTACACAGGAGCTTCCTGTCACAAAAGCTAACCTCCTGGTGGCCTTTTCCTTGGTACCCTTCCAGAAGATTGCCAAGTAACAGTGTTAGTTACCTCTGTCATTGCTAAAATAAAATACCCAGCAAAGCAATGTCTGGGTCTGTTTTGGCTCAGATCTGAGACTATAGTTCACAACAGAGAGGAGGCTGTGGTGACAGGGGTGGCAGGGGTGGCAGGACACACAGAGAGATGGATGCTGGCAGTGACTCGTTTTCTCCTTTAGTCTGGGGCTCAAGCCCATGAGAGGTGCCATTTACACTCAGGGGAGGCTTCCTCTCCTTAATTAAACCTTTATGGAAACATCTGCATAGTCGTTGCCTGTTACCATGATGATTCTTGTCAAGTTGACAAGATAAACCATCACTACTCTACCTCTTATCTTATCACTCAAACACATCATTTCAATAACATTCCACCACACCTCAAATCTCATTTTCATCTCAGACATCAAAAATACATTTAGTCTATCTCCAAACATCCCACAGTCTTTAACAGTCTTAATACTCTTCAGAAATTCAAAGTCTATTGTTAGACTCAAGACAGTCTCTTAACTATGAGCCCTTTAAAATAAAACAATTTCCATATTTCTAATATAATAGGCCACAGAACAAATATTCCTGTTGCAAAAGGGAAGAATGGGAGCAGAGAAAGTATAGACCTCACAGAAGGACCAAAGCCCAGGCATGCAAACACCAAGCCCTGGAAAACCCCGGCATGTGGGCCTCAGCACATAGGCCTCTGATGGAGTCGCTTGGGCAGCTTGTCTCTTGAGCTCTGCTGGCTGCAGTGCACATAGATTCTGTTGGGTCACCTTCACTCCATGTCTGGTAGATATCACTTAGCCTTGGCATCCCCAATATTCTATGCTGTTGATTGGAATTTAGGCTTCATTTTCCCAGCATCACACAGTGGTCCCTTCAGGACCCTAGCACTGCCACACATTTCTTGCCTTAGTGGCTTTCTGGAGCCTTGGTGGAAGCCTCCTGTTCCCACTCACCTTTGCCTGCAGTCAAGACCAGAGGGACCATACTGGCAGGTTCCTCTACTAGTGTGAGATGTAGCTTGCCCAGGCCTCCCACCATAGCTGCAGCATCCTCTGTGTGTCTGAGGCTCATCCTGGAAAACGTTTCCATTACCTGCACTGTTATTGGTCCTTTAGTGGGCGAGGTCTTTCCCTCAGGTTCCTTTGCTAGTATTCAAGGCACAGCAGGACATTCTGTAATCATTTCCACAACTTAAACTCTCTTACTTTCTTTATTTTTCTGCACCTTTCTTTCTGCCTTACTTGGCTTTTCTCTCATTGCAGTTCTAGGTCAGAGCAGTGAGCAGTAAACATGACATGGCCTGTCTTATTAGCGTGTCTTGACTAAGACTATTCTTCTGCAAGACAAACTAGTCCATTACTTTTGCTTGGCTTGGTTTGGTTTGGTTTGGTTTGGTTTTTTCGAGACAGGGTTTCTCTGTATAGCTCTGGCTGTCCTGGAACTCACTTTGTAGACCAGGCTGGACTGGAACTCAGAAATCCACTTTTGAATTCAGGTGCAATCAAATTTTCAGGATTTGAGCAAAATAAAGCTAGATCCTTTGCCAAAATATAGCACAAATAGTGTAGCCCAGTTTCTGAGACGGTCCTCATTCCCCTTGAAACCTCATGAGCTAGGCCATGACTGCCATATTCTCAGCATTTTGATCTTCCAAACTCCCACCAGACTGGTCTAATAAGCTCTGCTTACAGCAAACCAGGGCTTCTCTAGCCTACAGCTTTATACACTCTTCCACATTCCTCAAGCTGACCAGTTCCAAAGACCTTTGGAACCATTTAAGTTTCATCATAACAACCCCTTATCCCAGTTTGCTTCATTAGTTACTGTGGTGCTTTGAATAAGAATGGCTTCCATAGCCTCATATGTTTGAATGCTTTTTTTTTTTTGGTTTTTTTTTCGAGACAGGGTTTCTCTGTATAGCTCTGGCTGTCCTGGAACTCACCTTTGTAGACCAGGCTGGCCTCGAACTCAGAAATCCGCCTGCCTCTGCCTCCCGAGTGCTGGGATTAAAGGCGTGCGCCACCACTCCCGGCTATGTTTGAATGCTTAGCCACCAGGGAGTGGAACTGTTGGAAATGATGAGAAGGTGTGGCCTTGTTGGAGGCTGTATGTCACTTTGGGTGGACTTTGAGGCCCAGCCTCTCTCTGCCTGTGGATCAGGATGTAGCTCTCAGCTACTCCCCCAGTGCTATGGTGGTGAAGGACTAACCCTCTGAAGCTGTAAACAAGCCCCAATGAAATGCTTTCTTTTATAAAAGTAGCCTTGGTCATGTGTCTCTTCACCACCGTAGAACAGTGACTACAACAGCTTCTTCTTGTTGCTGTGACAGAGGAAGCTTATTTTAGGCGTATTTTGGTTGAAGCAGAAGCCCACAGTGGCTGGGAAGTCACAGCGGCAGGGGTGAGGCAGCTGTGCACACGAAATTCCTGCTCAGCTTCCTTTCTTCTTATTATTCAACTCAGGACCTCGGCTTGTTGTTTCATGGCACCTACACCCAGGGAGAGTCTGCCCTCCTCAGTTAAACCATTTTGGGTACTCATAGACATGCCGAGTTATGTTAGTGCGGTTCTAGGAAAGCCTGGGAAGGAAACAGTAAAGACCGTGAACATGCTGTCAGTGTGTGCACAGGGCTCTGTGAGGCTCTGTGAGGCTCTGTGAGGCTCCTTCTGCTTTACAGATGAGGATGAGGAGACAGAGGTTTTTGAAAGTAAAGAAACAAGTTCAAGGCCATATAATATATTAGCAGACAGACCTACCTGACCACAGTGATCTTCATCTTCCTACCAGTGCATTGCCCTTGGGCATCAGTGAGGGAGTTATGGCTGTAACATGGGGGAACCATGGGCCTTCCCTGCAGCTCTAGGTCATAGCTCTCAGGGTTTGCAGCTGAGCTTGGAGGTCTTATAGTTAGTGATTTAGTTTGTGCTTTCTCCCTCCCTCCCTCCCTCCCTCCCTCCCTCCCTCCCTCCTTCCCTCCCTTTCCCATCAGGCTCTCACGTATTCCACACTGGCCTCAAACTCACTATGTAGCCCTTAAACTTCTGATCCTCCTGCCTCCACGTTCTGAATGTTGAGAATATAGGCATGTACCACCATGCATGCCTGGTTTATTAATGACTTAAAGCTTTATTTATACCTTCCAAAAATCTCAAGTACCAGTCTTCCTGGAGCTGGGGACTTAACAGTAAACAACACACAAAAATAGAGTCTGCTGAGTTAGATATGTCATGCTAGGCACTCCTCTCAAAGCATATTATATAGAAAATGATAAGTTGCTACATGCTTTGGAGAAGGAGTCGGCCATGGTGGTAAAGTGCAGTAAAGAATGTGAAGAGTGACAGTTGATAAAGGACTAGAGGCTGGCATTGAGTCATGGAAGGACTTTCACTGTGCCTCCCTGTGGCCCTTCTGATTTCACTCAGCCTGAAAGAAATCTGAAGACACATTGTTTCTGGTTGACTCTCATGGGCCTGCCCATGTGTGTGCCGCTCTACTCATGGCTCCTGATTGTTCTTTGGTTTTGACTCTGGAGGCTGGAGAGTGGTAGGAGATGGCTCCTGTGAGAAGGAAACAAGCCTGGGCCTGTGCAGGGGTGGGAATGCTGAGGGCTTGGCCCTTCCTGGCGCTGGTGTCCCACAGCATGACTCTCCTAAACTGAGGCCCTAAGGGACTGAGGTCTTACCCTCCCTCTGTAAAGATGAGCAATCTCACTGTGCCCTCAAGTTCTAAGTTGCAGGAGTCAGCCTGTTGGGCCAGCCCAACCCAGCAGTCTTCGTTGATGGTTTCAGTGAATATTGCTGCAAGGGCTTCCCCTGCTGGGTAAGAACATTGGAAGTTTCGGGCCAATGACTGATGCCAGCTGTGTCCCACCCTCCTCTCTCTAGATGACTACGTCGCCTGTAGGCCCTCTTGTTTACTTGGAAGGACATGGGCACAGCTCTTCATAGAGAAATACATATGTGCTTTTTCTCTCTGCGGGGTTGGTTTCCAATCTGAATAAATCTGGGTAAAAAGTTTAAAGGCCTTACCCTGTGTATTTTCATCCCTGCCATGCCAGAGAATTTTCTGGCATGAGACAAGGGGACGAAAAGGAGGTGGAGTAGGGTTTGCTCATCTACCTGTAGCCAGTCATCTTCCTGCCTGAAGTGTGTGTGTGTGTGTGTGTGTGTGTGTGTATGTGTAAGTGTATATGTGTGTCTGTGTGTATACACACACACACACAACACATACTCTTACACACATTCACAGATAGAGAGAGAGACACAGTGTTGTGTGAACTTGAACTGAGGAGATGGAGGAAACAGAAGAAATTGTATCCCATGAAGACTTGAAAGGTTTTATTGTTTTGTTTTTAACAGGATTGTATACTGATCTCATACCCACTATGTAGCTGAAAGATGACTGAACTCCTGACCCTCCTGCCTCCACCTCCTAAGTGCTGCGATTATATGTGTATGCCACCAGAACAAGTTAAAGGCCACTGTGCTGTTTTAGGATGACAGACTTCAGGAAACACTCACAGGCAGGGACCACAACATCAAACTGTTCTGCATTTGGACCATAGCTGCTGTCATTGTGTCACCAATGCAGTTAGAGGAAGTCTGTCACAGAGAGTGGAAGCCCTTTGCCTTTGTTTCTAGTCAGGAAGCTAGTGGCCTCTAAGGTCAGACCAGCTGCCTCTACTAGAGCTGAGCCTATAGAGGGCTCATCACAGGTCAGCACAGATTGGGAGAAGGTTCAGAAAACAGCAGCCACAGAAAACTCTGTGGGTTCTAAGTAGATGCTGACAGGCCTAGAGGATATTCTTCTGCGCATAGTAAGCAGCCTTTGAATTGTAACTGATGTGTACTTTCATGTATACTTTCATATACTGTTCAGAAGTGACAGGATACAAGGTTTCCAGAGCCCTTGCTTTAGTCATGTTTCATGTTTGGGGCAAGGTTTTACTTTGTAGCTCAGTCTTGCTTTGAACTCATTATATTGTACATTGCATATTTGAAGAATCAAGACTTCATTCTTCAGCCTGCCAAATGCTGGTATGACAGGTGTGTCCCTAAACATGGCTTTTGTCATATCCAAGACTCTCCTGACCATGGCACTTTAAAGGGAGACTCAGGAGATTAGAACTTGAGGTAAGAAATGAAAAGAGAAAGGAATGGGGCAAAGGGATCAGGAAAGAAGTGGGGACAGGGGTAAGAGTAAGAAAACCACTGAGAAATGGCTGGTAGGGTAGGGCAGTTAGTGGTGATGAAACCCAAGACTTGTAGTCTGTTGGTCAGCTGGAAGTTCTGGATGTGTTTGGTCCCATCAAAAGTCTAGTGTCCCCAGAGAATATGTGGGCTCTGTATATTGGATTTGTCTACTGAGCCTGCGATGCTAAGTACATATTATCAATATGCACCTAGTTGTTCACTGCGGTCGGTCTGTGCTCTTTCTTCTCCCACTCTATGGTATGGCAGCCTCCAGGCTTGCTCTTGTCTGCTGTTCCACTGGTAAGAGGTTAGGCCACTGGATAACAGGCCTGGCGCCTGCTCATCACTACAGAGCCTGCCGCAAGCACTGTCTGGCCCTTGACCTGTAGCTTACTGCTCCTGATTCCGGCCACTCAGCTTCCCTCGCCAGAGCTGCTCTGGAAAGTCTGTCTGGATTCCATCCCAACTGGACGCCTGTCGCCTTCGAGGAAAAGTTGCTCAACCCCCTGGGTTTTTTTTTTTTGTGGACTGGGACAAACCTTTACTCGTCTTGTTCTAGTGGCCCGAAAGCCCTGCTTAGGCCCTGAAACTAGGGGTCCTTTGGCTCAGTTGGAAGCTCTGTAGTCTTCTCAAGTCATTCCCAAGGTCCTCCCAAGCTATCTCTGCTCCCTCCACCTCCAGCTTAGGCCCCCATTTCAGTTCTAGCTCCTAGCATAGCCCATGTGTTCTTTCTTACTCAGTAGGTAGAAGCGTACCATCTCTAACAGTGATTAAGACATGTGGCTCCAAGCCTGAGAACCAATTGCAAGCTGAGGCCTGAGCTGATCACATCACATTAACACCTCCATCTTACATTCATTCCTTGGGATATGTTCAAAGGCTGTGGGAAGGCCTCTGTCTCTGCTGCCCTTTGGGAGTATGATCAGAGATGGGACTGACAGTCAGGGTCCTGGACTAGGCTTCCATGGAGAGCCTTTTTACTACAGGAATCTGATAATAGGCCCTTTTGGGTGGAGACTCCGACCTAGATTGACCTGTTCCCTTTGCTGGGTGACCAGAAGTCTCAGTGGGCTCCTGAGGAAGCTATGGTTCAGTGTGACATCTCACTCATCTCCTCAGGTGTGTGGTCGTCCTCTTCAATCCCCGGAAGCACAAACAGCATCACATCCTCAACAGTTCCAGGTGTGTGGGCCTGGCCTCAAGGGGCTGGGAGGTGACTGTGACCAGGAGCCTGAGGCCCTGGGGGCTTGGGACTTGATTTGGCCCTGGGGCCAGATAGGGAAGTGCATATACACCCTTGAGTTTGTTGGCCTTGCCTTTGGAAAATATGCATGAAGGATGGAGGAAGGAAGGTTGGGGAAGGGGGCACAGTCTAGGGTCAACCAAACCTGCCCTGTCTCTTGTAGGAAAACCATCACTGCCCTTGCCTTCTCCCCTGATGGCAAGTACTTGGTCACTGGAGAGGTAAGTGAAGAACAGGGTGGCAATATTGTGGCTTATGGGCACCTTGCCTTCAACCAAAGCCACACAGTCCTGTATTCCAGCTAGGGTGCTGTCACTTTGGCTTCAGGGATTGATATGCTGGTTTCTGCTTTGTCCAGATAGCAGCTGTTCTCAAGCTTTAGTGTGATCAGGCTCCCTGGGAGGGCTTTTCAAAGTGCTCACAGCTGGGATCCTACCCCCAAAGTTGTTTATTCTATAACCTTGTTTTAAAAGTTGGGCTGGTGAGATGGCTCAGCAGGTAAGAGCACCCGCCTGCTCTTCCGAAGGTGATAAGTTCAAATCCCAGCAACCACATGGTGGCTCACAACCATCCGATCTGGCTCCCTCTTCTGGAGTGTCTGAAGACAGCTACAGTGTACCTACGTATAATAAATAAAATAAATCTTAAAAAAAAAAAAGAAAAAAAGTAAAACCAGCCGGGCGGTGGTGGCGCACGCCTTTAATCCCAGCACTCCCAGCACTCGGGAGGCAGAGGCAGGCAGATTTCTGAGTTCGAGACCAGCCTGGTCTACAGAGTGAGTTCCAGGACAGCCAGGGCTATACAGAAGAACCCTGTCTCAAAAAAAAAAACAAAAACAGAAAGTAAAACCAAAACAAGAAATATTAATTCATTTATTTATGTGGGAGAGGGGTCATGAAGGTTATGTCAAATACTTTACAAGCTGAAATCATCTCTTGCCTCCTTTCTCCCAGAGCTTCTAACAATGTGGGGTAGTTAAGTACACACTTTGAAAAACCACCATCCTAAAATATTCCTATCTTCAGATGCCCCCTGCTGGGAACACAAGGAACAGCCCTTGGTTTACAAGGAGCAGTCAGGGTCGATGCCTGCTGCTGCTTACTAGAACCATTCAAGGAGCTTTGTCCAGATACAGAGGCAAGGACTAGCCTCTGCTGACATTGGTGTCCTCTGATCTTTCTACGTCTTTATCTTGCTCTCCCCTGTTGAACATTGGAGGAACAGTGTTTAAGGCTGGGGAGGTGAGAGACTAAGGCCTAACACCTTCCACAGTTCTCATGCACGGTTTTGCCTCCCTGCAGAGTGGGCACATGCCTGCCGTGCGGGTTTGGGATGTGGCTGAACGTAGCCAGGTGGCAGAGCTACAGGAGCATAAGTACGGTGTGGCTTGTGTGGCTTTCTCCCCAAGTGCCAAGTACATTGTGTCTGTGGGCTACCAGCATGACATGATTGTCAATGTGTGGGCCTGGAAGGTGAGTGGGCTGGTGACAACCTTAGCATCCTCGTGAGGGCTCCCATGTCAGTAGGGGGGAGGGGGAGGCGGGAAACTGCTGACCCCAGCAACCTCATTTCCTTCACTGTCTCCAGCTCTTCCTTGAACAGCATTTGAAGTACAAAATAGTACCTGAGGAGCAAGGGTATTATTGCTAGAGGCTTTTCCTGCACGTCTAAGGAATTAAACCTTTGAAATCGTTTAGAAAAGAGGTTGGGTTTTTGTTGTTGTTGTTTTGTTTTCTGACCATTAAATACCAGAAAGGAAGAGTTTTGGTTTTCCTTTCTTTCTGTTGTTGTTTTGTTTGTATGTATTTGTTTTTATTTTGGGGTTTTTTTTTTTTAAGAGGAAATTATTGCTAGCTCTTGTCCACTCTAGGATACCTTCTTGTCCCCAACAGGCAGAGCTTTGATTCTTCCTTTGGCTTCCCCTCCAGAAAAACATCGTAGTGGCCTCCAACAAAGTATCCAGTCGGGTAACTGCAGTGTCCTTTTCTGAAGACTGCAGCTACTTTGTCACTGCAGGCAACCGGCACATCAAATTCTGGTACCTGGATGACAGTAAGACCTCAAAGGTGAGGACCGAGACGACCTACCCTGAATTGTGCTCCAGCTAGTTGCCTTTGGCTTGTTTAACAGTCACAGGTTCTTCATGGACCTGACCTGCCTGGGCTGAGGCGTCTCGAAGAACACATGCTTGTCCTCTCTCTGAGGCCCTCATTTCCAAGGCTAGATGGCTGTAGTGATGTGTGTCCACAGGTGAATGCCACTGTGCCCCTGCTGGGCCGCTCAGGACTGCTGGGGGAGCTGAGGAACAACCTGTTCACTGATGTGGCCTGTGGCCGAGGGAAAAAGGCTGATAGCACTTTCTGTATCACGTCATCGGGACTGCTGTGCGAGTTCAGCGATCGCAGGCTTCTGGACAAATGGGTGGAGCTAAGAGTAAGTAACTCTGGCTCCTGAACAGGGTCTGGCCTTGTCTCAAATCAGGGGAGGACTGGCCTTGGGGCTGTAGACCCAGGCTGGGCCTTTATGCATGCTGAAGGGGTCTGCAGGAGGAGACGCAGGGCTCACAGTGATCTGCATAACCTCCTCTTGCTCTTTCTCACCTCTCTTCCCTGCTTTCCTCTTCTGCTCAGAACACAGACAGCTTCACAGTAAGTGCTTCTAGGCTTTCTCTTCTCAAGCTGTTGCTTTCTCCTCGTTGGGTTTTTTCTGCCTTCCAATCTTGGTCCCTCTGATGGCCTTGATTTCTACCCCACCTCCCAAATCTGCAGGGCTACAGGCCCTCTGACCATATGCTGCTGGAGGGAGGGCATTTCTAGATGACACCTGAGGGATTGGCCCGATCTTGGCCTGGCTCTCCTTTTGTGAGCGAGCAAGTGCTGCTGAGGGCTTGGGAAGGAGTAAGCCAAGCTAAATGGAAAGATGGCCCTTACTTACTGTGCTGCTCTGCCCACAGACCACTGTGGCCCACTGCATCTCTGTCAGCCAAGAATATATCTTCTGTGGCTGTGCTGATGGCACGGTGCGCCTTTTCAATCCTTCCAACCTGCACTTCCTCAGTACCCTACCCAGACCCCATGCCCTTGGAACAGACATTGCCAGCATCACTGAGGCCAGGTGAGCTATGTGGGGCCCACTGTCCATTCAAAGCTTCAGTCACTACTTCAGGGAGCAGAATGAAGAGTGTGCGATGCCCAAAGATCCCCTTTGTAGACAGAAACTTGGGTTTCTTGGTAGTTGTCAGAATCAGGGAGATTAAATAGCACAGAGGACGACCATGGAATGTCTCAGTGAGTGAGTATGGGGAGGCTGTAATAAAACCTGGGAGCATCTTAGGTGGTTTTAAGAATGACTCAAGGGATTGGAGTCTTCCCTCTGGTTGGCATCTTGATAAACTGTAAGTGCCAGAAAGAAAGTGTGCTATGGTAAAGACACAGAAAGACACAGTCACCAATCATGCTAGAAGGAAAAGGGTGATGTGTGGTCATTTTATGGTTTTGCAAGTGTCCTTAGTAAAAGATGAGGGGGAGGAGGAAGAAGAAGAGGAAGAAGAGGAGGAGGAGGAAGAGGAAGAAGAGGAGGAGGAGGAGATGATTTTGAGGTGCTGGAGATAGTACCCAGAACCTTGCATGTTAGATAAGTGCTCTACCACTGAGCTATATCACAAACCCTATTTTTGAGGTATGTATTATAGTCTTGTTTTGAACTCTGTGCAGAAATACTCATAGAGCCATCTAGATTTTGTTGTGCTCTATTGTAACCACAGAATTGCCTTGTCTGGTTTTGGTGGTCTATGAATTTGTTAGCATTTCTTTGGAAAACATTTTGCCCAGCAGCTGGGGTTGGGTGAGCTCCTGGATTGGATCTCTAGGGACTGCTTTTGAATTTTCAGTTCTACTTCCAAATCTGTAGGACTGGAGACAGTGTCCTGTGCTCCATTCCTTCCTTTGTGGTAACTTCCTGTCCTCTCTCCCACAGTCGCCTCTTTTCTGGAGGGGTCAATGCAAGGTACCCAGACACCATTGCCTTGACCTTCGATCCAACTAATCAGTGGCTATCTTGTGTATACAACGACCACAGCATCTATGTTTGGGATGTGAGGGACCCCAAGAAAGTGGGGAAGGTGTACTCTGCTCTGTATCACTCCTCCTGTGTCTGGAGTGTGGAGGTACGTGGGATGGGTTTGCAGGAATTCCACTGTGAGAGTAGAAAGCAGAGAACACCAAGTGTGGCCTAGGGTGCTGCCCCTGGGCTTTCAGTGGCTTCCCTGCCGTAGCTCTGGAGTTCCAGTGTGAACGTTGGTGCCATGCACCTCAGCCTTCTTCTGTGTGTCTCTGCCTAGCCTGAGTCTTTGCCTTATCCTGGGCTCAGGAATCTTGGACAAGTTACTAAACCTGACTAAGCCTCAGATTCCTTAACTGTAAAATGATGTACCAGATTTTCTCAATTGTTCTAACAATGAAATGAAATGAAATAACGTAATTGAGAGATTATGGCACACAGGAGGAGCTGGGATTGTGGGTTTTTCCTTACTGTGTGCGTATATAACAGTCATATCTTGTTTCCTTACTAAATGTCAGACAATGGCTAAGTCTTAGCATCCTGCCTTGGATGCTATCCCCCTTTCCTTCTTCCTGAGTAGACAAAAATGTCCCCAAAACGGAAGTCTAATTCTCTCCCTCTGTCCTTTCAGGTCTACCCTGAGATCAAGGACAGTAATCAGGCCTGTCTTCCCCCCAGTTCCTTTATTACTTGCTCCTCAGACAACACCATCCGCCTGTGGAACACGGAGAGCTCTGGGGTACATGGCTCTACCCTGCACCGTAACATCCTCAGCAATGTGAGCCCCCCATTTCATACTCACGCCCCCATGCTTATAGATTTCGACCTTGTTTTCAGGAACTGGCTCCCCGAATCTTGATCATTCAGCTTTTATTTGGATGGACTCTCTGAGCCAAGGGTTGATTTTACCCAGCATCCCTCTGTGCTTGCAGCCGTCCTGCTGGGACTGCCTGAGCTGTCTCCTTTCACCTTTCCCACCAGGATCTCATTAAGATCATCTATGTGGATGGGAATACTCAGGCTTTGTTGGACACTGAGCTGCCTGGAGGAGACAAAGCTGACGGGTCGCTGATGGACCCCCGAGTAGGCATCCGGTCCGTGTGTATCAGCCCCAACGGACAGCACCTGGCCTCGGGAGACCGCATGGGGACACTTAGGTAAGGTCAAGTTCTGAGCTAGGTACTGACTGCCTCTCGTGATGGTAGTTAGGTCCTCAAGGGCAGTGCTTTAGGAGGGCTTGTCTCCCCCCAAAAGCTTAGAAACAAAAGATTTATTCTGTAAAATGGAAAGAATGAGCTTACAGTGGTGAGCACAGAAAAAGCCATCGCAGACATAGGCACAGCTATCAGCCACACATCAGCATGAGGAAGCCCAGGATACGGGGTTCTAAGAAGGACATAATATTGTTTCTGTGGCGTTCTTAAAAAAAAAAAAAATGCAGGCCGGGTGGTGGTGGTGCACGCCTTTAATCCCAGCACTTGGGAGGCAGAGGCAGGCGGATTTCTGAGTTCGAGGCCAGCCTGGTCTACAGAGTGAGTTCCAGGACAGCCAGGGCTATACAGAGAAACCCTGTCTCAGAAGAAAAAAAAAAAAAAAAAAAAAAAAAGAAAGAAAAAAATGCGTCTAACTCAGTTCACTCGTGAGAAGCTCAAACGAGGCACATACACCAGAGTAACTGTCAGTCAGCGTTCTTCCAAAGTGTTAGCCACAGAGTAACTGTCAGTCAGTGTTCTTCCAAAGCGTCAGCCACAGACTACAGGACACTAAAGAGCAGTGATAGTTAAATGCCGTTGGCATTCTTTAAGATCCTGAATCAAGTAAGGACATATGGACAAATAATGGCATGTTAATAATATACCTACTTAACAGTATGTAAATGCCTGGCTCTGATAATGTGCTGTTGTTATGTATGTTGGTTAAGAACTGGGCAAGGGGATATAGAACACCTGCAGTGTTTGAACTTCTTAAAGCTTAAAAATGTTTGTTTAAAGGTAGAGAAAGGATGTAACAGAAGAAAGAGGTCTTTCCTCTAGCAGCCGGGCAATGATGTCTCTTATTTGTAGGATACATGAACTGAAGTCACTGAGTGAGATGCTGAAAGTGGAGGCCCACGACTCTGAGATCTTGTGCCTGGAGTACTCTAAGCCAGACACAGGTAAGGCCTAGCCCATGCCCCAGCAGGGTCTAGCTCTGGCACAGCCCCACCTCTCCATGCCCCAGCAGGGTCTAGCTCTGGCACAGCCCCACCTGTCCTGCCAGTGCTACCTTATACTTGCCTTGGCTTCTGATAATCTTGGGTCCTGTATTCATTCAGATCACATGGTGTTTGCAGGATTTTAAGAGCTCTGTCCCTGTTCTGTGGTTCATGTGGCTTTAGGGATATGAGGCTCCATCCACTTGGGGCTCTTTACCAGGCACTGTTAAGGGCCAGCTTAATGTGAACTGATAATGTTCTTCTGATCCCAGGTTTGAAACTGCTAGCATCTGCAAGCCGGGACCGTCTGATCCACGTGCTGGATGCTGGCCGGGAATATAGTCTCCAGCAGACACTGGACGAGCATTCATCTTCCATCACTGCTGTCAAGTTTGCAGGTGGGGGCTGGGCGATTGAAGCTGTTCATCCCTCTACCTACCACCTCCCTATACGTTTATGAGAAGAGTCTGCTGGGGAGGATTGGGAGGTACCTGAGAATCATGAGGCTATGTAGGAAGACAGGTGGAATATAGACTTTCAGTCTAGGGGACCCTGAGCCAGACTGAGGGCTGAGGAGGGGGACACGGGTTTTGTGGGTTGCACTCTGTTTTATTTGATTGGTCCACCATGTGGAGTAGCTCCATTGGGGAAAATAAGAGAACGCAGGAGAAAGGCTGCCTTCATATGGCAGAAGCATCCCGGTCCCTGTCCCCTACAGCCAGTGATGGGCAAGTGCGGATGATCAGCTGTGGCGCAGACAAGAGCATTTACTTCCGAACTGCACAGAAGGTAAGGGCACTGCGTGTCCCCAGCAGGGCAGGGGTGGGAACGGGGTTTCAGGCTATGGGAGGTGAAGGGAGAAGTGAGCCCTGTGAGCTGTGATCATTTGCAGTCTGGAGAAGGAGTACAGTTTACACGAACGCACCACGTGGTACGGAAGACAACCCTCTATGACATGGACGTGGAGCCCAGCTGGAAGTACACGGCCATCGGCTGCCAAGACCGGAATATTCGGTGGGTGGGCGCTCCCTTCTCAGACTTCTTTACAAATTCATTTTCACTTTGTTTATTTTGTGGGAAGAGGAGTGAGCATGTGGGATTCAGGACTACTTTCAGGAGAGGTTTGTCTCTTACCAGGACATGGGTCCTGGAGGTCAGACTTGGCTATCAGTCAGGCAGCCTTTACCCTCGGGGCTATTTTGCTGGCCTCCTCCTGTCAGACTCTTAGATCACATTCCTTTGTGCAGCTCAGTCCTCAAAGCTGCTATTTTGTCCAGGCTTTCGAGCCTCTTTGAGGCAGCAAAGTACTCTCACTTGAGAGAGTGCGCGCGAGCTCCAGGACAAATGGGAAGTCTCATTTGCTGCCGCTTATAGCCTGGGCTCTGGTCCTCAGGCTGCTGTGAGCACGTGCCTTCCTTTTCAGGATCTTTAACATTAGCAGCGGAAAGCAGAAAAAGCTGTATAAAGGGTCACAGGGTGAAGATGGCACGCTCATTAAGGTGAGCACCTGCCATTGGGCAGCTTGGGGGTGGTGCTAAGTGAGGAGGGGTGGCGATCCCCTACTCTTGCGCTGTGTCCCCAGGTGCAGACAGACCCCTCGGGGATCTACATTGCCACCAGCTGTTCCGATAAGAATCTCTCCATTTTTGACTTCTCCTCAGGCGAATGTGTGGCCACCATGTTTGGCCACTCAGGTGAGTATAGCAGCCACCTCCCTGTTTGGAATTGTACTTTCTTCCCTTGTCTATTGCCACGCCACAACTCTGCCCATCTACCCTGGGAGGGATCAACTGACTGAAGCAAGGGTAAAAAGCCCTGTGGCAGAAGGGGACAGTATGGTTGGTCCCTTTCTCTTCCCTCAGGCCCAGACTCAGAGCACAAAGTGTCTGTGTGAGGATAGAACCCGACTCTCCCTCCCCAGTAGCCAATGCCCATCCCACAGCTGGAGCAGGCAGGAATTTGATTGGGTCTTTGTGGTAGTTCATAGACCATATACTTTACTCTTTACAGAGATTGTCACTGGCATGAAATTTAGTAACGATTGCAAACATCTCATCTCTGTGTCAGGGGACAGGTGAGCAGAAACTAACTTCCCTGAGACAATTCTTCTCTGTGCCACCCTGTCCCTCCTCTCACTTCCTCTCCTGGCATCTCTGGGAAGTAGGTCTGAAGAGGGACATTTCTTGGTGGGGCCTGACCTGGCAGTGGAGGGTGGCTTGCATCGCCTTGCCAGTTCATGGGAAGTAGGGATAAACGATGCTGCTACCCGCAGAGTCCTTCCCTGCCCCTCACTCTGTGCTGTGGCTCCACCCTAGCTGCATCTTTGTCTGGCGTCTGAGCTCTGAGATGACCATCAGCATGAGGCAGCGCCTGGCTGAGCTGCGGCAGCGGCAGCGAGGGATCAAGCAGCAAGGACCGACCTCTCCCCAAAGGGCTTCTGGAGCCAAGCAGTAAGTGGGCCAGAGATGGGCTCTGCTCACAGTTGTGCATAGGGTGTGTGCTCTCCTTGCACCTCATGTGGGACGTACTGTTGAGCAGCTCCTGTAATCCAAGGCCTTCCTTCGCAAGCCCATCAGTGTTGCCTTCTTGCCCAGTGAGTCTTCTCTTCTGACCTTCTTGTCTTGGACTCAGGCACCACGCTCCAGTGGTACCCCCTTCTGGACCAGCTCTTTCCTCAGACAGTGACAAGGAGGGAGAAGATGAGGGTACTGAAGAAGAAGAACTGCCAGCTCTGCCCATCCTTGGCAAGAGCACCAAGAAAGAACTAGGTTTGTGGCAGTTAGGTGTAAGGCAGAGAGGTACTAGCTGCTGTGGTGGCTAGGTTAGCCCATCTGGATGGTGGGATAAGGAGGGTGGGCCATCCCAGTGATCACATGGGGGATGGGGATGTTCTGGGCTCCTGGTCCCAGAAGTGGGGAGGGAGGAACCACACCTTCTGACTGCCTATTTCTGTCTAGCCTCAGGCTCTAGTCCAGCCTTGCTCCGAAGCCTGTCCCACTGGGAAATGAGTCGGGTAGGTTGCCATCACTGAAATGTGCTTCTGAGATTATTAGCTGTGAGGGAGTAGCAACGGAGCCCTTTGTGCCCTCGTGAGACACTGGGTGCAGGACCTGCCCACAGGCTCCATTCCTGGTTCCAAGGAAGGCCTTATCATTGAGGTGAGGCAGCTGGTCCAGTTGGGGTAAGGGAGTGAGCAGCACCAGTCTTTCCTTCTTGTATCTGCCAGGAGCCTGGGACAAGTACCATTCCAAGAGTAGCTTGGTTTTGTTTTGAGTCAGTCTCACTGTGCGGCCCTTGTTGACCTGGAACTCAGTGAGATGCACAGGGCCTTAGCGCTGAGTGCTGAGAAGAAAGGCCACCTCACTGTGCTTAAACCAAACCAAACCACACCACAGAGGCAACAAAGCAGCAGCAAGCAGTGAGGAGTAGTGGTGTGAGTCACATGTTAGAGCAGCAGCCCAGGGCGAGCAAGGCTCCAGCAAGGAGAAACCAGGGAACTCTAGCTCCGAAGACCCCAGTGAGGAAGTTAGTGCAGAGCAGTCAGAGGAACAGGCTGCAGGAATACCTGTTGCTGTGTGGGTATTTCAGAGTACCAGAGCAGGAGAGACATTTTTCAGCAGGCCCCAAAGCAGCCCAACCTTCACATGTCCCAAGTTGGGCTTTTGAGTCTAGCACTCTGTGTTGTTGGTAGCAGCCTCACAGAGTGGCCTCGCCAGGGTCTCAGTCCTTCATTGTTGGTTTGGCCTTAGTGCTGAGATGGGACTCTGGGTTCTGTTGGGTATCTTCAGAGAACAGAATTATTTAGAGTCCTAGCTCTAGACTGTAATGCACCAGGTAAAGGCAGGAACTAAAGAGGGTCCTATTATGAGGTCTAGAATGCAGTTCCGGGTATGCACTCTAAAGCTAACCTCTCCTGCAGGCCATTTAAGGTCCCACATGGACGTGGGCTAGTCACAGAAATCCACTGTGCTTCTGTTTCCCTCGTGTGTAAGACCTGGGATAATAATGCTACCTACTCTATAAAATGACCGTAAAGATAAAATGAGCTAATACACAGAGGGTGGCATTCATGCTGACAATATGTGCATATGTTTGTTTGCTGATAGTATAATTCTAATTATTACTCCTTTTTCGCCACAACCACCAGGCACAAGAGACCATGGAGTTCCTGGACCCAGCTCCTGTAGCTAACACAGGACCTAAAAGAAGAGGGCGTTGGGCTCAGCCAGGTGTGGAGCTGAGTGTTCGCTCCATGTTGGACCTTCGACAGCTAGAGGCCTTGGCCTCAAGCCCTCGAGGCCCCAGCCAGGACTCACTGGCTGTGTCCCCAGCTGGTTCTGGGAAGCATGGTCCACAGACCCCTGAACTGTCATGTGTCAGTCAGGTGAGCTAGCTTTTCTCCCAGCTCTCTGGAGATCTCAGGAAGACTCAGCTAGCCTTGTGCTAACAGCTGAGGCCTGAGCTTGGGTACTTCTGTGCTTCCTCTGTCTCTGTGGCGTGTGGGTCATCTGAAATGCAGTTGTAGTAGGACTGACTGGGCTGTATTGTGAGTGGGGTGGGCCGAGAGGTAAAGGGAGCTTTGGGGAGGACTCTTGGTGTTGAGTGGCAGGCGCCTGGCAGGCTGAGTACCAAAACAGCTCTTCCAGAGGCTTAGTGTTCCAGCTGAGCCTAGCCTGGCCTCGTGCTTCCTGTCCCCAGAGCTACAACACTCTGCTTCCTCAGAACTGCTGTTCACCAGGCTTTGCCAACTTGTTCCTCCTCTCAACACCCTCTTCTCACGCCAGCAGTCCTCACAAGCATCCCTTTCTCTGTGTGTTTCCAGAATGAAAGGGCCCCTCAGCTTCAGACCTCCCAACCCTGCTCCTGCCCCCACATTATCCAACTGTTGTCACAAGAGGAAGAAGTCTTTGCCCAAGATCTGGAGCCTGCACCCATTGAAGATGGTATTGTCTACCCGGAACCCAGTGACAGCCCTACCATGGATACCAGGCAAGGGTTGTGCTCTGGCCGGGACGCACAGGCTCTGCGGCCCTTACACTTCCTTTCCCTCTGAATTTTCTCACGTGGGCAATGGTTGGCCTCCAGGCTACCTCCTCCCTAGCTGTGTTCATAGGCAGGAACTGAGTGGAGCTGCTGGCCCCTGCTTACTGTCTTTCCTTCCTTTGTTGGTCTTCCCGGCAGTGTGTTTCAGGTACAGGCTCCAACTAGAGGATCCCTAGGAAGAATATACCCAGGCACCAGGGCCTCAGAAAAGCACAGTCCTGACAGTGCATGCTCTGTGGATTACAGCAGCAGCCGCCTTTCCAGCCCTGAACACCCTAATGAAGGTAAGGCTGCACCATGAGGAAGGGACAATGGGGTGAAGCAGGGAAGGCAGACCTGTGACCGTTAGG
Source organism: Mus minutoides (assembly GCA_902729485.2). Classification (NCBI taxonomy): domain Eukaryota; kingdom Metazoa; phylum Chordata; class Mammalia; order Rodentia; family Muridae; genus Mus; species Mus minutoides. The sequence goes on from LR753420.1 coordinate 305,027, forward strand.
TACAGTGTGATGCCTTTCCCCTCCCCCACATCCAGACTCTGAGAGCACAGAGCCCCTAAGTGTGGATGGCATCTCCTCAGACCTGGAAGAGCCAGCCGAGGGTGATGAAGAAGAGGAAGAAGAGGGAGGCACTGGCCTCTGTGGGCTACAGGAAAGCGGCCCTCGTACCCCGGATCAGGAGCAGTTTCTAAAACAGCACTTTGAGACTCTGGCCAATGGGGCTGCTCCAGGTGTGGTCTGTGGGCCAGCCTTCAGTCGCTACATCTGCCCTTCTCCCCTAGCTGAGAGGGAGGCTCCAGTAGGCAGTGCCTTAGGTTGCTTTGTAGGGGCTGCAAGACCTCGGGCAAGAACTAAACTTCTGACTCAGTTCATGGTTTCTGTGCCTCCTGCAGGGGGCCCAGCACGGGTGCTAGAGAGGACAGAGTCTCGGAGCATCTCATCACGATTCCTTCTGCAAGTGCAGACCTCCCCACTCAGGTACAGACCATCCCCCACATGGCTCTGCTGACCTGGTGCTCCTGCACCTGGCACAGCATGGAGCCGTCTTCACGTCTCCCCAGAAGGGGATGTTGTACTCCTAGATTTGAAGCAGGTGGTCTCACACAGACTCTGTCTTGCTTTGAGCTTGTCCTTTCCTGGTGCATCTCTGTCTGTGAGAGCATCTGGCCATCTCAGGGAGGAAAGCACTGAGCCTTCTCTGGGCTTTCTTCTGAACCCCTTCTCCCTGTAGGGAACCATCCCTATCCTCCTCAGGCTTGGCCCTGATGTCCAGACCTGACCAGGTATCACAGATGTCTGGTGAGCAGCTGAAAGGCAGTGGTGCCACTCCTCCAGGAGCACCCCCAGAAATGGAACCCTCTTCTGGCAACTCAGGCCCCAAGCAGGTAGCTCCTGTACTGTTGCCACGACGGCGTAACAACCCGGACAACAGCTGGGCCTCCAAGAAAATGGCTGCAACCCGGCCTTTAGCTGGACTCCAGAAAGCCCAGTCTGTGCATAGTTTGGTACCACAGGGTAAGGAACCTTAATGAGTTCAACTACAGGCTGTGGGGGATATGAAACATGTTTGTGGGCATGCTGGAGGAAGGTGGTAGATCTAGTGTGGCCCTGGCATGTCACCATGCTTGTCACTGCATGTCCCTTAGTGATCACACGCACAGGGGAGATTAGCAACTGGGGACTGAGCCCTAGCATTTGCACACCTTCCTTACCACACGACCTACATCTGTCCCTGTCCCCAATGCAGACGAGGTGCCTTCATCACGTCCACTGCTCTTCCGGGAGGCAGAGATCCAGGGCAGCTTAGGATCCCTGCCACAAGCTGGCGGCTGCTCATCTCAGCCCCACTCCTACCAAAACCACACCACCAGTTCTATGGCCAAGCTGGCGCGTAGCATTTCTGTTGGCGAGAATCCAGGCCTGGCGACTGAACCTCAAGCTCCTGCAGCGACCCGAATCTCACCATTCAACAAACTCGCTCTGCCTAGCAGGGCTCACCTTGTCTTGGACATCCCCAAACCACTTCCTGACCGTCCTCCTCTGACCACATTCTCACCTGTATCCAAGGGCCTGGCCCACAATGAAACAGAACAATCGGGCCCTTTGGTGAGCCTAGGAAAGGCTCATACTACAGTTGGAAAGCACTCCTGTTTAGGGGAGGGTACTGCTCATATATCTAGGACAGAGTGCCAGGCTCATCCTGGCCCCAACCACCCCTGTGCCCAGCAACTGCCAGTCAACAACCTTCTCCAAGGCCCTGAGAGCTTGCAGCCCCTGTCCCCTGAGAAGACTCGTAATCCCATGGAAAGCAGCAGGCCAGGGGTAGCCCTGAGCCAGGACTCAGGTGTGCACGGCTCCCCAGTCTCACTGGGCCCATCCTTTCTGTCTCTGTTGGCCACTTTCTGGCTCTGTCCCATTTCTGTGTGCCTGGCCTTTGGCGTTTTTGTCCTGTCTGCTCCTGTCTTGGTCCATAAATTACACCCCTGATGGTGAGACACTCTTGCCACCCTTTATGACCTCCCCTTGACCCAGTGAACCCTTTAGTCTGGATACTAGGGCTGGCTCTGGGGCTAGAGGTAGGGCTGGCTTTTCTTTCTAAACTTTGTGTGGTGTTGGGGAAGGTGTTGGAAGTGGGTGGGGCAAGAGGCCAGGGTTGCCGGCTGGTAGGGATTATAGCTCTGCTCTGAGAGCCCTGGGTTGGGATGCCTGAAAAAGCAGCGGGGCCTCACTGGTGTTTGTCCTTCAGAACTGGCCTTGAGTCTGCAACAGTGTGAACAGCTCGTGGCAGAGCTCCAGGGGAATGTACGCCAGGCGGTGCAGCTCTACCGCGAGGTGAGTATGGGGCAACCACTATAGGCAGTGCTTGACAAACAGTAACAACAAAGTTCTTCTACAGGCTGGATGGAGCACTCAAAGATATTCTGAGCATTGTAAAGGGGAGGGTCAGAAGCCAGGCCAGGCCTTTCAACCCCAGAATCTGTTGGTTATTTCTAGGCGAGAAACAGGGTCATAGCGTAAAACACCATATTATGGGGCTGGTGAGATGGCTCAGTGGGTAAGAGCACCCAACTGCTCTTCCGAAGGTGATAAGTTCAAATCCCAGCAACCACATGGTGGCTCACAACCATCCGTAACAAGATCTGGCCCCCTCTTCTGGGGTGTCTGAAGACAGCTACAGTGTACTTACATATAATAAATAAAATAAATCTTTAAAAAAAAAACACCATATTATTCAAGAAAAACCCAATTCATGGCTGTTATTTTTTTTTTTTTATATCCCAAAATGGTTTGGGCACTTTAGATATAAGAAACAATGTAACAGCCGAGGCAGAGGCAGGCAGATTTCTGAGTTCGAGGCCAGCCTGGTCTACAGAGTGAGTTCCAGGATAGCCAGGGCTATACAGAGAAACCCTGTCTCGAAAACCAAAAAAAAAAGGAGAAGAAGAAAGAAAAAAGAAACAATATAATAGTGTCACATTTGAAAGAGAGTTGTTGGGAAAAGTTGTCAAGAAGTAGATGGTTCTAGTAGTCTGGAGGGATCCTCATCTGGGTCACCCATCAGAGTAACTCTGGTCATCCTGATCTTGTATGAGACTCCTAGGCAGTCCCTTCTACTGGGTACCGGTAGAGCCCCCTTTTCTATATTCTACTGTCTACTCTTCTCCAGCTCATGTTCAGTGTTCCTCTTGCAGGTGACCAGCTGTAAGACACCTTCAGCAGAGCAAAGTCACATCACCCGTCTCCTGAGAGACACCTTCTCCTCAGTGCGACAGGAGCTCGAGGCTCTGGCTGGGGCTGTGCTGTCCAGCCCAGGTGGCAGCCCTGGGGCTGTGGGGGCTGAGCAGACGCAGGCCCTGCTGGAGCAGTATTCAGAGCTACTGCTAAGAGCTGTGGAACGGCGCATGGAGCGCAGACTCTGAGTTCCTGAAGCCTGTCCCGAGAGAAATGCTCTCCATTCCAAACTGTAGCCCTGCTTCCACTCATGAAAGGTGGGAATGTCTGGAGTGGACAGCAGTGATCAGTGTTGAGAGGCAAAGCAGCCTTCCCAGCCGCCCTCACGGGGGCCCCTGTATTTATTAATTTATTTCCCTGACCTTTGCCTCACTTCCTTGGGACTACTGCCTCTAAAGCCCAGCCTGGGGCTCACAGCAGGGCAAGTCTTGAGTCTACATCATCTTGGTGCTGTGAGGGGTAGGAGGGCAGCCTGCCTCACCTGGGGACATCGGGAAGGGCTGGCCTTCTCTTCTTAGAAGCCATTTGAACTTTCTTCAGGGATGAGCTCCCTGGGGCGGAGCATACACAGGGTACTTTGGGGTAGAGAGGAAAGGTAATGTGGTATTTAGTATCCTAAAGCCAACTGTAGACCTCTACTCCCACACCAGCTGCACTCCCCCTGCCTGCCAGAGCAGGGGTAGTTCCCCAACAACTCCTGGCAGTGAGAAAGACAGCTGCCTGGCCTCCAGGGTATTCCCAGCCATTAGAAGACTTGAGTTGGTATCAGGAACTGAGCCCCCACATTCCAATCCCATGTTCCCTGCAAGAGAGCCCTAGTGTTTTTCTGACCCCATCCTTTTTCCCCTTGTGGAGCTAGTTGTGGGATTTTGCTGCAGGACAGTGAAACCCCTCTGCTGGGCAGACAGCAAAGCCTGGCCTGCCTTCCTCACCCCCTTAGGCTTCCTTGTTCTCTATCCCTGGTCCCCAGCGGACTATTGAATCCCTGGGGACCACTTTCTCCCTACATCCTGGGCAATGCGCAATCAGAAACCTGTATTGGGAGTACCCTCATGGTTTACAGGGCACTGGCCCACCTTCCTAGAACCTTGGACACACACACACACACACACACACACACACACACAAAATCATATGTACAGTTGAGTGCTCATTTTAGAACACTTGCCTGACTGGTATGCACCTGGTTTCCTCACATTTTTGCCTCAGCTTCACTAGCCTGGATTAATTGGAATTCTGATCCAGAAACACAAAAAGGAATGGATACACTAAACTGAAATTCTGGAGTCTTGGTGTCCACAGCCAGGCTGACAGGAGATGGTCTATGGGTCACCTGGCTCATGGAGAAGGCTCTTTTCAAAGGCAGTGTTGGGTGCCCAGAAATACTGGACACTGGAGATTGTGGAATGAAGGCACTGGGCAAGAGACCACTGGAAAAGTAATAGCTGGACAGGCAGGTGGCAGAGGTAGGGACAGAGTTAAGGTAATGGTTAGAGGGTAGAGAAAAGAGAGAGAAGCTGTATGTTGGAAGAAGTGGAGGTGGTTGCAGAATTGGAGTGAGTATATCTTTGGGCCTGGGCCCTCCTTTCCTCTGCACCAGGGAAGGCAGAGTAGTGACATCTCACCAGATTTAGATAACACAAACCTGTGGAAACCTGGAGGCCACTTCCCAGCTCTGAATGCAGAGGCTAGCAGGAAACTAGGTTTAATGAGTGCTTAGCTTTGTTGGTTCAGCCTGAGTGTTGAGTACACCCAAACCATGTGAATACCCAAACCATGTGTTCCCATTTTTCTACCACACGCATAGCCAAACCCCTAGCCCAAAGAACTGTAGCCGCTGGAGGTGGGCGCCTTGGCAGTGGGGGGGGGGGGTTAGAAGTCGGCCCACTGCCCTGACCTCCACCGGGTTTTAGAGGTCTTTATGCCAGCCTGCACTTCTAGAGAAAGCGCCACTACCCTGCATGGGTGGGGTCTTGTGGCCGGTGGCGCTTTGTCCCCTTCTGCATGTCTGAGGCCACTGGCAACTGCTGCCCACGTCCAGATTTGTCCCATCCCAGTTTTGAAAGCCCCTTATTTATAACTTTTATACCGTGGCTCCTGTCTCTTCCCCGGCTATACGGGGTGGGGCTGTTTTAACGTTTCGTTTGTACGGATGTATGAAATTGTCAATAAACAATCATTTGTTAACTGGCTAGCAAATTCTGAAAATCGCGCCGCTTGTCGTACCTCCTAGAGGGCGGAAACGGGGGCGGGACTGCGGTCCTGGAGCGGAAATAGGGGCGGGTTCTTTTCCCGCGGGCGTCATGGCGGAGGCGGCTCTGGAGGCAGTTCGGAGGGCGTTGCAAGAGTTCCCGGCGGCGGCTCGCGGTGAGTGGACTCTCACAGGCAGCAGCGACCGCGCGAGGACAGCGCGGAGGGAGCCTGGGGCGCCGGGAACTCAGATTATGTATGCATGAGTGCCCGACCGGTGGCCACGGTTTCGTGTGTACCCTTCTCTAGCTGGCGGACGGCTCCTCAGCTCACGATCACACGCCTGGCTGCTTTCGTGGGGTGCAGTTGTAGTTTGCAAGACCCAGCACAGCTCCGACGGTAGTCATAGAGCCATTCTCAAAGCCAGCGGGGTGCTGGGTCCCCGTGCTCTGCCTTGCTATACTTTCACCTCAAACATCTCGGATGCTGGTGGGTTCTGAGGAGAGAAGCAGGCGACCTCCCTCGTTCATTCAGACTCCAAGCTTTGAGGATTGTAGGCAGCCGCCCAGTTGATCTTGGCTGTTCCTCTACTGTGTGTTTCGTTTCTTCTTCCTTTACCCCGTCATTAAACAAGCTGGAGAGATGGCTCAGTGGGTAGGTAAAGCGCTTAAGCACATGATGAGCTGGGGTCACATCTCCAGCACTAATAGAAAACACTGAGTATGGCGATGGTGGACGACTGATGGGGTTCCAGAGGTGGGGGGTAAAGGCAGGAGGACCCCAAGGGCTCCCTGGCCAGCCAGCCTAGCAATTGCTGAGCTGCAAGTTCTGTGACTTTGTCTCAGAAAATAAAGTCAACGGCCTCCACACATGCATGCACAGGCACACACCACACATGCGCACACGCACGCACACACAGAGGGAGAGCGATCCATCAAGCACAGTTTTGTCAATTTACCAGCTGTGTCACACACAAGTGGTTAGAGCAGTGATTCTCAACTTATGGGGTCGAGACCCCAGAGCCTGGTATCCTGAACATCAGACATTTATGTTATGACTCATAACTAGTAAAATCACAGTTATGAAGTAGCAACGAAATTATGTTACGGCCTAGGGTCACTGCAACATGAGGAACTGTCTTAAAGGGTAGAGCATTAGGAAGCACTGTGCTGGAGGACGATTGATAGGTCAGCCAAGCCCTCAGAGGGGGTGTGCCTGCTATGTCCAGGAAGCTGTGAGGACTGAGCTTGGAGCAGACTTTGTGTTCATTTTTATTTTTGTTAGTCAGATTCTTAACAGAATTGCTGGGTCGAAGGAATTGTTTGAAGTTCATTTTGAAGCTTCAGGGGAGAAAAATACCTATCCTCTAAAGGAAATGGCAAGTAAAACTAGCATAATTATAGAAAATCCAGAGGATGGAAAAGGGCAGCTTCAGGTCAGGTGATGGTGGCATGGGCCTTTAATCCCAGCACTCGGGAGGCAGAGGCAGGTGGCCTCTGTGGTTCCAGGCCAGCCTGGTCTATAGAGGGAGTTCCAGGACAGCCAGGGCTATCCAGAGAAACTCTGTCTCAGAAAACCAAACCTAGGGGGCTGGAGAGATGGCTCAGTGGTTAAGGGTACTGACTGCTCTTCCAAAGGTCCTGAGTTCAATTCCCAGCAACCACATGGTGGCTCACAACCATCTGTAATGGGATCCAATGACCTCTTCTGGTGTGTCTGAAGACAGCTACAGTGTATATGAGATACATGAAATAAATAAAATAAATCTAAAAAACAAAAAAAAAAAACAACCAAACCTAGCAAACAAAAGGCTATGTCTGCACATCTTAAACTCCAGGGTAGAGTAGCACAGAGCATGTAGGAGGCCCAGTCAGATCCCCTTGGGGGCTGGAGAGATGGCTCAGTGGTTAAGAGCACTGACTGCTCTTCCAAAGGTCCTGAGTTCAAATCCCAGCAACCACATGGTGGCTCACAACCATCTGTAATGTGATCTGATGCCCTTTTCTGGTGTGTCTGAAGACAACTACAATGAACTCATATAAATTCAATAAATCTTTAAAAAACAAAACAAAAAAAGTCAGATCCCAAAAAGCAACTCAATTGTTCCAGGCCCCAGTTCCCTTCTAAGATTTCTGCTTTGTGGGGTTGCTGTTCTTCCTTTCCATGGCTGCTTGGTAATTCTTACCCCTATTCAAGGTAGCAAGCATGGGACTAGCTGTTTTCTTTGCAGTTTTCCTGGGCCTACCAGTGGTGTCCCATGTGGTTCCAATGTCCAGTTTAAAGATATTCACTTTCTGACTGACGGCGAGGCAGGATAGTGAGATGTAACTGAGCTAGCATGACCTCAGGGATAAAATGAATGCCATATACTTTTGTCAAGGGTTGCAGTAACTGCTGGTTGGGGCTAAAGTATTTTGGTCAGACATTGAGGGTGAAAACAAAGCAGAGCTCTGCGCTCGTAAAAGCCTTAAGAGCGAGAGCAGCAGGAGCAGCCCAGCCAGAGCAGAGGGCACGTGGTCAGGGTGAGGCATAAGACCAGAGCAAACCAGACTGGGAAAATAAAGGGCTGAGCTTGGTCATGGTGCAGCCTGAATGAATGCCAAGGTGGACAGGGTTCTTTCTGCCAAGGGTAACTGAGCTATCAAAGGATCCATCACGAGGTCTGACAAGGCGAGATGGCAGCTCAGAAGATGTTCTTGAGGGGGAACAGGATTCCACCAGAACCACCAGTTTTTCACTGCAGACCAGCCAGCCAGATGTGGGGCACTTTCGTTTGACTTTGAGCAGATGGTGGCTGGGCACCTACTGTGTGCTAATGTGCTGTTGTAGGGATGCACCAGGAAGCATGACAATCACTCAAGCCATCGTGCTGTTTCTAGTCTGCTGAGACATCAATAAAGAAACATGAAAAAAATATACAGGGTCTGTGGAGAAAAACTAGGCAAGGAGATAAAGATTGTTCCTAACAAGTGACAGTTCTAAAAGGGATGGCCAGGAAAAGAAACTTCATCAGTGTGACATTGGACCCAGCGCACCAGAGGGAAGGAAGGGGTGGTATGAGAGACAACCGGTAGAATCAACAGGACTTAGAGACACCCAGGCTCAGGGCCGGATTGGGATGGGGTAAAGCAACAGATACACACTCATACACACACACACAGGATGGCCTTGAACTTGCTATATAGCCAAGGGTGGGTTTGATCTGATACTCCTGATGCTACCTTCCAGGTGATGGGTTTACAGATGTGAGTTTAAGGGTTACACAGAATCACTTAATGTCTCCATAGGTGTCACAGTGCATAAGTGTTGGCCCTAGATGGCCAAGCACGCTGTTGCTGTCCCGTGAGAGCAGAGCTCACTTCAGCCCCTACCTGTCTTCTGGTGTTATCACTGGACAGTTGCCTCCCTGAATAGATAGATGAGCTGTAAGCTTGGTGAGATGGTGGTGGTGTCTTCTTAGCCACACTGGCCAGGCCCAGTGCTGGGTCCATTTCAGATGTTCAGTGAATGTCACCATTAGATGCTGTCTTAGGATTTTACTGCTGTGAAGAGACACCATAACCACCACGACCCTTATAAAGGACAACAGTTAACTGGGGCTGGCTTACAGCTTCAGCCCGGAGGTGAGCTGAAGGTTCTACATCTGGATCCGCAAGAAGAGACTGTCACACTGGCCAAAGCCCACCCCTAGTGACACACTTCCTCTAACAAGGCCACACCTCCTCTTAGTGCTACTCCCTTTTGGCCAAGGATTCACACACATGAATCTGTGGGGTCATCCAGAGCCAGACCCACCCCAGTTAGCCTGTGGCCACCAGCTCAGTGGCGCAGGCCTCCTAGGTCAGCAGTAGCCTTGCTTAGGATGTCTGTCATAGAGGGCTTCTTGTTGCAGTGAGATGGATGTTGAGTACCACTGATTTCACGCCTCCTCCCCCACCATTTCTTTCTTAAGACCTCAATGTACCTCGTGTTGTGCCCTACCTGGATGAGCCCCCCAGCCCACTCTGCTTCTACCGGGATTGGGTGTGCCCCAACAGGCCCTGCATTATCCGAAATGCTTTGCAGCACTGGCCAGCCCTCCAGAAGTGGTCCCCCTCCTACTTAAGGTAAGGTGTTCCTTGGGAGGTGGGTGGACCAGTGACCATTAGCAGCAGACTATAAACCAAGTGTCTGTTTCTTCAGAGCCACAGTGGGCTCCACAGAGGTGAGTGTGGCTGTGACGCCAGATGGTTATGCGGACGCAGTGCGAAGGGACCGCTTTGTGATGCCTGCCGAACGCCGCCTGCCCATAAGCCATGTGCTGGATGTGTTGGAGGGTCTGGCCCAGCACCCAGGAGTTCTCTATGTGCAGAAACAGTGTTCCAACCTGCCCACTGAGCTGCCCCAGCTTCTATCTGACATTGAGCCCCATGTGCCCTGGGCCTCTGAGTCACTGGGTGAGTGGAGGGGGTAAGAGGTGGGGCATGGACATGAAGGGGGCTGATAGAGTTCAGCTGGCTTATTGATTCTCTGCCTTGTGTGTTGATTCTGTAGGGGCAGGTGCCACCCACCTGCCTGCTCCAGGCAGAAACCCTGCATGGGCTGATTTCTCTGCTATTCTGGGATCGTGTTCCCAGTGTCACCTTCTCCCAGACTCATTGGCATTCTTCTCTCCCACCCATATTTCTGCATAGCTGCCCCACACACGGGTGGTTCTCAGCCTGATATTAACTCACTGTGTCCCACAGGGAAGATGCCTGATGCTGTGAACTTCTGGCTGGGTGACGCAGCTGCAGTGACCTCCTGTAGGTGTGGAGACTCCTCAAATGGGGAGGGGGCTGGAGGGGCAGAGGGAAGAAAGGTGGGCCCCAGAACGAGTACCTCAGATTTCTTTTGGTATTGTGGGACTAGGAAACCACAGAGTTTCTCCCGATGGCAGGAATACTGGGGACAGGGAATACCGCACCTTTTAAGTCTCTAGAAGCCTCTTCAGAAGTCAGGTAGATTGGAGAGCAGGGGTCAGGAGATAATGCCCGCCCACTGGGGATCCAAATGAAGAGGAGTCCACATCTAGTTTTTGGTGGCCAAGTTCTGTGATGCTTGCAAGAACCTTGGAACCTCCCCGAGTCTGCTGATCCTGTGTGGGCTTTTCCTTTCTCTGTAGGCTCCGCTGGGGTGTGGGGTGTGGGGCTGAGGACAGTGTGGCCTGCTTCCCTCCCCTTAACTCCAGGCCTTCCATGTGTCGGCAGTGCACAAGGACCACTATGAGAATCTGTACTGTGTAGTCTCTGGTGAGAAACACTTCTTGTTACATCCACCCAGCGACCGGCCCTTCATCCCTTACAGTAGGTGACATGGACTAAAAGAAGCTGGTAGTCACTGGTGAGGGAAGGGGCAAGAGGTCCCTGTCACGGGCCCCAGCCCTCTGGTCTCTGCATGCAGGGAACACTCTGCTGGTTATGGTGGGAGTGCCTGACAGGCTGTTGGCCATTTGTCTCCCTGACCTTGCCTTCAGATCTCTACACACCAGCAACCTACCAGCTGACCGAAGAGGGCACTTTTAGGGTGGTGGACGAGGAAGCCATGGAGAAGGTGTCTGTCTTGTTCTTGGGCTCTGGGGAGTGGGTAGACCTCTGGGGAATAGGCACAAAGAGTCTGGGGAGGAGGCATCCCACTCCAAAAGTCCCTAGGCTGTTATTCTTCAAGCCGAGAGGAGAGGGGACAGAGCTGGAGATCTTGGCGGCCTCAGGGCCTGCTCTCAGGCAGCTGCTGTGTCTCTAGGTACCCTGGATCCCCCTGGACCCCTTGGCTCCAGACCTGACCCAGTACCCCAGTTACAGCCAGGCACGGGCCCTTCATTGCACAGTGCGGGCCGGCGAGATGCTGTACCTGCCAGCTCTGTGGTTCCACCATGTCCAGCAGTCCCACGGCTGTATTGCTGGTAAGAAGCACCTGGGGTATCCAGGGGCCAGGCCTTGCCATAGCCCAACAAGGTATTGAGTTGGGGTGGCTCTGGCTTAAATCTCACATCCAGGTCCTCCTCCTCTCCACAGTGAATTTCTGGTATGACATGGAGTATGACCTCAAGTACAGTTACTTTCAACTGATGGACACCCTCACCAGGGCCACAGGCCTTGACTGAAGAGACCCTCACAGACACTGCAAAGGACAGCGGGGATTGACGGGGTCATTTGATTCTGGAGGCAGCCTGGAGTTCGAATATGTCCTGGCTGCTGCCCAGGTCCTCGCCTGTGTTGAAATCAGGCATTGCAGGAACTTGGAATTATTTGGAGGTCCAGGAAATGCTCCACAGGTCTGGGTGAGCATTCCCAGGAAATTGCCACACAGGTGACAAGGAAGCATGGATCAGGTACAGCAGTGCCTCTCACCAGTGCTATGACCTTGGGTGAGTCACTGCATGTCAGCATCAGTCCCTTGCCTGTAAAGTGCAGATAATAATGGCTCTGGCTCCCAGAGCTGTGGGAATAGGCATGGGCCAACGTAGAGGAAGCGGTCAATAAAAGGTGACACTTGATACACTTGTTCTCGTGTTGCCTGTCACAGTTGCCTTCGGTGGCCTGCTGAGGGCTTGAAGGTTCAGGATGACCCTAACTGGGAGGCCTAAGCCAGATCCACATCTGGGATGCTACTCACAGCAGTTATATTATAACTGGCTGGGTGGGTCTTGACTGGTTCAGGACACCAGTGATATATCTAGTTGTGTCCCAGACTGTTTGCGTTTCCTCCCCCAGATCCAGGGAAGATGGGTCTGGAGCACCAAGGGGGACCCGTGTTCTATAAATATGAACAAGGAAAGGACAGGAACCATATTCCTCCTGAGCTGTTCTCTGAGGAAAGAGTTGATCCCCACCCCTAGACTCCTTTGTCACCCTGCTGAATAACAGAGAGAGCCAACCCATAGGTCTCATCCCTAGCCACCCAGCTCCAGGGGTGGAGGCGGCCCAGCGTGGCTTTGAAGGGCTGTTTTATGTGAAGGCCACGCCCCTTCAAAATTGTGATGGGGCCTGAGGTACTCTTCTGAGATTGCCCAGGGCTCCCGTTCAGACTGGGTATTCCTGTCGTACTGGCACTGGGAAGGAGATTGCGAAAGGACCCACTGACAATGTGATCCTCAGCCCCAGCGTTCACTGCTATTTTAAGAGGCCACTGTCTACTCTCCTGTTCAACCTCTAACAGCAAGAGGAGAACCCCCTCCTCTCAGTTAGGGCTGGTTGGCTAGCCTAGCTATCAACAACGGCAGAGCATGGACTTCAGGAAGCCTGTGGCCAATTCCAGGAGGTATCACTGACTCCTGCATTAAGGTGTCTCACTTCCTGGGCAGGTGGCTGGGTCAGCAGTGGGCGTGGGGCTTGGGTGGAGCAGAGGAGTCTGTGGGAGGGATCCAAGAGGAATGTGTGGCCAGTTGGCTCACCTTGGCTCTGGGTTTAAAGCCGACAGTTGTTGGTTCTGTGGCCACTACCCCATCATTCGTGTTCCTGTGGACTTGGTCTCATGGCTCTGGTAAGGCTCCATAGAGCACTGGGCTCCCATTTCTGACTTGGCTCCTCATTTAGGGCCTGGTGGCTACTGTTTCTATAGGGAGCTGTGGAGTTCTCTAAGCAAAGGGAGGGATACTTCCCAGCTCCAGGACCAGACAGTAGAAGCCAGAACTGGGATGGAGGTCTGTCCTGGGAATGGGTTCCAGGCAGAACTTTGTAGATTTGAACCCTTTGAACTCTGAGGATCTTATCTGCTGTTCTGGGAGCCCTAGAAACTAGCTGCTCCATGCTTCTGACTTGGATGCTTGGTATGTGGGAGCCCTAGGGGTACCTCAGGGATGAACTTCCTCAGCTCTGCCCCTGACCATGTGGAGCTCCCTGAACCTGACTACTGGCACCTCTCCAGAGATCTGGCTGAAGACCAAAAGGAAGGGCCAGGTGGCATAGGCATCCTCCACCCTGGCACACTGCCAAGTGCCCACAGCTCCAGAAGCAGAGGGGAGTTGGAAGGAGCTCTCGAGAACCCATTGGGTCTGGAGGATGCCAGTGTGTGGGCCATCTGGGCTGGTAGCTGCCATCCCAGATGAACCCATTTCCGGGATGGAGTAGATGGCGTGGGTGTCAGCTCACTCACGGTGCCTAAGCCCCAATGTATTCCTTCCTGTCCCTTGAAGGCTTAGAGTCCCTGACATCTCAGATCAACCCTAAAGCCTCTTAGTAGGGGTGGGATGGTGAAGCAGGGGGATAAAAAGACAAAGGGTAACATACCCAGAAATAGTGGGTGACACTTACAAACTAGCTTGTTTTCTGAGCCAAACCAGGCCTAAGGAGAGTGGCCTCAGTTTCCCCTCTGGGCTGGCCATTGTCATAACTCCCTTCATAGGATATGTGACAAATAAGTCAGTGTATGCAGAGCACTTGGTGTGGAGCTGGCACAGTGCTATATAGTTATGGGAAGGTGTCATGTAGATGTATCTTGTGTCACACTGGCATTCTGATAGCTACAGGTGGATCTGGTCCTTTTGGTAGAGAATTAAGCCTTAAGAGTTTGTCCCAGCCGGGCAATGGTGGTGCATGCCTTTAATCCCAGCACTTGGGAGGCAGAAGCAGGCGGATTTCTGAGTTCGAGGCCAGCCTGGTCTACAGAGTGAGTTCCAGGACAGCCAGGGCTATACAGAGAAACCCTGTCTCGAAAAAAAAAAAAGTTTATCCCAACCTCCCCTGTGGTCCTGTCACATTTGACCCCATCGACCTGTAGTAAACCTGCCCGGTCTACATGCAGGCAAAGGTGCCGGAGACATACCTGCTCACTGTACGCGTCCTCCAGGCCAGTGGCTTGCCTTCCAAGGACCTAGGTAAGCACACTGCCTCCCTGTCCCTTACTTAGCTAAGCAGACAGTAGGTGGGCCGCTTCAGAGTAGTTAAGTACCGGTGGGAGGCTCTCCAGGGAAGGCCGGGCTGGCCTTGCAGATGGCTGCTGGAGAGACAGATGATCCCGAAAGTGGCAGAGGGTTCAGCCCTATGGACATGAAGTCTCAGGGAGGGGGAAGTGGACTCTGACAGCCTGGGAAAGTTCTTGATCATACCCAACATATGTTCCTCCTTCCTGCAGTAACCTCCTCTGACTGCTATGTGACTCTGAACCTGCCCACGGCTTCCAGCCACACGCTCCAGACACGCACAGTGAAGAACAGCCGAAACCCTGTCTGGAATCAGAACTTCCACTTCCGGATCCATAGGCAGCTCAAGGTAGACCAGGCATCAAATCTGGCCCTGTCCTTGTCCCCGTGTCTCCCAGTCTGCCATTCCCTGCCCTGTTTACCCCTCACGCATCTCATTCCTGTAGCTGCCTCTCTTTGTGCCTCCTTCCAGAATGTTATGGAACTGAAAGTCTTTGACCATGACCTGGTGACCAAAGATGACCCAGTGTTGTCAGTGCTGTTTGACGTGGGGACTCTGCAAATTGGGACTCAGCGTCAGAGCTTCTCCTTGGGGACTCAGGTAAAGCTCAGGAAAGTAGGGGTCCCCAGTGCTGGGGCTGGGGCTTCGGAGCCTGCCCTGCTCCAGGGAGGGGCCCAGGAATCCCAAGTGACTTCACCAAGGAGTGTTCGGTCCTGTCTCCAACTGCTTTCACACCTGGTCAGAAGCGCAGCTTTCTGTGAGCAGTCCAGGGAGTGTAGACAAAGTGACCTGGAAAGGGACAGTTGCCCTTCCCCACTACGTAGGCCTCCCCAGCCTCCCCGCCATCTGGCTTGCCAGTTCCTCTGATTTGCCTCTCTTTCCAGGAGGAAGGGCGCTTGGAAGTTGAGTTTCGGCTACAGACTCTGTAAGTTGGTCTTGGAGCGGGGGTGGGGGTGGAGTTGGTGAGTGGCAGTGGAAAGCCCCCATCTGGGAGGGGCAGTGCCAGCTCACCAAGGCTAGCACCCCTTCCTGGTAGAGGAGGAGTGCCTGGCCTCTTGCAGAGAGTCACTGGGGCCTTTTTCCAGGACAGACTGTGAGGAACATCTCATCAGCAATGGTATCCTGGTGGTGAGTGAGGAACCCAGGGCTTCCCCTAGTAGCTGTCTGCTGTTCTCCAAGGCCGGACGAAGGCCCACACAGTCATGTAGGCCGAGTTGGGGGCCTTGGCATGTGTGTTCCCCAAGAGAGTACATCTCAAGTCAATGCTTAGTGACTAAGGGTGATGAAAGAATATTCTGGGAACAGGGACCAGAAGCCCACAATGTACAGTCCCAGAGATGGGGTAGAGCTTGTGTCTAAGGGGATCTCTTGACCATAGGCCCGGGAGCTCTCCTGCTTGCATGTTGAACTGAAGAGGACAGGAGACCCAAAGAGTGAGTTCTGTCCTCCATAGGCAGCCCTTCTGCCCTTCTGTCTCTTTTCCTCTTCTGAGTGTCTAAGCTTGTTATACTGGCTGCTTTAGGTCCCAAAGGCAGGGCCAAAGGTTGGAAGTCAAGCTCATGCCGGGGCTCTCCTGGGAGGCAAACTCATGCTGGGGCTCCCCTGGGCTCCATCTCTCCATCTGGACCATGTCAGAGATGGATTGCCCTACAGACTTGATAATGCATTCTGTGGACAGATCCCATCCTGAATTTTGGTTCTGGTTCCTGTTTCTAGGGTCAGAGCGCAATGTTCAGCTTGTGGTTGCTGGGGCCTGTGAGGGCGCACAGGATGCCTCTGTAGGCACTGGATCTTTCCACTTCCATTATCCAGCCTGCTGGGAGCAAGAGCTGACTGTTCATCTGCAGGTGCTGTGCCTGCCTTCCGGGACCCTAGGGCCACGGCCTCTCTTCTCTCAGCTTGAGCTGTGCTCCCCCTGCCCCACCCCACCCCCTCGTACTGCTCCTGCCTGTCAGGTCACATGGGTTAATTAGCCTTTGTTCCCTTTTCTATTGGTCTTCTGTCCCTGCCACAGGGAGTTAGTTGGTGGGGTCTTAGCAAAGAAAGGAGTAATGACTCGAAGGGTCCTTTCTCTCCCTTTTCCTAAGGATGACCCCCATGAGCAGCTGAAGGTGCCACTGCAAACTCTTCCCTCCTCGCAGCTGGTGAGACTCGTCTTTCCCACGTCCCAGGTACTACTGGTCATCGAGAGAAGCTGGGTTCATGCACAGGGCTGCTGCTGGCCCTGGTCTGCAGTCTGCTTCTTTCAGGCCATGCCCGAGGCGATCAGTGGGTGCAAGGGTGGACTCTGTGAAAGTACTTAGGGCCCAAGGGTTCATGGAGATGTTCTGGGGTGCACCGAGGCCACCGTGGAGTGGAGGTACCCAGCCTTTCTCATTAAGGTACTCATGGTTTCCAGGAGCCGCTGATGAGGCTGGAACTCAAGAAGGAAGAAGGGTAAGAGCCTGTCTGGGGAACGGGAGGGCAGGCTAGCACCCAGGCAGGGTGGTCTAGCAGGCCAGGAGGATGAGGGGGAGACGGAGATGCAGCACCTCCTGGGTGCATAGGGCTTTGTATCAGGGGCTTCAGCGTGGACAGGCTGTTCTTAATGTCTGCACTTGGACTGGCTACAGTGTCATCCTGCCCAGTATGTCATCCTGGGAAACTGAGGATCAGTGTCTTACCTAGATAAGCAGGTAGGAGGGGAGGACCCTGCCCAAGGCTGAGGCAGAGCGAGCACACCGAGAAGGGGGAGTGGGTATGCCTCTTGTTATAGATACTGTTGAGGAGTTGCTGTCTTGGGATAGCGGTTCTTTATCAGGAATCCATGGAGGCAGTGGCCTTCTCCACCCTGTAGTCATTTTTGGAGATGTGAGTGAGGGAGAGATTTGACTTGGAGATGGAGCTCAGCCCTGGACCCTGGACACACCCAGTCCCAACATCTGTTTTACCACGTGTTTTAATCACATGGTGCGTGGTTCTGGGTTCCCGCTCCCCCCATACACACACAGTCCAGAGCAATTAATGGCGAGGACTGAGAAGAGAGTAGAGAGAGCAAGAAAGGGTCTGGCTAGTGAAGCCAACCGGTTTCTGTAACTACTTCTGGGTCTCTTCCTTCTCCCTAGACCAAAGGAGCTGGCTGTGCGGCTGAGCTGTGGGCCCTGTCCCGAGGAGCAGGCCTTCCTAAGCAAGAGGAAGCAGGTGGTGGCTGCCGCGCTGAAAAAGGCCTTACAGCTGGACCAGGACCTGCAGGAGGATGAGGTCTGAGGGTTGAGCACGGCTGGGTGGGGTGTTTGCCAGGCCTGCTCGGTGCGGGGATGGTTGTGCAAGCTGGTGCCCACTCAGGCTTATCACTGCCCTGTCCCTCTTCCTCAATGTTGTCAGAGTGATACATGAGGTGCCTGCTGCTCACAGATGGGAGTTCCCACATAGGCTGCCCTGCCTTCCCCGTTTCTTGGTCCCTCACCTGACTGATGAGTAAGGTAGACACACTAGTACGAGGAGGGTCTCTTGGCTCAGAATCGTCCTCGGAGGTTCAGACCAGCCTCAGCTGTCTTCTAGAGAATAAATTCCAGCACTGGAGAGCAGTACCTTTGGGACTTTTGAAGGAGCCTTGGGGGCTTCCAGACAGTGATCCCAGACTCCTTATGGGCTGCCAATAGTCAATATAGCCTGGTTCTTGTTAGGCTGTTCTTCCTGGAACCCTGATGTTTGAAACAGCGAGACCTTTGGAAGGCTGCTTCTGACTAGATTTTTAACAGGGGTAACTCAGAGCTGGTCCAAGATTCAGTCACATGCTGACTGACTGACCCCTTGACTATCATGCTCTCTTCCCGTTATAGCTTTCTCTATCCCTCAGGCCCCTTTTGAACCTGGCTTTCCTCTTCCAGATCCCAGTGATTGCCGTGATGGCCACTGGCGGTGGGATCCGGGCGATGACGTCTCTGTATGGGCAGCTGGCAGGTCTGAAGGAGCTTGGACTTCTCGACTGCATCTCCTATATCACTGGGGCTTCAGGATCCACCTGGTGGGTTGGTTGTGGGCTGAATGCTGGAGGCTGCCGTTGGCTGGTGGGGCTGGGGGAGGGAACGTAGTGGGAAGAAATTCCTAGGCCCCATGGGCCCCTGAGCCAACCACATGGACTGGGAAAGATGCTCGCAGAAGTGCACAGGGTGCTCCCAGGAACAAGAAGGTGCTAGCCAGAGGCGGGCCTTTAGTAGACGCCATTCCTCAACTCCTAAGCTTTTCCTTTCCTCAGGGCGTTGGCCAACCTCTATGAGGACCCAGAGTGGTCGCAGAAGGACCTGGCAGGGCCCACTGAGGTGCTGAAAACCCAGGTGACAAAGAGCAAGCTGGGTGCGTTGGCCCCCAGCCAACTTTGGCGGTACCGGCAAGAGCTGGCTGAGCGTGCTCGCCTGGGCCACCCGACCTGCTTCACCAACTTGTGGGCCCTCATTAATGAGGCCTTGCTGCACGACAAGGTAGGGAGACGGGTGGGCCCCGGGTGGTAAAGCTAAGACAAAGCCATCTGGAGGTGGGCCCTTCCTTAGGTGACCTGGGAAAGACCCCAGCATCAGGAAGCTGTGGGCTCAGGCTGCATTCTCTCACTCAGCCCCATGAACACAAACTCTCAGATCAACGAGAGGCCCTGAGTCGAGGCCAGAACCCTCTGCCTATCTACTGTGCCCTCAACAGCAAGGAACAGGGCCTGAGTACCTTTGACTTTGGAGGTGAGTGGCCTCAGAAGTGTGGGCCTGAATTCTTGTGGGTGGTAGCGTACAGTGTAATTAGTCCTGTGTATAAGATGTGAATCTGATGTCCCCTTCACCTGGTCCAAGTACCAAAAACCATCACCCTTGGGATTGGGAAAGGGGCCTTAGCCCCGTGCTTGTAACAAGGCCTCAGAGCTTCCTGAACCTCAGACTACCCTGAAGTCAAGTCCCTGGTGGGAGTCTGGGTGCCCAGGTCACTGGCCTGCATGGCTGAGGTGACTGTCTTCACAGAGTGGTGCGAGTTCTCTCCATATGAAGTTGGCTTCCCCAAGTATGGAGCCTTCATCTCCTCTGAGCTCTTTGGCTCTGAGTTCTTCATGGGGCGGCTGGTGAAGCAGCTTCCCGAGTCCCGCATCTGCTTCCTGGAAGGTGAGGAAGCCCTCACCTATGCCTCAGCCGGAGGGAGGGAGGGAGGGAGGGCGGGCTCAGCAGAATGGCAGGTGGGGACCTTCACTTGTCGCCCCTTTCTCAGGCATCTGGAGCAATCTGTTTGCAGCCAGCCTCCAAGACAGCTTGTACTGGTCCTCGGAACCCAGCCAGTTCTGGGACCGCTGGGCCCAGGATCAGGCCAGCCTGGGTAGGTGCTTGGGCTTCTCTGTAGGAGAGAGGTGGGCAGCCAGGTGGGAGTGTCCCTTCCCCCACGGTCACCACGGACACTGGGATGAAGGATCAGAGGCCTCCTTTTCCTAAGGTCATCCTCATGGCCTCACCTCTTCTCTCGCCCGTGCAGACAAAGAGCAGGTCCCCCATCTGAAGGTAGCAGAACCACCGACAACGGCTGGCAGGATCGCCGAGCTCTTCACTGACCTCCTGACAAAGCGTCCCCTCGCCCACGCCACCCACAACTTCACGCGCGGCCTCCATTCCACAAGGACTATTTCCAGAACTCTCACTTCTCTGCCTGGAAAGGTATCTGCTCAGTCCTGGCTCTCCTGTTCCCTCAGCCTTAGGACACACGTGCCACTTTGGCAGGCTGGTGGGGACCAGGGACAACCAGGGACAGTCTCTGTGGGTCTGAACCCACAGTGAGAGTGCTGCTTCCCCCACCCCCAAACCTTTGCAGCTTCCAAACTGGACAGGCTCCCCAACCAGCTGACCCCCGCTGAGCCCCACCTCTGCCTCCTGGATGTGGGCTATTTCATCAACACTAGCTGCCCACCCCTCCTGCAACCCACACGGGATGTGGACCTCATCTTGTCACTGGACTACAACCTCCACGGAGCCTTTCAGGTGGCAGGGGTGGTGGGCCATGCAGGCTACCCTGTCTTCTGGGCGCCCAATGGGATCTGCTTTAGGGTCCGGTATCTGGCCTGGGTTCTATTAGTGGGTACAAATGTTGCACTATGTGCCATGGCTGCTGGGTTCTGTCAACATTCCCCTACGGGGAAGTTCACTCTGTTCTGGGGGGAGCCGAGTTCCTGGTCTGCTGCTCTGTCTTGTACCATGGTCCTCTTTGCTGTGCCTGAACCCCACAGAGGTCCTGGTACACCTGCCGTTTCTCTAAGGCTCCTGCTTTCAGAGGGTTGTTGGCTACTAACTCAGGAGGGCCTGGGACTCCAGGTCCACTGGAGTCTCCGAGTTGGTGTTTGCACACCAGATCCGTCCCAGTGAAGGGCCTGGTGTAGTCAGCCTTGTGCTGAGCACACTGGGAAGCCCTCTGATGCCCCCTCTGCCTGCCCAGCAGCAGCTGCAGCTTCTGAGCCGGTTCTGCCAGGAGCAGGGCATCCCTTTCCCATCCATCTCACCCAGCCCCGAGGAGCAGCGCCAGCCTCAGGAGTGCCATCTGTTCTGTGACCCAGCCCAGCCCGAAGCCCCAGCTGTGCTGCACTTCCCTTTGGTCAATGACTCCTTCCAAGACTACTCTGCCCCTGGTGAGCCTTGCTTGGTCACTTCTCTTCCAGCCTTGCCTCAGTGCCGGTGACCCCAGACCTCCTGCCCAAACTGCTCTCTTCCCACAGGGGTGCCACGGACATCGGAGGAGAAGGCAGCTGGGGAGGTGAATCTGTCTTCTTCTGACTCCCCATACCACTACACAAAAGTGACCTACAGCCAGGAAGATGTAGACAAGCTGTTACGTCTGACACGTTACAACATCTGCAACAACCAGGCTCGGCTGCGGGAGGCCATGCACCAGGCCGTGCAGCGGCGGAGAAAGCGCAGACAGTTTAGGCCGGAGTGACAGCTGAGCTACCCTGGCTGGGCTCCCTCCTGGGTCACTCTTGGTCTTCAACTCCTTTCACTTTCTGCTCCGAGTTCAAGACCAGTATCACCAAGTGCTTCAAAGACTCTGGAGACTGATGTCCAGGCACAGCTCCACACAGATGTGTGTCTGGGACATCCACAGGTGACACCAACGTGTCAGCAACCCTGTGACAGAGTCTAGGCTGGAAGCTGCAAGCAGAGGTGCTATGGCCGTCATGAATGGATGGACTCAGGGCTCATTAGAGACGGGACACGGTGACACAGAACATTTTACATGTTACAGGGGCACTTATAAACGGGAGGTGCTTGTGGCGCTGTCCCAAGATTATCTGCTGTACCAGGCTGTTACTTCCACTCTGAAAGCAGGTCCCTTCCCAAGAGGCCACAAGTATGGACGTTCCGTACTGTCACAGGCTGTCATCTTTACCCAGAGATCTTGCAATGAAGCCATGGTTCATCTCAGGCATAGCCACTCACCACATCAGTGTTGCTTGTCCTCTGACAGGAGCTGTGTTCTGCACACTGGTCCGGAGCAGCCCTAGGGCGGGGCACCTCTGGGCCAGTAGTCGAGTGGTTCCCAGATGTGTTTCCACTGGTAGCCCTAAGGATTGGTGTTGGCTCAGGATTCATCTCAAGGTTTAGACCTGTAGGGAGAGCCACCACAGAACCCTCCCTAAACATGGTGTCTAGTTCTCTCCCTCCCTGGAACATCCCTCCTGCTCCTAGCTGAGGTGTGAGAGTGGGTACTAGAGGCTCTGAGTAGGGTATAACAACTTTGATTCTCATGATCCAGCAAGCTCTGTCAGCCAGGCAAGTGTTTGTCCCAGCACCATCAGAAGCCACTATGAGCTGGGCCTGGTGGCATAGGTCTCTAATCCCAGCTACTCAGGAGACTGAGTCAGGAAGAGTACAAGTTCAAAGCCAGCCTGGGCTCCAAGAGTGAGTTCAAGGCTACAATTTAGCTGTCAAGTAAAAGATAGCTAAGGAGGGACTGGAGAGATGGCTCAGTGGTTAAGAGCACTGCCCTCTTCTGGTTTGTCTGAAGATGGCAACAATGTACTCACGTACATAAAATAAATAAATCTTAAAAAGTACCCCTCAGTTCACTCCCATGACCACCAGAAACTAATGCGTCTAGTACAAGTCCTGTTCCTCCTGTGCAATAGAATCAAGCTGGAGCTCTGGAGGCTTGGAGAGAGACTGTGCTAGAGACCACAGCTGTGGCTGTCACCTTGGCCATCACCTGTTACAGCATGAGGGCCTTCAGGCACACAGCTGAGTGCCAGTCTAGATGTATAATGACTGGACCTGGGGACTGGTGGTGTGTGTGTGTGTGTGTGTGTGTAGGGAGTATTCACATCCTCTTCTAGATGCCCCAAGCGCCCCAATTCTTAGAGGGCCCGAAGCCCCTTGGCTTGGAGATAGGAAAGGCATGGCTGAAGTGGCTGAGCATGAAGCCAGGATCCACACGAGGCTGAGCATGCCAAAGGAGAGCCTGTGTTCAGTCTGCCTAACCCTTAGCCTTTATACTTGCCCTTGGCCTGGACATGCTGACACACCTTGGCCCTGTATCCCCCTGGAATCAGGGACAGAGACAAGACAGGATGGAGCTAGAGAGCAGAGGCGCTGTCTCAGATGTCTCAGAGAGCAAGGAAAGGAAGTTTGAGAGCGAGGACCTGGGGCAGACAATCCAAGGAAGTGTTCAGGGGTGTGTGGTCACCCAGAGAGACTTGACTTGGGGATGGCCAGAGCAGTAACGGCATGTGGACCTTCTGGGGGGTAGGTGTAGAAGGTGAGGAGATGGAAGGAGATGAAGTGAGCCCCTGTGATAGCATATTTCTGGTGTCTATGGGGGAAGGGAGCCTTGTCAACTTAGAGTGCAGGTATAATGGCTTCCAGCTTTCTGAGGGGTGGGAGCGAGGGGTGGGGGCAAGGGTCTCCCATGTGGGGTCTCACCAGCCCACTCAGCAGAGCAGGTCTTAAGTCCTGGCATCTTGGGATAAAGAGAAAAACCCACCCCACCAGTACCCCACTTGAATCCAGTGTCCCTGTACTCAGCTGGGAGCCTGGCCTTGGGTTCTAGGCTGTAGAACCAGAGGGTAAGGTTCATGCTGCCTAAGACGGCTCCTTCCCAGAAGCTGCGTCTCTGTCCCAGGGACTAAGGGGCATGCCCAGTCAGCCCTTGTCTGCCTTTCTACTCTGGTGAGCTCAGTGCAGGGAGGTGGAAAAATTCAGGGTCCCTTTGGGATTCTGAAAAAAAAAAAAAAAAGGTGGGAATAAGGGGAGGTGATGACAGTGAGGGAGGGAGCTAGGACCAAGAGACAGGGAGGAACCCCCAGTACCCCATCACTCCACAGAGACTCATGAGGCAGGCACAGTCCAGACCAATCAAGACAGCATTTGGAGTTAACATAGCCTGTGAGTCCTGAAAGAAACAGAACCCACACAGTCCCTAGCTGGAAGGGGTGGGGCGAAGGTAGGGAGTTGGTACAGACTCCAAAGGGGACAGGACAATCTCTACCTCTGCTACTGATTATCTGTGTCTGGCGAGTTTTTTTTTGTTGTTGTTGTTGGTGGTGGTTTTTGGTTTTTCGAGACAGGGTTTCTCTGTATAGCCCTGGCTGTCCTGGAACTCACTCTGTAGACCAGGCTGGCCTCGAACTCAGAAATCCACCTGCCTCTGCCTCCCGAGTGCTGGGATTAAAGGCGTGCGCCATCTGGCGAGTTTTTAAGCCACTCAGAGTAGTAAGTTCTTTGAGAATAACCCGCAAGGCTCACTTCCTAGAGATATGGGCTGTGAAAGCTCATAACTCCATAAGATACAATAACAGCAGCCCTTCCTTCCTCCCCCTCCAGCACACCCGCCATGCTACCCAAGGCTGGCTGCCAGCCTGCAGCCTGCTTTTCAGTCAGCACTGCAAACAGACCTCAACGATGCTCAGCCTGCCTTCTAAAACTGACCCCAGTCAGCTTTCTGCTGGACCTCTGTCTGCAGCCCCAGCCAAGCTTGCTGTCGGGCCAGGCCTATAAGCCTCACCGTGGGAAGAAAGTCTGCCTTCTGTCCTCCAGCCTCTCACATTCAGTCTACTCAGGTACAAGGGGGGACACGTAAGCCAGTTCCTGGGAAGCGATGAGGCTCAGGGATCACAGGGGCCCCTGGCTTTTCCCCGGGGGAGCTATCTTCTATCCCCCTGAGATGCTTCTAATTGCCTGAGAGCTCTTACCCCAGTGCCACTTGGCACTTCTGCCTTCCTTGTATCTGAGGACAGGCTTGAGGCTCCCTTTGCCAAGATCCCATGGCTGCTGGTCTGGAACTGGTACTGGGCTGTGGGGAAGACAGGGAAAAGGGCCCGAAGGCCAGGCCTCAGACTCTTCCAGGAAAGGTACTGCCTACAGTTTTCACTGGGAAGAGGAAACAAGGGTGGGCTCAGACAAGGCAACCAAGAGGTTGGGAGTTCTTGACCTGGCAACCAAAGAAGGAAGGGGTAAGCCCCTACTGTTCCCCTTTCCTCTTCTGTGGGTAGAAACTGTTGCCTTCTCTGAGACCACTCAGGAAGTTACGCAGGAGTCTACCAGAAGCCACAGTGGCAGGCCCGGATGGCTGCTGAATATGGGATTGCCTGCAGTCGGAGCTAGCACACACCTGCTGCCTCTCTTCTGTGGGAGGCTGCTGGTTAAGTTCCACAGATGCCTCCATGACATGACCATCTTTTGCCTCCTGAAAATACAAGATGGGGGCCCAGATGTCAGGAGACACCCACCCCTCATTCCTAGTGGCCCCCAGCACTCCTGGCCCCTGGACCTGCTCCAGAGTGTGGACCCTGGACACCTGTGCCCCTGTGACCCGGCCACATGCTCCAGGGAGATAACGGTAGTCCGATGAGGCTACCAGGCTACAGTTCCTTCACCTCAGCCAGATGTGCAACTAACCCCCCAGTGTCAAACACGAGTCCTCCCCTCTTCTCTCCCACTCCGAGTGCCGGTCCCTTCTATGATCACGCTTCAGTTCTGAAAGAAGGCATCCCTCCTCATGCACCCACGGGAACCCTGGATGGCAGGGTGAGTGGTTTTCCTAAAGGAGAAGCCCTGAGGAAGTCTCCACAAGGCCTTACTGCCCTAAGGAGCCCTAACTTGTAGATTGACCAACTGCTCCCCAATATCCCTTGTGCCTCTTCTCAGTATCCCCAGCCTCCCCTCCTCCAGCCCTTGAACCTCTGTCATCATCTGAAGCTGAATGAACGTCTCCTCGTGGGCCGCCAGCAGCTTTTCCAAGCCCTTGTGTCTGTAGAGCAGGCGTTCCACTTCCAACACTGAGTGCTGAGAGAAATGCGTCAGCATGGGGTTCAGTTCTGGGGTGCTGGCTCTCCTTTCCCCTCCAGGCTTAGCCCAAGGACCAGTGAACTGAGAACATCAGGACCAGCCTCCCCTTACCCCACAGCTGGGGTCCAGCAGCAGGCGCTCCCAGGAGGCCAGCCAGGCCTCAGCCAGCTCCAGCCTCTGCCGCAGCTGTTGCAGGCCCCGGGTCTGCTCCGAGCGTTGTCCACGCAGCGTCCAGGCTACCTGAAGCTCCTGCAGATGTCTTTCCAGCTCCTGCATACACTCTGCCACCTGCAGGAAGGGTGCCTTGAAAGCCTGGGCAGGGCTACCACCCACCAGGGCAGGCAGGAGAACCAAGCCAACGAGGCTGGCCTGCCTCAACCTCCCTAGGGCTGCTAGGCCTGCGCAGCAGGGCTCCTCCCGTCCTCTGCTCACACCTCCGGGGACAGGAAGTGTCCGTTGTCCAGCAGCTGCTGCCCTTCGTGCTGTATGATCTGGGCTTGAAGGCAGCGTTCCTGGATCTCTTGCTCCAGCGCCTCGTGCTGCTCAAGGAACTGCTTGGCGCCCACCACATCCCCTGCCTGCTTCTCCGAAGAAAGCAGCTCCTGCTTCTCCCGAGCCCACGCTCTGCAAGGCAGGGAAAGAGAGCTACTAGCAGAGCTGGCGAGGCAGCCTCGGGGACAGCGGCAGGAAGTGCTACCCCTCTCCCCGAAACATCAGGATAAGGCAGAGCTGAGCTAAGAGTATGGCCCCCTACTTACAGCAGTTCCCGGCAGCTCCCGAGAAAGGTGTGGCCCTGGGTACCCTGCAACAGCTTCTGACTCCATTCCTGGACTTCGGCCTCCAGGTTAGCCCAGGCCCCCTGCACCTTGGTGAGCCACTCACTAAGACTCCCCTGAGCCACAGGGTAGCGCTGGCCGAGCAGATGGGCCTCCATCTGTACTCTTGACACCTCTTTTTCAACAGCCCTCAGTTCTCTCTGCAACCAGAACATGATGTTACACTGGCATGCTCCGCATTCAGTAGCCCCTGGCCTGTGGAGACCCCTCCAGTTATGCTTAAAACCTGTTCCAAGTCCCTTGGGCCAGAGGGCAGTGGTCTGATACCCTGCAGAAGTGGCTCAGGGGCAGGACCCAGGTGAGGCCATTGCTCGTCATCTCTGATGAGGGACTGAGGGACACAGGTCTTCTGCAGGATACCTGGAGGAGTGGGGCTGAACTAAGCAGCTTCCGTTGGGCAAGGCCTTTACCTGCAGGCGCCTATGCTGCTGCTGCTGCTGCAGAAGGGGCTGTGCAGGTGACAGGCAGTGGACTCGGAACTCTTCCTCCAGCAGGGTGGTCTTCTCCTGCATCCATCCCTGGAGCTCCGACGCAGCCTGCTCAAAGCTCCGGAGATCGCGGGCTGCTACTAGGTTCTGAGAAAGAATGAGAGGGAACCTGCTGGAGGCTGTACTGCGCTCCACAGCCCCATGCCCCTTGAGACATGGCCTACCTCTGTACGGACTTTGATTGCCTTGTTCAGCCTCTCCCAAGTGGCCTGCATGCGACACTTCTGAGCTTGAATCTGGGGGTAGAACCTGGGTGCTCCTCTTTCTAGTGAAGCCATCTGTTCCCTCAGGGTCTGCATCTTGGCCTGGCCCAGGCTCTGGACTTCTCTGTTGAAAGCACCAAACATGTCTTCCAGCACCTAGGAGGGGTAAGGCCAGGGACTGCAGAGCTTCGACTGGCAGCCTTGGAAGCGCATTAGGAGCCTGGCAGTACCAGTGGCCCCAACATTACTTAACCTAGAGTTCTAGAACTGCAGACTCTTCCAGTGACACCCCTCCAGAATCCTTGTTCACCCTTCAGAATCTCCCACTCTCAAACATGTTTTCCTTACCTAAGGAAGCCTAATTCCTGCTCTCTGGGTTCTACCAAGGACTAACCCACCTTGATGCCTGCTAGATCTTGTCCATAGTCCCGAGACTCAGCGATGGCCAGCTTGGTGGTCAGCCAGGCATCCAGGAGTGAGGCCTCTTGCTCCAGCTGGTATAGGTGCAGCTGTTCACGCAGCGCTTGCCTCCTGCCTTCTGCTCTCTGCAGCAGCCGTGCATGGGTCTCTCTCACAGCCTGCAGCTGGGCCAGCACCCTGGGACTACGGCAGGAAGAAAGGACAGTATAGGCTGCATCCCTCCTTCTCCAGACTGGACCAGCCTCCTCTCCCTCTGACAGGGGCACCCTTATCTCTGCTCCTCTCCAGGGAGTGTGTGGCTCTGGCCTACCTGCCTGGTGTCTGTCCACTGTCCAGAAGGGTCACTGTTTGCTGTAACTGCTCAATGTGACTGCTGAACCCCTCCAAGTCTCTTGTGGTGGCCTCTAGGCGCCACAGAAGAGCCTGTGTGGCCTCAGCGTCCAGGCCCAGGTCCTCACTGTCCAGAATATGGCCCTGTTCAGCCAGCCAGGATCCTGCTTCCAGGAGCTGGGTGGTATAACAACAGGAGTTAGCTTTTCTTAGGCCCAGGACTTCAGTTGGAGGCTTGGGAGCCTCAGGGTTCAGAGTGGGAGTTAGGGTATATGGGAAAGGATTGCAAGAGGTGTCTTCAGTCAGTAGCATGGGGGAAATTGCCTGGAGATCCTTCCTAACACCTTCCAGAAGATTCTCACTGTACTGGAGGGACCATGAATGCTAGCGTTTAAGGTTTCTAGGTGATTCTTTCCTTTTTCTTCATGTAAAATAAAGACGATTTATTTTTTGCTTCTCAGAGACAGTGTTGCTATTTAGTATAATAAAAGCAAATTTTAGCCAACAATTCACTTTTCCTTACTTTGTTCCTTTTCATTTATTACTTTTTATCTTGTTGTGAGACAGGGTCTCACTTTACAGGCCTTGGTGGTCATCCTCCTGTGTCTGCTTTCTGTGTATTAGAATCACTAGCCTGAGCCACTGTCCCTGGCTTCTAACTACTTTAGAGGTGCTTTTGTTTGCTTTCTTGAGACAGGGTCTTACTATAGCTCAGCCTGCTGTGTGAGGTAGCCTCAGTATGTATTTAGTTTGTGAGGTAGCCTCAGATGTGATTGCAAGGGGAAGGTTCCAGGTGATTCTGATATAAAGTTCTAGCTGGAAACCCCAGGTTTGGAAGAAACCGTGAAAGTAAGGCACTGGAGGCACAGCTCTGCCTGCCCTGAGAGGAGGCATCATTCAGCCCCACACACTCCCATTGTCCTCGGGCCAGTTCTCACATCTCCTCATCCCACAGCATCCTCCTCACCTCCACCAAAGTCTGCTGGGCCTCCAGGGCCTGCTGCAGTCTCCTCCTCCTCTGTGCGGCCTCTGTCTCTAGGCGGTTTAGAGCCACCTCCAGCTGCTGCACCCGGGAGGCGACCTCTTCAGAGGCAAAGTGCCCTGCCTGTATAAGCTCGTGCCCTGTACCTGTCACCACCTGGCTCAGAGCCTTGTGGCTATGGATCTCATTCTCTAAATTCTGCAAAGGAGGAAGGGCAAGGGATGTACCAGGAAATCGAGGAAGCCACGCCCTGATGAGTCATTGGATCCTACAGATTTACAAGGAATTTCCAACCCAGGATTTCCAAAGAAAATAGGTGTTCCTCAAAGCAGAGGCTGTGCTGGTCCACAGTGCCCTGTCCTTGGACCGTGAGCCTCCATCCCCTCTGAGGCTGCCCTTCCCCAGTCCCACAGCATGGGCTAGCACCTGGTGTTTCTCCTGCAGGTGACGCACAGTACTAATGCTCTGGCCGTAGTCCTGAGCTGTGGCAGAGGGCAGCTTCTCCTGCACCCAGGCCATTTCCTCATCAGCATCCCTGAAGAACCGTAAGAGGAGCCTTTGGGCTTCCAGGGATGCCCTGCGCTCTTGTAGGAGCTCCCAAAGGCCCTGAAACCTGAAAGACAGCCAGAGTGGGCCAGTGTTGAAGCAGGCAAAGGAAGATAGGTATCAGACCAGGAACCTAAGGCAATCTACCTCGGAAGCAGCTGCCAGGAACCTAGGCAATCTACCTCGGAAGCAGCTGCCGGGCTTGCTCTTCTACATCTTTGGCAAGGCAGTGGCCTTCCTGAAGGCAGGCCTGGGCCTGGCCCTGCAATTCTTGTACTTCCGTGGCCTGCCTGTCCATGGCTGTTTCCAGCTCCTCCTGGGCCCCCAGGAGTTCACCCACTCTAGGCAGGGCCTGGCTTCTGACAGGGACTCTCAGCTCTGCTTCCATGGTCTCCAACCAGTTCTCCAGTTCCTTCAGCATCCTCTGCAGATGCAGGACCTAGGACAGAACACAGGTTTGCATAAGGGAGTGGGGGTGCTGAGTCCCAGAGTCCTGTCTGGTGAGTTGCTTCATAGCTGATCACCTCACCTTGAGGGTCCCCTGTAGTCTGGCCATCTTCCTCTGGCAGTTGGTTTGCAGCTCACCCCAGAGGCCTCTTAATTCTTCCAGTTGCCCCCGGATGGTCTCTGAGGCCGGGTGGCCCCCTTGTAGCAGCTTCTGTCCCTCCTACACCATACATGGGACACACATTCTGGCTTGAGGATGCTGGTACCGTGGCATCAATGAGCAGCCCACAGCTGCAGTCTCTTCAAGCTGACTGTGATGTGGGGCAGATCTCCATTCCTTCTTTCCTCCCGAGGTCTAACCCTTCTTCCACCCCCCCCCATCTTTTCTTGAAACAGGCTCTCACCATACTGCCCAGGCTAACCTCAGACTTGCTCCCCAGTGCTGGGATGACCCACACCACACCAGGCTCCATCTAACTTACCATGCTGCTACCAATGCTGACATTATGGGCATTTGCCCTAACACCCAACCTCACAAGTTCCTTAATCCGTCTTCCATGCAATGGACTAGCAATGATTATTGCTTAAATGAGGTAACCTAGCCTGGCACGAACTACTAAACAAAAAGTTTGATAGCAGGAGTAACCGCCCTGGGGTCAGGATTCCTTTCCAGTTAGAAAAGAAATGTAAAAAAAAACAAAAAAAAACAAAAAAACTTTGTTTTGACATCTTGAGCTCCAGATGTTTCGATATCTTTTCCATAACTATCAACTGTTACCTAGCGCTGGGCCTGCATGCAGGAAGCACGAGACAGACGCTGGTTGTCAATACTATGATTCAAAGCCAGCTGCAGGGATGCTGGGGGCCAGGCTGTGGCCCCCCGGGGACCCCTGGAAGCTCACCATTTGGAGCTGCTGCTGTTGGTGCTTCCAGGCATCCAGCTCAGCCTGGAAATACTGCTGCTTCTGCAACTGTGTTTGCATCGTGGCTGCGTCCTGCTGACCCTCATCCAGAGCTGCCAGGCTCTTCTCCCTCAGCCATGCAGCTACCTGACACAGGGAAAAGCTTTGCTTTCTCTAACCTCTGGAGAGCCCCTGAGAAAGGTGCACCCCTACAACCCTCTCAGCCCAAGCGAAGGGAACCTCATTGGAATCCTGCAAAAATGTCCGAAGCTTCTGCAGCTCCTCCAGCTGGCGTCCCCGGGCCCTCGCTTGCTCTGTGAGCGCCTCTGTCCTGCAAGAAGAGTCTCATGGACCCCCAGGCTCAACCACCAGGACTGTAGAGTCTTTCTTTCCCCCCCCTCCCTCCCTCCCCCTTCCCTCTGTATGTGCAGCACAGCCTTTCATGATCCATATCACAGTGACCTGGATCTGAGGTTTTCTGTGAAACAAAGTCACATATGCTTTCTCTCCATATTGCTGTCCCTTATGTTCATGGCATAGCCCACTGTCTGAGGATGTAAGTGTGTTTGGAGATAGGTCAGCCGTAATCTGAGAGTACAGGCCAGGTGTTCTTGTACAAGGAGGTTAAGGCAGAACACACTCAAGGGATGAACCATGAAAGAGCATGGGAGAAGCCTAGAATCCAAAGAGAACCTTCTAGCACCTTGATCCTGACCTTCCTGCCTCTTGAACTGTGAGAATGTCTGTTGTTTACATCACCAGCCTGCCGCACTTTGATATAGTAGTCCAGACTAATGGAGCATCTGAGCATCTTACAGAAATGTGTTGGTAACTGAACCCGAGATGCCGCACACACTAGAGTTCTAACACTGAGCTCGCCGCACACACTAGTATTCTAGCACTGAGCTCGCCACACACACTAGTGTTCTAGCACTGAGTTGCACCCTAGCCCTCTTTTTTGCTTTTTGACACTCGTGAGATCTCTTATGCAACGGAAGCTCAACCATAGACCTGTATGCTGTGCCCATTTTATGACACTAGCCTTGCCTTCCACCTCATAACAGCTCCTCCTCCTCAGCTGGCATAGCTCCTACTCCCAGCGTGTAGACCAAAGCAGATACAGCCAAAAGCCATGACCAGACTGGCTGAGGCTACCCTTCCACTTCTGTGGCTCCTTGGGATAGGGCTCTAGCAGGGCCAGTATGTCTCCTCTCATTTGTCTGTCTCTCTGTTTATATCTTGTGAGGATGGGCACTTTGCCTGAGTGTGTGTCTATGTATCATGTGCTTGCCCGGTACCTAGAGAGGCCATAACTACAGTTATAAATGATTGTAAACTGCCATATGGGTGCTGGGAGTAGAATCCAGGTCCTCTGGTTCTGCCGAGCCACTTCTCAGGGTCTCACTGACTTGCTCATGCTGACCTTAAATGTACTCCTTGGGCCTGGCGAGATAGCTCAGCGGGTAAGAGCACTGACTGCTCTTCTGAAGGTCCTGAGTTCAAATCCCAGCAACCATGTGGTGGCTCACAACCATATGTAATGAGATCTAAAATGCCCTCTTCTGGTGTGTCTGAAGACAGCTACAGTGTACTTACATATAACAATAAATAAATCTTTAAAAAGAAAAGAAAAAGTTAAAAAAAAATTTACTCCCTAGCCCAAGCAAGCCTGGTGTTCTTCCTGCCTCAGTTTCCCAAGTAGCTGGGATTACAGGCCCGAGGCACTAGAATGGTTTTGATTTTTTTATGCTATTTTTACATTTTATTTTATATTAGTGTGTGTGTGTACACATGCGTGAGCATGAGTGACTGCATGCATGCGTGTGTAACCACAGAGTGCATGTGGAGGTCAGAGGACAACTTTCAGGAACTGGTTCTCCCTTCTGCCATTGATGCCAGCATTGTAGCTTACCTGACAAACGCTCCCACCTGTTTTGCCAGCATGATAACCCCACACCCATATTTCTCTTTAAGACATAATCTCGCAGTGTAGCTCAGCTAGACATCAGATTTTCTATGTAGCCCAAGCTGGCCTCAAAGCTCTTGATCCTCCTGCACCCTCAACAAGTGCTCAGATTACAGGTGTGTGCGAGGATGCCTGGCTTCAGCCATGGTTTTGATTGCACACTGGTGTGATGTGAGCAAGTCTTTCACATAACACACATACACACACACACCACATTTTAATGTTTAACACATTTAAAATATTTGATATATACAACTATATTAGGTATTAATTTACATACTCCAGATATGCACCTCTGAACCACTCGGTTTCTCATCAGTGGTTTCCCCTCACTGGTGTTAACACCTACAGCAAGGGGCATGGGGCTGGGGGAGCCAGAGGCTCCATTGAAGTGACACAAGCCTGTATGGGGGAAAGATCAATGATACCATGCTGGGGCTGACCGGGCCCATCAGGTTCCACTTAAGGTGTCGAAGCTGGCTAACTCACTTGCTGTGTGTCTACTCAGCCCTCCATGAGTACCCAGGAAGTCCACCTGAAATAATGAAGAATGCTGGGGCCTGAGAGGTGGCTCAGCAGAGCCAGAGGACCTGGGTTCTACTCCCAGCACCCATATGGCAGTTTACAATCATTTATAATTGTAGTTATGGCCTCTCTAGGTACCAGGCAAGCACATGATACATAGACACACACTCAGGCAAAGTGCCCATCCTCACAAGATATAAACAGAGAGACAGACAAATGAGAGGAGACATACTGGCCCTGCTAGAGCCCTATCCCAAGGAGCCACAGAAGTGGAAGGGTAGCCTCAGCCAGTCTGGTCATGGCTTTTGGCTGTATCTACCTTGGTCTACATGCTGGGAGTAGGAGCTAGGCCAGCTGAGGAGGAGGAGCTGTTATGAGGTGGAAGGCAAGGCTAGTGTCATAAAATGGACACAGCATACAGGTCTATGGTTGAGCTTCTGTTGCATACAAGATCTTCAGCCTACTCAGGGGGACAGGCAACTGTGCTAAGACACTACAGCCCTCAGAGACAGACTCAAGGCTTAACTAGGAGAGTGGAATTTGCTTCAGGCCCCACCCATTAGGTAGTAGAGAGACTCAGGACTGTGCTCCTGTCCCTTCCTGTCATTAACTCATTTCCACGCGGCTTCCTAGTGTGGGCTTCTTAGAGGGTCAAGCTGGGATGAAGGAGGAAGTGGGTGCCATATGTTGTCTGATGGATAGCAGGCTCGCACACTGCCAGCATGTGACCCTAGGCTTTGGAAGAGGCATGGAGTTGAGCAGAGAAGTTGAGAGCCAGAAGGAAGAACCTGAGATGGATATCCACACTAGCTCCCCCCCAGCTCCCACCATTCCAGAGCCACGAGTACCTCCGGAGCAGGGCCTGGCATCTGTCCAGGATGCTGTGTGCCTCAGAGTGTCCACCCTGGTGCAGGCTGTGGGCTGTGGCCTCCAATGCACTGATCTTTTCGGCCTGTGCCTTCAGGCCCTGCTCACGCCTCTTGTGCTTTGACAGAAGGGTCTCCACAGTGACCAAGGGGTCCTGGTGGAAGCGGGGACCCATGCTAACTATAGGGTTGCTACTACTCCACCCTGAACTATCTTTCCCTCTAGAGCCAGCTTAACAAACTCTTTCTACAAAGTGCTTGTTCTCCCGAGGGCATTATTGAAACCCCACAAGGCTGCCTATGGCTTTAGGATGGCATCTAGTTAGTATCCATCCCCAGGGCAGGCTGAGCACTACCCTCTCACCTCTATGTTCTCTCTGAGTAAGATCTATGTCTTACTCATTATTCTCCCAGGTCCCTGTGAGTTACACGTTATCTGTTGCTGGAGTTGGGGTGATGTTGGAAGGAAGACAGAGGCAAGGAGAGTGGTAGAAAAGAGATAACGAGGGAACGACCAGCCGGGCTCTAAGCCCATTCCCTTGGCTCCTAGGACACACCCTGTGGATGCTATCCAAGGGTACAAGAAGTACTTAGGACTGATGGTAACTGCTCAGCCGTGGGAAAGACCTTGACCTAGAGAGCTTGACGTTCTGGCTAGCTTGACTAGTCTCATCTGTCCTTCCCACTCCTCTTGGACACCTACCGCCACTCCCTCACTAGCCAGAGAGGCCTCTTCACTGTCAAGCCAGCGTTCCGCTTTTTCCACAGAGCCCAGAAACAGCTGGTGAAAAAGGAGAAGGGAAGCTCAGCAGAGGGCCCAGAGACTACCTGGGTCTGTGACCTGCTCAACAGGGCCCAGGAACTACCTGGGTCTGTGACCTGCTCAACAGGGGCCCAGGGACTACCTGGGTCTGTAACCTGCTCATCAGGGCCCAGGGACTACCTGGGTCTGTGACCTGCTCAACAGAGGACCCAGGGACTACCTGGGTATGTCTGTGACCTTTTTGGTGGTTCAGGTTGGAGAACCTGAGGCCTGGCTCCATGATACAGGCATAGGCAGACTGGCAGAAATACTCAAGGCCGTCTTTTCAGCTTTGGCTTTGACCAGAGCTGTGGGGACATCACAGGCCCTGATAGCAGGGTAGGCTGGAAGCTGGCCTAGGGCCTACCTGCTGCTCCAAGGCCTGCTGTAGCTGCTGCCGCCGCCCCTGCCAGGATTCCTGCAAGCTACTCAACCCCTGCTCTACAGCGGCCAGGGGCTGGTGAATCCCAGAGGCCTGTGGATAGCCAGATGCAAGCAGCCGCTGCCCCATGCTTTGGACCAGGTTAAGGCTCTCTGTTTGGATGTCCAGCTCAACCTGTAATAAGCTTGAGATCAGTTCCCTGTGGGCTGAGGCCTACCAGAGGTCCAGTAGGAAGGGGATGGTGGAAAAGGACAAAGTTGGTCAGGAGACAGAGAAAGGTCCTAGCAGGGGTCAGAGGAAGGGGTGGGGTAGTGAGGGGTGACATTTGAAAGGCCTCGCACCTCAGGACTGGGGCTTACCTTGTATGCTTGGTGCTCTTCCAACATGTACTGGATTCTCACAGGGCTGCAGGGGGTGCCCTGTGTGACCATCTCAGCCTGTAGTCCCCGGGCCCAGTCCTGCAGATCCTGCAGCAGGGTCTGGAGTTTCTGAACTTCATGGCCCACATCCAGCAACTCCTTCCTGCTCACAGGACTCATTAGTAAGTTCTAGGCTCATGGAGTCCCCTTTCCCTCATGCCCAGCGCCCTTTAATCCCCTCGGCACAGAAGGTCCATGGGATGGGAATTGGTAAATGATACAGAAACTCGGGAGAAAGCAGGGGCCAAACCAAGTGTGTGGACCGAGAACCGGAGGGAGCAGCCTGCATGGGACGAAGGCCACGGGCTCGTACCACTTCTGGGCCTTCCTCCAGACCTTCCACCAGCTGTCCATCATTTCTTGCTGCTTATGTCTGAGGCTGTGGGCAACCTCGGGGCTTTCCTTGCAGAGCCGGCTGACCCTACCTTCAAGAGACTGTAGGGAGAAAGGTCCGAGGCTAGGCAGCTGAGGGGGTGGGTGTCTTAGCATGACTCTCGGGAATCCTCCAGGGCTCCCCTAAGGCTGTGCCCAGGATCTTCGTCCCCCAACTGCGCACCTCCACCTGGGTCTGGATGAGGCCCATCTCCTGCTGTAGCACTTTCTGTCTCCACAATAGCTTCTGTACATTCTCCAAATCTTCAGTGCCCTCTGGGGCCCAGATCAGGGATTCCTGGGAGAGAGTGAGGAGGCCGCCTTAGCTTCAGCTGCCCTGCCCCCTCACTGTGGAAGCCTGGTTACCTAGGGTGGCAAGGTAGACAGCAAGCACCTTGCACTAGTCCCTTCCTGCTACCTCAGAGGGACTGAAGCAGCGGCCTGGACTTGACCAGAGGCGTTTTAGAACTTATCTAATAAAATTAAAACAAAACAAAACAAAACAAAAAAAAAACCTTTGGGTCTGGACTTGCCCCCAGTATGACCTGTGTGTGGCACTTCCTGGCATTTTGTCTCTGACTCCAGTGGCTCTGGGGAGGGATCTCAGAGGCCTGAGGCCAGAGCTAGCTCTGAGAGAAAGATCCGGTGAGGAGGAGGCCATGCCACATGGCATTCTCGGGCCTCATAGGTCTTAGCTACACTGTCACAGCTGAGGCCCACCTGCATTCCTGTGGAACCAACCCACTGGGCCAAGCCTCTTATGGGCTTTAGATTTGCTTAGGGTCTAGGAAAAACAGGGCGTGCTCTGGCCTCCGGACCCATCACACATCTGGGATAGAAAGGTGAGTGGCTTGGGAGCTGCAGGGGGCGCGCGCGCGCAGGGGTTGGGGGGTGTTCTATAGTATACCTCCTCAGACTCCCTGGAGGACTCCTGGTGGGATCCGGCTGAAGAGCAAAGGTGGGCCAGGGGCCATGGGATACTCAAGGCAATGCTACTCCAAACTCAGTGCACAAGGGGACCTTTCACTACCTACCTTCTCCCTGATCCACTCAATAACGTCATCCAGTTCCTGGGACAATCTATGTATCTCCAGGGCTGCTTCAAGCCGCTGCTGATACAGGAGCAGGTTGCCATAGAAAGTCTTCCACCTGACCAAAGGATGGGGATGAACCTTGCAGCCTGAGGTGGCACTCGGCCCCCTCCCAGCTCCACTGTCTTCCCCCGGGTAAGACTGGCCTATTGTTGAGCTGGTTTTGCCGCTGGCAGATGGTCTCAGATTCCTCAGGGCCCTGGTTCTTGAGCTGCAGTGACAAGTTTTTGACTCTCCTGGTGTGGGCGTCATCCACTGTGACCTACGGGGAAGGTAAAGACGAGGATGCTAGCACCACCGGTTCAAGGCCTCCTCTTGGCATAGCTTTTGTGACTGCTCCCTGGGAAAGCAACCACAGTCTTGGGGCACTCAGCTGTGCCTCTTGCTAGAGATTATCCCAGCTGGGTTTGTTGATGGTTTTATACTCCCTCAGGAAGGGTGGGAGGGACACAGAACCCTCCACCTGACTCAGGTGCTCCATTCCATCTGTTGTATGTAGCTCTGCCTTAATTGCACAAGGCCTAGAGAAGAAGCTAGAGTGTATCCACCTGAGAAGGGTATGGAAAAGGGCTCCACATCCCTCTTATCCCTCCTGGGTCTTTTCTGCTTGTGGGGAGGAGCACCCGCACGCCTCTGTTATGCTCTGTATGGAACCCCAGCAAACCCCACAGCAGTAAACTTTGTCTCGTGTCTTGACTTGTTGTTAAGGGCCTTGGGAGAAGGGGTAGATATTGTTTATGTCTCTTCACTGAGAAGGAATTTTAGCAACTGCAGCACATTTGGGGAATAAGAGGCAACTGTTTCCTCTGAAGTGACAGGTGCTGGAGGCCTCTCCTCTCAGCTACAGTGAGGATGACCAGCCCAGAACCCACAACCTTAGAGTCTCTCAGGTGAGGACTGGGTAGGAGGGAGCAGGTGGACACAGACTCAGTGGTGTTTAAAGTTAAACATGGAACTTGGACACAAGGCAGGCTCACATGTCCTCAGGGAGAGGGGAGCACCAACAGGGTGGATCAGAGGCTCCCAGCTCCCCACATTTGTACCATCTATAACT
Source organism: Mus minutoides (assembly GCA_902729485.2). Taxonomy (NCBI): domain Eukaryota; kingdom Metazoa; phylum Chordata; class Mammalia; order Rodentia; family Muridae; genus Mus; species Mus minutoides. Next base: position 343,231 of record LR753420.1, read on the forward strand.
CAAAAGCACTTTTCTATGGAATGGCTCATCAGAGTGATGATCCCGGAGCACAGCAGGGCTCAGCAATCACAGTGCTCACACACAGCAGGTCAGGCCCAGGGCATCCCTTCTTGCTGTACCATATGGTTTGACATCTGAGAAGTACCACCACCAGCTAAGGATGTGTAGGAGTTAAGACTACGGCCTTAGCTGGGCGTGGTGGCGCACGCCTTTAATCCCAGCACTCGGGAGGCAGAGGCAGGCGAATTTCTGAGTTGGAGGCCAGCCTGGTCTACAAAGTGAGTTCCAGGACAGCCAGGGCTACACAGAGAAACCCTGTCTCGAAAAAAAAAAAAAAAAAAAGACTATGGCCTTTACTAAAATCCCACACACCTGTACCGGGTGGGTTAGCACGCCATCTTCAACACCTGATTACAGGTATATTTGCCAATTGCCCCCTCTATATTACAGAGAAACTGATTCCTGGTATATTTGGTGGATGGTGTGGGGGAGGATATAGGAGATACTGAACTACTCACACTGAAGACGGCATTAACTACTACACCCAGGCTTAGGCTCTTTCTTTTAAAGCAATTTTGAAATAGTGAGTTATGATTGCAATTTTGAATGCGTTCAGAAAGTTGCAAAATTGTTCAGCGGCCCCATTAACTAACTCCCTGCTTCTTATCATAACATTCAAACCAGACTACCAAGTTTTCCAGGAGAGACATAATTCTATTACAGGTGTGGGATCATTTGACTGTCACCACACACAGGCACTCCCTCACCGCTGAGAAAGGCCTGATACCCATTTAGAGATGAAGAAATTAAGGACTGGCCAGATGAGCTTGCTCGCCTAAGGGCATCCAAGTAGTGCAAAGTTGAGCTTGAACCTTCTCCAGATTCTGGTGTCTATCAGACAGATTTCCCAATGGGAGACACTATGTCATCCCCTCCCCCACAGAGCCTCTTACCTGTAACCTGTGGACCTGTCTGCAGAGCTGCAGGCAGTGCTCAAGGTTCAGGCCAATGTCACAGCTGTTCACCATCCTCTCCTGTGGAGGCCAAAGGTGGGGAGGTAAGGCTTAGCTCTGTCTAGCCACTTGACCTGTAGCTGGGGCAGGGTCAGAGAACATGGATGCTTGTGACCTCCCACCAAGGCTCCTACCATCCCAGAGCCAGAGAACCGAAGACCTTGCTCTTTCCCACTCAATCCTTTAGTTCCTGTCGCCAGCCTCCAGATGCCCTATTCAGAGGAGCCCCCACCTTCTCCTGGATCCAGGTCTCTGCGAGGTCCACTCTCTGCAGGAACTCCAGGAAGTTGTATCTGTTCTCCAGGGCCTGGCCCTGCAGGGTCACCGCCTGCCTCAGCTTCTCCCAGAGGTCCCGCAGGGCCTCCAGCCTCTGAGAGACCTCTCCAGCCTGAGGGTGGCTCTGACTGAGGAGCCCTTCGCCTTGCTGGGAGACAGGAGTAAGGGCGCAGTCAGCACCTTTCTTCTTACCTCAGCCATCAATACTTTGGAGTAGGCTGGGCTGAGGCTGGAGTCACCTTGGTAACAGAGGTCACGATCTGCTCCTGAGCCTGCACCTCAGCCCTGAAGGCCTGGTGTTTCCTCAGGTGCTTCAGATAATCTTTTAGATTCCCAAGAGGGCTCCAGGCTCTCAGTTGCTGGACCCGCTCCTGGATCCAGTCCTCAGCCTAGTGGGGGCAGGGCACAGATCCTATGATGCTCCATCCCGAAGTACCCCCCATCCCTCCTTCAACCCCTACTCCACACCAGCAAACTCCAGGGGGTGGGCTACTGGCCTCAGGGGCAGGGCTGGCAGTATCTAGTAAACAAGAACCACCATTCTAGCTCCGGAAACCATGTTTCTGGCCAGGCTGAGCCAGGAACTTGAATGAAAGTCTATTTCAGAGGTGTGAGCCCCTTGCTCCAGGAACCCATACAGCTGTGTTCCCCTGCCTATAGCTCTTCTTTGTCTTGGTTCTGCTACTGCTCGGCAAACATGAGTCTCAGCCCACAGGGGCTGCAAATCAAATATTCTGGGCTCCAGCCTGGCCCTTGGGATGCCATTTAACTCTCCAAACATATTTTGCTAATCATAGTGTTATGGTGTGAATGTCACCTCAAACTGTACAACGTAATAGGCATTGGGCAGGGAATGGTCCTCTGACCTGGGTCGCCGCCCTGACAAAGTTGCCTAGCATCAGGGAGGTGTGCAGAGCCTGGCCCCGGCTCTCTGCCAGTTCCTTCACTTGAGCCCGGTGCTCCAGCACGTGGCAAACCAGGTTCTGCCCCTTAGGGCTTGAAATCGTCTTCAGCTGCTCACGCAGAGCTGACTCCTGTGGACAGACACAGCCTGCTGGTCTACTCTAGCAACCTATCGACTTTCCTTTAGTTCTGCATGGTTAAGGGCTGGCTAATGGCCCTGAAAATAGCCAAAACTGATCTTCTTTCAGTGACCTCAGAATAAGTAAATGCTCCCAGGAGTCCCTGCAGTGTGAACCTCCCCAGCCTGAGTCTTTTCTTGAGCCATATGTACAATTCTATCTCTAGTTCTACAGACACATCAGCGCGTTGATTCTGAGCATACCCCCAGCCACCAACCCCCTTCTTGAAGACTCACTCCCCCATCAGCAACTGTGTTCAGGCCCGTCACCTTCTTGTCCTGCAGAGCTAGCACTTTCTGGAAGATCACGTGCTTTCGGATCAACTGCTCCACCTCCTCCACTGAGCTCCCCAGGCCACTTGCTTTTAGGAATGCCTAGATCAGTCCACAGAAAGGTCAGAGGCTCTGAGGGCTGCCAGCACAGCCAAGGCAATGGCCCTGGGGCCTGAGCAGCACTGACATGAACATGCACACGGGCATGGGAGTGGTGAAAGGAACCTGAACCCAGGTCGGAGGCCAGCAAGACAAAGTGGAGGTTATGTGCAATCTATTAAACACCATGGGTCTCAGCTCTGGCCTGGGCGTGCTAGTAGAGACCATCATGGTACCCTAGTGATCTACACTAGTCACCCGGGAGGACTCACCCATAGCCTTTTTGCTCCATCCCCCCCCCCCCCAAAAAAAAAGCCAAAGACCCAGGAGGAAAGGGAGGAGCAGTCAGACAGGGAAGAGGAAGAGGAAGAGGATTGGGAAGATTAGGGCTGGGCCTGGGGCTGCAAGACCTGCCTCCTGGGCTGTGAGGAGCTCTGCCAGGTGGCCGCACTGCCTGAGGAGGCGCTGTTCTTGAAGCATGGCCTGCAGTCTCTCTTGCTTGAGTGCCCAGGCCTGGAATACCTGGTCGCGTACCTTCTGTAGGGTTTGAAGCCCATCCTGGACCTGAAGATGAGGATGTGGGAAGATGGGGTGGAGGAGGGGCACTAATAGATCCCAAGAGAAACCTTCCAGAGGAGACTGATGGAAGCAACAGAGGCCTGGGGGTGGGAAGGAGGCAGCCTAAGGGAGGGCAGAGTAGGCTGGGAGCTTGGGGAAATGCCCACCTTAGCGAGTGTCCCTGCTGCCAGCAGAGCTTGCTGGCCCATCTTAGTGGCCCGTTGCTGCAACTCCTCTTTGACCTTCAGTTCAGCCCACAGCCATTGGTGTGCTCTGAGCCTGAGCAAAAGGCTGTGGGGTTCCCAGGAGGCCTCCTCCATCTGCAGTTCCTGATGCACACTGGTCACCCAGGAGGTATAGTCCCTCACCTGACCCCAGGAGACAAGAGGAGCCATAGAGAGGGAGCTGATGACAAACAGCTGCAGCCTGCCTGAACCCGGGCGGGCGCATACAGAGACATCAAGCTGTCTGACTCAGTGCTTCTGGCAAGACCACACATCCCTGTTACTTGGTTTCTCTGCCATCATCCATCCCAGCCCTCCCAGGGCCACAGACCCTTGCTCTTGTCCCTTCTGATGACACTTCCCCTCCAGAATGGGAGGGCCTCGGTGTGTGTGCACATCTGTACACACATGTACCCCTCCCAAGGGAAGAAAGCCCTTACTGCTGTGTGGAACCGGAGCAGGAGATATCCTTGTTTCAACTGAGCCTTGCGCTGTTCCATGCACAGCTGGAGGGCCTCCCAGGCTTGGGTCACAGCTTGCTGCTTCTGCTGGACAGTGGCAAGGGCCTGAGGCTCTGGACACAGCCCCTGCACTCTGTCTCCGGCCTTCATCAGCTCCTGCACCTAGCAGGGAAGGGTAGGAGAGGACAGTAGTTTCTTCACAGAGACAGAAGGACCTGAACATCCTGAGCTATGGGCAGAACTTCTTGGGCAGAACTCTGCCATGCATGACAGGCCCAACGGGAAGAACAAACAGGCCAGGCTGGCGGCCAGCGAGAGCCTGTGAGGCAGGGCTAGCAGCCTGCCTACCTGCTGCTCCATGCCTGCCAGCTCATGTTCCAGCACCTCATGTCTCTGGAGCTGGTTCTCTACCCCATGTAGGTCCTGGGCCACATCGTTAGGGAGGCTTGTGGTTTTCTCCTAGGGTAGAAAAGGGTCAGAGCAGGGTAGAAAGGGAGGGTGGGGTCCTGAGTCTGGGGGATCCACCTTCTCTTCGAGTTCATACCTGAATCTGGGTAAGGACTTCCAGAAGGCCTCTGTGGACTCTAAGGGTGCTTTCGGCATCACTGAGCAGACTGCCTTGGGCCTGGGTCAACTGCCACAGTTCAGACCAGGCAGCCCTACCATGCAGAAGAACAGCCGTGGATTAACCTGCCTTCCTGTCCTGGTCTGATCAGCCCCCTCCTCTCTGGGTGGACCATGGCTTCCCCCAATGCTCTCGAATGGGGCTTTCCCTTTGAGTCTTCTGCTTCTGGCTCCCTTCCCCAGAGCCTCTCTATTGTCACAGGAAGCGTAGCTGTGCGTGACGCTGCCCTACCACACTCAACACTTCAGACCTCTCTCTACTTTCTAACACCGCTCACAGCTTTTCAGTCTGACTTGCTGTATGCTAGTGGATCTCATTACAAGTGGTTTGAGCAGAGAGTCCCTATCGCTCTCCTTCCTGTCCTTTACATGCTATGCCCAGGCTCAAAGGCTTCCTTCAAGCCAGACTTGATGCTGAGGTTATGAGAGCATCCTGACCTCTCCTTAGGCTCACGGGCTCCAGAAGGGCCCTGAGCAGTTGGGTGGACACCTAGGACTATTGCAGGGGAGTTCTGTGAGCATGGGGGCTTGGAGCTCCAAGCTCATGGGGAGGCCTCCTTTCCAGCTCAGGGAGTTCCAGTCCACAGCTCCTCCTCCAGGCCCTGGGAGGCAGTAATTGAAAAAGTTTCCAGGGGGCTGAGAATATCTGAGTGGTGCCCTCAGCCTTATCTTCTACCAAAGACCACAGCCTTCGGAGGCCTGGCATCTCAGGGACCACTCCCTCTCTAGCTGAGCAAGCAGGGCCCTGTGACCCTCAGAGTGTGCTACCTCAAGGTGTTAACACCCAAGGCACTGGGCCAGCACTCTCCTCGAAACCTAGGCCCTTTCAGGCCATCTCACTCACTGTAGGTCCTGCTGCCTCTGGTGAGCCTTGAGGGCAGCGCTATGTCCACGCTCTTGTAGACTTGCTGCCAGCAGTCGGCAGGTTTCCACTCGCTGGGCACCAGTTTCAACCTGGTGCTGAAACTTTGTAAACTCAGTGCAGAGTTGCTAAGGAAAGAGGGGAGCAGACACTGTACTCTGCAACAGTGTAGCCTCCTGTGGCCACAATACCAGCACACTCCACCCCGGAGGCATGGTCCATGATTCCACTATGCCTTCTCCATCCAGCCCATCAGAACTAGCTCCCATCATCCAGCATCGGGTGTCTTTCCTGCTGCCATCCCCTCACCAGCACATGCTCATGGTCCTCTCCAAAGCTGTCCCCTCCTCTGGCCACCTGCTTCCTGCTGGCCAGCCAGACCTGCAGGTCCTCAGCTTCTCTCATGAACTCATGTAGTCTCAGGGTCCCCTCCAGCTCCTGCCCCCTGTAGTGACAGCCAGGGAGGGGTTCCCCAGATGTTAGCTACCTGCTCATCCCTCTGGGGTCCTAAGGCTGAAGAATGGAGTTATTCATGATCCTAGCTCAAGCCTGTGACTTGGGGAGAAGACATAGGAAGGCCAGGGTAGGGGATAGAGGACGTTGGCAAGAAATAGGGCCCAACGTCCTGCTAAGTGGGCTTTTACTGAAAAATTTCTAGAGGGGCGAGTAGCACACAGCAAAGACTCAGCCTTCTCCTGGTGCAACCCTAAAGGCCTGGGTTCCCACCAATATAGGGCCATGGCAGGGAACAGTCAGCTGTGGTTAGGGTCCCTGTCCCCAATGATGAGGGGTCCACAGTGTCCCTCACCGTTCATCTGCCAGCTTCTGTAGTGCTTGCAACTTCTCCCGTACCACATCCAATCGCTCAGGGGCCTTAAATCCAGCAAGGGTCTGGAACCTCTGCTTGAGAACCTCCATGGAGCTCCAATAAAGAGCTACCTCCTGCTGCAGCATCTGCCAGGGTCAGAACACACAAGAAGGGTGGTCCTTCATCTCTCTTACATCTACCCCCAACACAACATACCCATTCATTCATCAACTCCCAGGCTTATCTCTCTACCTCTCCACTCATTCAGTCACCATCTATCTACTCATCTGTGTTCATCCATTTAGCTTCATCCATCCATCCATTACCCACTGTACTGTTTTACAAAATGAAGATAGGCTCCCCACCCCTAGGGGGATCACTACTTAGCAGGAAATAGTCAATGACGGGAAGCCTCGGACAAGGATGGGAAGGTTCAGGAGACATCATGCTGGATGCCAACACAACGTGTAAAGATGGACAGAACTGAGCCAGCCTGTCTGCATTCCCAGCACATGAAAGCTGCATTTGGCCAAGTCTGCAGACATATCCTCCAGGAATAGCTCACTGAAAGTCCTCAGCCACAAGACACCCCCAAACAATGACCACTGAGGCACGCAGGAACATATCCAGGAGATTTCCATGACAAGCAGCAGGAACACAGCAGGGCAGAGGCTGTGGAGCCTGTTGGTTCTAGGAGTGTGCTCTGGCCTCTCTCCCTCCTCCTTATCAGGGAGGCGTGTGGGAGGGGATGGGCTTTAGGATGGCAATTGGGTTAACAGGAAGGACGAGGTTTAGAGCCCCAGTGAAGGACACCTATGAAGGACATGGGGTGGCCTGGAGCACGTGACTGAGGAGTAGGAAAGGGCCCAGAAGAGATGAAACGAAGAGACAGAGGCACCCCAAGTCTTCATAGGAATCAGGTTCCAGATGGTAATACACTCTCCTGAGTCACAAGGCTGGGCTGTACTGGCAGCAGGTGTTCAGGGAGGAGGGTAAATCAGGAACTGGGTGGGTGTCGGATGGGGATAGGAAGGAAAGAGCAGGGTTCTGTGTTTCAAGACATAGGATGTGCCCTTTAGAGTGTCGCAGACCTCCTCCTGGCCCACTGTCACCCGTGTGGAGATGTACAGGACACAGTACCTGATGTTTCCTAATGAGCCCAAAGGTAGCTTCCTCATCGCTGCCATAGTCCTGACTGCTCGCCAGAGGCCACTTTTCCTCCACCCAGGTCTCCATCTCTGACACGTTCAGAAAGTACTGCAATGAATGACAGTGACTTACCCTGGTTGATCTTACCTGGGACCCTTCATCACCCATCCTGGTCACCAGCAGCCTGCAGAGAAGCCTCTGGGCACTTAATGGGAGTCAGGTAACTCTTAGCCTAGAGCTTCCATCACAGGCCTCCCTCCCTGAAGGACCCATGAGCCCTCTCTCCCACTGCTGGTCTGCTGCTCTGCAGACTCCATCCTCTTGGTCTCCTACCTGCTGGACAGTAACAGCCTTCTGCAGGCAGTAGGCACGTCCTTCACATGCCTGTTCCAGTCCTGCCCAGTGGCTTTCTAGCTTCTGGCACTGTTCCACGATATGCTGAGCCCAAGGGTGCCCAGAGGCTGCTAGACTCTGACCATAACTTAGCACCCTGTGCACGTGCCCTACATGACCTTTCACCTCAGCCTGGAGCACCTGCCACAGAACAATGGGAGTCTCTTAGCCATAGATGTCCAGATTAGAACCACAGAGTGTCTCTAGTTCTAGATCACTAGGCTAAGGAAACCTGGAGAGAAGTGGATTTGGAAATCAAGATACCCAAGGAGAATAATTTAGAGGCCAGGACACCCTGAGTGGTGGCAGGGGCCTTCAAAGGTCAGGGAATGAGATGTTGAGGGCGTGGCAGACTACAGATGGTGCTGCTACCTTATGCTTTCGTTGAAGGTTGTGGGCATCATGCCAGCACTGGGCAGGGCAGATGGGACTAGCCCTGGGCATGTGCTCAGCCGCCCATGTGAGCTCCAGGTTGCTAAGGAGGTTAAATTCATACAGCTCAACTGAGGCCTGCAGTTGCTGGTGTCGGGTGGCTAGCTTGCTCTGCAGGGACTTGAACCTATTAGAAGGAGAGAAGATAAAGAGGATGGAGAGGGAGCCAAGACAAGGTCATGGTCTTTTCCTCATCCCCACCAGGGACCCATGAGGAACAAGGCCGGGGAACAGAGGGAAACCTCTGTGAACAGGGAAGCAGCATTGGGCCTCCGTGGTGCAATGTCCTGCTTAGGACACCTAACTCTGCCCTGGTACTCCCACTCCAGGATGACTACTTAGAAGGGAGAGAGTGGATGCCTAGGTCCCCTAGGTGCCACTCAGTCCTTGTGTGTGGAGGGTGAAGATGGCATAGCCACCTCTGGTGACACTTCTGGCTCTCCTCTAGGATGGTCCAGGAAGTGAACGCATTGTGGGTCTGAGAGATGAGGGCATCCATCTTGCTGGCCAGTGCCTGGCTCTTGTCCTCTAGTTGGCAATGCTGTCTCTGCAGCCTATGGCTGGAGCACAGGTCCCAGGTTTCTGTACTCTGCAGGGCTCCCTCCAGATGCTCCATTGTCTCCCTGACATCCTGGGGTGGGTGACAAGAGGCTGCATTCACCTTTCACTGCAGCTCAGCAGGCAACCCGCCGCCACCTGGGTCTACAGAGCTCCCAGCCTCAGATTCACCACGGAGCCATCAGTTCCTGTCAACTGCTAGTGTGCAAACCACTTGTATATCTTCTCTGGAGTTGTGATAATCACACACTAGACACACAAAAGCTACTCTTGTGGTGGCCTACTGCACCTTAGCCTTCTCTCAGACAGAGTTTTGTACAGGACTTCATGAGGCCACTCTCTCCAGCCCTTTCTGTTCTGCCCATCCTGTCCCAGCCAAATTCTGGCCTTCCTCCTTGTGTCCCCGCCCCCCCCCCCCCCACATTCCCCAGAGACCTGTATTAGTTCTAGAAGCTGGTCCTGCTGTCTGGTCTGCGGCAGCCTATCCCCTCGATCTGCCATCTTGTGGTTCAACTCTTCCCATTTGTGATTAAGGCTTTGAAGTCTGTCCTGTATGTCCTCCTGTGCATATGGGTTGCTATGCAACAGTTCTTTCCCAGCCTGGAATGGAAACAAAGGTCCAGGCCATTTTTGATGAGCTGCTAGGACAGCACCAGCCACAGCCCACTGTACCCAGGGGCAGGAGGCAGGAGGCAGGTTGCTGGCTACAACTGCTTTCCACTAGCTGCCTGAAATGGTGGCAGCTTACGGAGCTGATTTGAGTGTCTATCTAGCGGGACACCCAGTTAAGTGCAGGAGGCAGAGGGGACCCTTCCTTCAGTGACTGTACTCCATAGAAATAGGCAGGGCAGTATGTGTTGGGAATCTGAAGACAAGAGGGTCTTACCCCTGTCCAACATCCTCTGTTAGTACCAGGACACTCCAAGCCCTGCCTAACTATGAGACCCTTTACCTGCATTGCCAGGACAACAACCTTCAATCCCACAATCCACTTGGCTCAGTTCCCACCCTCAATGGCGTGACATCATTTTCCATATAAATTAGGAAGTCACCCCCTTCTCGCTCTCTTTTTCTTCTCTCTCTTCTCCCCCCCCCCACTCTTTCTCTCTTTTTCCTCTTCTCTGCCCCCCTACCTGCTCAATAAACCTCTCCCACGTGAAACCACCTTGGCCTGGTCTGCTCTTTGGTTAATCCGTCTAAAACACACACACACACACACACACACACACACACACACACACACACACACACACAGTATTTTTCATATCATCCTCACCTGCTGTAGCTCCTCCATGTACCTCTGGGAGGCTAATAGCTCACTCTTAGTTATTTTTCGCCACTTGAATTTCTGCAGAATGTTGCTGCCTCCTTGGGAGAGTTCATCAGCCACCCTGGGCCACTTCTCCTCCATCCACAGCATTAGGCCTTCTGCAGCCTGCTTCCATTCCTGCCCAAGAACCAGGAGGGGGGGGGTGTCTCAGAACCCAGGACCTAGGGAGAGGGGCTCTGTGGGGAAAACGAGATCCAGAGCCAATTCTCGGGTACGGGGGAGAGGGTAGAGCTTGGATTGTTCTGATCCCCAAATGGGGCAAGGACACTGTGACCAAAAAGTAGAAATGCTGGTCAGGTCCTACTCTAACAGATGACACCAGATTGAGTGTGGTTCTCTCAATCTAAATAGGTTCTTGGAGGCCTGGCCTGGTCAGAGAGTCACACTAGCTCCTGAACATGCATCAGTGTTAAGGTCTGAAGCTGTTTCCCTTCACCCATGCAAACCCCTGGCGTGCCAGACGTGAGGGCAGGTATGTAGTAGGGTAAGGGAGGGGGGCGTTAGTCAAGGGGTCCTTCTCTGAGGAGCACAGTGTCCACAGCTGCAGCTTCCTTATGGAAACAGCCAAGAGCTATGCTTCAAGGCTGGGGACAGACAGAGCTCTGTAAACAGGATCACACTGCCTCAGTGCTTCTGGGGGATGTCTCCTGCAAACCAGGCAGTCACCTGTAATTGGAGGGAAGCCAGCAGCTGTCCCCTTCTCTGCTCACTTCTCTCTCGGACCCTGGTCCACTGGGCCTGGGCGCTGTGCAGCAGCTCTCTGATCCTGGAGTGTGGGGAGAGGAGAGGGCTCTTCTCTGCCCTGAGTGACCCCCCTAGCCCCCAGCCTCAGGCAGCAGCAGCCCGCCCAGGCAGATGGCTCACTTGCACACGGCAGAGGGATGGCTCAGAAGCAGCTTTTCACCGCGTGCACACAGGGCCTCTGCCCTTGATCCCAGGGTGCTGCGGAGCCACCCCAAACCCTGGTGCTGCTGCAGCAGGCTCTGAGTCTCCCTTATGTCCTCCTGGTACAGAGACCTGAGGTCAGTTCATCCTCAGGGCCTTCCTGCCCACCCTGGCTTCTGGACCCAAGGAGGCCCAGCTCCCTCTAGGGGCAGTAGGGTGACACTTCAGTTCTACTTCCCGAACGTTACCCCAAGGTTGTCCAGCTGCAGTAAGGCCTCATGGCTGGCACAGGTGGCCATGAAACCATCCACTTCGTGGCCAAACCTCTGCAGCTCCAGCCCCTCCCAACGCTTCTGCTGTCTCTGCTCCCACAGAGCTTTCAGCTGCTGGCTGTGCTGGCCTAGGAGTCTTAGAGTGCTGGCCACCTCTTGGGACTGTGGAGAGTCTGAGACTGCCACCAGCTGACCCTGAGCCTCCAGCTGCTGCAGCCTGAGAAAAACAACAGACAGAGCATATCAAACCACGCCCATCCCTTCTCATGGCCGCTTCAACCCTTCAACGCAGAGCCCTGAAGAGAGGCTAACTGGTTGACCAGTCCTATCGGCTCACTTTCTCTAGGACAGCTGTGCCCTGGCCTATGAATAAGAAGGAATGTAACAGGCTCAGCAAAGTGCTCACGACCCATGTCACACCCTTCCTAAGTAGATGGCTAGTGGCATGCTGGAACAAACACAGCTCAGATCCCTCAATCCACACACGCCTGCTGTCAGGGCCTCTGGGCCCTTTGACCCAGCAGAACAGGTGCCCTTTAGGATAGATGCTGCTGCCCCCACATTCTGGAAACAGGTGGCACACATGGCTGTGGGAGGCAGGAAAAGCCAGCACTTCCTCTAAGCTGCTGTGATCCTAAAGTGGCTCGGTGTGTGTGACAGATGGCGGGCAGGTGCTTGTTTCTCAGGGTTCCTTGGAGACGGCAGAGCCTGGGGATTGTACATGGTGGCTGTGTTTGCTCACAGGGCTGCATATCACTTCTGAAGGAAGTGATGGGGGTAGCCATCTTAGTCCTCTGGTGGGTCCTGGGCCCTCTGACTGTGGAGGCCAGTAGATGGACTGGTCAGAATGGGAAGCTAGACTTGGGGGACACCATCATCTTCCCTGTAGGATGGTAGCTGGGCTCTCTCTGGCAGCTCAGTGTCCGGAGGCCGTTCCTAAAGTGTGCAGGTTGCCTGACGCAGGCCTGGGTATCTCCTGCAAACCTGCCTGCAGTACTATGCTAGATATCGGCCTGACTCATGACCCTGGAGACCACATTGCTTTGGCCTTCCTTTTATGAACTCGAAACCCTCGGATCTGTCCTGACCTCTCTTCCCACAGGCAGGTCTCCTCCTGTAGGGTTCCATGCCTCCTCCGAGGCTGCTGGGCTGAGACCACACCCTGCAGCTCCTCTTTGCTGCACAGCTGAGCCCGGATGTCCTCTGCCCACAGCAGCAGCTTCTGGCTCTCCTGGAGGATGTCTTGCTGAACCCGAACCTCAGTCTGGACCTGGATCTGCCGGGCCACCTGCCCTTGCGCTTGCTTTAGCAGTGACTGCAGCATCAGGACCTGCTCCCAAAGCAGCTTGCCCTCTGCCGGGCCTGACTCCATCACCCTGCGGGATTTTAACTGCATCAGTCAGTGTCAGGCCTGTGTCTCCTGGGGAAGGGGTGACAACTCTGAAAGTCCACCCCTCCCCTAGCTAGAAGCAGCACAGGTGTGAGGCTCTCCCTTTCTCTGAGTGTCGGAAGCCAGATCCCATCCAAGGCTTTCTCAGAGGTCCTGATGAAAGGACAGAGGTTATGTCCTTGCCCAGGGTTAGACCTTGCAAGGTCCAGATTGTGGCCTGGGCCTTGATGGAGTTAAGATTTCAGTTCCTGGGAACCTGTCTTTCCCCTCTGAAAAGCTGTGGTTATCCGTCCTAAGATAGCTGTGTCTGGGTATCCTGTATTCTGTTGCCAGCATTTTCTGATTTAGCTTTCTAATGACCTTGGCCATTCTCCCCCTGCACATAGCATATAAGATGCTGTACTTTTTCATAAATCTGCTTGGCACTTGGAAGCCTATGCAAGGTCTCCCAGCCCTGGTTTTTATGTCTCCCTTATCTTCTCACCTCCTGGGCCCTCCCAGTTGAGGCTTGTTAGGGAAGAACGACCTGCTGGTCCGGGTCATGAGAGCATGTTCTCACATCAACAGTCTCTGGCGGCTGCCCACACCCTTCCAATAGCATATCTTGCCATCTGCCATCCCAGTTCCTGTGCCCTTCCTCATTTTGGTTTTTTTTTTTAAGATTTATTTATTTATCTTATGTATATGAGTATACTATAGCTGTCTTCAGACACACCAGAAGAGGACATCAGATCCCATTACAGATGGTTGTGAGCCACCATGTGGTTGCTGGGAATTGAACTCAGGACCTCTGGAATAGCAGTCAGTGCTTTTAACCACTGAGCCACCTCTCCAGCCCCCGCCCCTCATTTTATTAGAGCTTCCCTCTGTCCTCACTGTCTCCTGGCACCATAACCACCCCAAAGCCGGCCATACTCTATGGTTGCTCTTTGGAGGTAGGAGATCTTCTTATCCAGTACTAGGACCTTCTGCTGGATCTGATGTAGGGTACGATGGCTGTCCCCAGAGCTTCTTGTCCCCAGAGTCTCCAGCCTGCTTATCACATTTAGCAGTTGGGCTTCTGTGGGTTCAGATTCCTGTAAAAGACTGCACACCTCCATGCCACGTGTCAGCTGCAGGAGTTTCTCTTCCTTCAGGGCTTCCAGCTGCTGCCACCTGAGCAGAGGATCCAGGGATGTATCCAACACAAGGACACCTCCCATCTACCCAGTGACACATACCCATCTGAGGCCTTAGACTGAGCCTAGGGCAAAAGCCTTCAGGCTGGTGGCCCTCTGCTCTCTCCTTGCTGTCTGACACCATCCTGCTATAGCAGGATGCACCGAGCAAGGTCCTGTCCCACCCCTTATTGTCACCTCTGCTTCAGGTCCTCCTGTTGTTGTTGGATTTTTGAGATGTGTTCTGGACATCTCTGCTTCAGTTGTTCAGCAGTGCTGATGGCCTCCGCCAAGTGTCCTTTTCTAGTGTCCAAGGTCATGAGAACATTCTGAGGAGGAGAAGGAAGAGGCAGAGGAGGAAGAAGAGGAGGAAGAAGAGGAGGAGGAGGAGGAGGAGGAGCCAGACCTCTGGGAGGCAGGCTCTTCTCTCTCTCCGTACCCCTTTTGGGTGACAAAGGACCTTGGGATGCTTGGCTCTAAGACATCCCGCTCAATTTGAGTCACTAGCCCCAGAGTCAGGCCTAAAGCCTTGGACCCTCCCCAGAGAGGACCAGAGTAAATATGGTGACTGGGACAAAATCATGAAGCAACGCCAGAGTGGTGGAAACTCTGGTCTCCATTACCTCCGTGGCTTACCTCATATTTGAGCTGTGTGACCTCTAAGTTGTCTCCCTGGGGCTGCAATGTTTGGAACAGTGCTGTCTGCTTCTCCAGCCAGGACTGAAGCTCCCTACAGGAGCTGTAGAAGCTAAACAGGGCGACTGACTCCTCCAGTCGGGTCCTGTGAAGCTGAGGAAGAAGCCAGGGTCAGGGTGTGGGGACAGTGCCCCATAGGAAGGCAACCAGAGAGGTCCCAGGTGTGTCCCTGCCCACCCAAGCCACTAAGAGGATCAAGTCTCGTCTCTACATCTGTGCCACTTCTGTCCCCTTGCTATCTAGCAGAGGGATCTGGTGAGAGCCGACAGATGCCATGACAGACTTAGTCTTATTTGCTCCAGGGGCTTCACCCTGCTCTGAAGCTCCACGTGCCTCTCCAGGCTCTGCTTAGCCTCTGCCCCACTGAGGTCTCAAGGCCTAGGCCTCAGCCTCCTTCACTGCCCCACTGGGATCAGGGCCTAGGCCTCAGCCTCCTTCACTGGGCCTGTTCCCAGCCTTTCTTCAGGACCCAGTTGGCTTCTCCAGTATTGCCTGCCCTTGGATCTGTCTTAATTCTCTGTTTAATTTCCTTTCCTTATAGGTGCATCCTGACTCCAACTTATCTTGCATAAGGCCACCATACCACAGCCAGTTAAATATTTGTTAACATCTTGGTAACACTGTAAGATCCTTTAGAGTAGGAAACATGGCAGTCACTGTTCTGTTCCTGGGATCATGATATAGACACTAGCTCAGTGGGTCTCAACCTTCCGAATGTTGTGGTGACCCCTAATCATAAAATTATCTTTATTGCTACTTCGTAACTGTAATTTTGGCTGCTATGAAATGTAATGTAAATTATCTGATATGCAGGGTATCTGATATGCCACCCCTGTGAAAGGGTTGTTCAACTCCCAAAAGGGCTGTGGCCCATGGGTGGGGAACACTGCCCTAGCTTATGGTAGGGGCATGACTAGCTCCCCCTCCCTTCTTTTTCTTGTGGTGCAGAGAATTGACCCCTTGGGCCTTAAGCACACCAGGCAAGTGTGATTTCCCTTTTCTGGGTTTTGGTCATGGACACCTGGACTTATGTAATCTTCCTACCTCAGCCCTCAGAGCATCTGGGAATAGATGTGCCACGAGCTCCACTATGGATATTTCTTAGACAAATAGCATTACCTTTGTCAGGGCCCTAAGGTTCTCATAGCTCTGGCTCAGGTCAGCTTGAGCCTGGAGTATGGTGCCGGAGTCAAAGTGAAAGTCATTCTCAGCCTGGAGAGCTGTCCTCTGGCCTTCTCCTAGAAATCCCAGGGCAGATAGCACCTGTGTAGAAGGAAGGCCATGTGTTCACACCTAGCTCCTACCAAGTGGCAGGATTACCACCAAGATGGGGTCTGTGGTTGTACCTGGGGTTTCTTCTCTATGCTGCGGATGATGGCCGTCCTGCTCTGACTGTCTCCCAACTCTTTAAGCTTCCAGGTATTTGGAGCCTCTTCTGGAAGCCAAGAGACACACACAGTTATGAGAGCACAGGACTCGAGGGCTGCTTGGGGTCCTCGTTTGGTATCTCTTGCTTCTCTGCGCCTGGTTCTGTGTGAAGAGCTGTTAGAGACTAAAAGGATTGAGGCTGGACCTTCCTATTGAGGCTCGTGAGTCTCTCAGGACTGCAAAACTCACAGACCCAGAACAGGTAGGACACTCTCCAGGGTTACAGTTGGGGTAGGTAAGGCCTGTCGTCATGTGTAATAAGTACCATGGCTGTCCAGGGGGAAGAAGGGCCAGATGGTTTGGATATTTAAAGAGGGAAGGCAAGGCCCTGTGGAGTCTGTCCAAGAAGGAGCATTTGCAGAGGGAAAGGCATGGTGCTGTGGTGGCGCGGGTGGGCAGACAGAAGAAACAAGCCAGCACCCCTTTCTGGGAATGAGGAAGCATGCCATCTCTATTTTTCTGCCCTCTGTCCCTGGGAGAGGGTGGGCAGCAGCAGCAGCAGCAGCAGCAGCAGCAGCAGCAAACCGTTGTATTCAGGCATTGTTAAGAGTAGGTACAAAAAGGGGAAGAAAGTATAGAACTTGAAGGAAGACCCAGAAAATCTCAAACTCCACTGACTTCACAAAACCATCTCATCTAAACTGACTGGTTTGGCAAGCCCCTTCCTGTGGCGGTCTAGAGGCAGGGACATGCTGCCCTGGGCAACACAAGCTGTGTCAGATAACTCCAGTTACATCTATCTGCCGAGCCAGATGCGGTCCTGAAGAAAAGCTGGGAACAGGCCCCGGGGAGGGGCTGAAGCCTAAGCCCTGAGACCAGTGGGGCAGCATATGTCTTTATTCACAGAGTCCTGAGCTCAAAACAGCCTCTCCTCAACTTCTTCCATTTGGGTTTCAGATGGCCCAGACAGCCGCAGGGAAGATGTATGACCTTCTCATTGCTGACAGACTTCAGACTCTCACTGCGGGTTATGACCTTGTACCTTTGGAGAAGAAGGGTATCTGCTGATGTGAATACTGGCTGTCTGGTGCTGCTAAAACTTGAGTCTCTCCCTGGGATCCCCCAATGGTGTCTCTGCCAAGCCTTTTCCAGTCTTCTGGAGGTTCCTCCTATATAGAGGGACAGAGGTCCTGTTTAGGTGACCAAGTGGCTTCCCACCTGGCAGAAGCACAAACTCTGTACCCCTCCTGCAATAGTGGGAAAAGCAAAGACTAAAAATGCCAGGAGCCAAGCCTGGTATCTCTGCCTTTGCTTATAGCAGATAGGGATAGAGGACAGGCAAAAAGGCACAAGAAGCCGGGTGTGGTGGCGCATGCCTTTAATCCCAGCACTTGGGAGGCAGAGGCAGGCGGATTTCTGAGTTAGAGGCCAGCCTGATCTACAAAGTGAGTTCCAGGACAGCCAGGGCTATACAGAGAAACCCTGTCTCGAAAAAAACCAAAAAAAAAAAAAAAAAAAAAAAAAAAGGCACAAGAGAGCTCCCATTATTTAACAAGTAACACTTGGGAAAAGCAGGGCTGGAGATGCAGGAATAAACCACTATCACCCTCTACCAAACGAATTGTGATGGTGTAACGCAATGCTAGGAGTGAAGTGTCACAGGCCTGGTGTGTGTGTGTGTGTGTGTGTGTGTGTGTGTGTGTGTGTGTGTGTAGAAACATCCTTGGACAAGGAATCAAAAGGCCTCTTTGCTGGAGAGTCCTTAGGTCACCCATCTCACCTCGATTAACTCATTTGTAAAGGCTGGTGGTATTCTAGCTGCTTGCTAATACATAGATATGTTGTTTAAATTATTAATTATGAGATCTGGGAGTAAACGTAAAAGGCAAAGGCCTCAGAGTGTGAGAAATCATTAGCAGGCTGGGGCCACGGTCTTTCCTTTCCTTCAGCTATCTACCAACTTTATGGCTGGGTTGCAGCAAAAAGGGTGCATGGGATAGGGCTGGACAGAGAAAGGAGAGAAGGATGTGGGGGTTGATTGATTGATTGATTGATTGATTTGGTTTTTTCAAGACAGGGTTTCTCTGTATAGCGCTGGCTGTCCTGGAGCTCACTTTGTAGACCAGGCTGGCCTCGAACTCAGAAATCCGCCTGCCTCTGCCTCCCAAGTGCTGGGATTAAAGGCGGGCGCGGATGTTGGGATTTCTAATGGTTGTCAAATTAAGGAACTGAAGTGACTTCGGGATGAAGGATCGTGAAAATAAAGCTTTTTTGGAAATGTTCTTAAGCTGTGCTGGGTAGACCGAGCCAAGCCCAGATGTACTCGATGCCCGGAACTGGTTTACAGAGAGAACTTCAAATGATCTATGACTGGAGATATTGGAATCAGGGGTCGAGGTTGGGGGATGTTCCACCAGCTCTGGGCAGGGCCACAAAGACTCATTGGGGGAAGAGCGTGTAGCACTAATGCTCTGGGGAGACCTCACATTTGGTGTAGGAAGCACGAGTCTGGGTCCTTTCCACGTCCCCGTGTGCACCATGAGTGACACCAGGGCTGTGGCAGCCCGCGCCTGATCCTCTAGCTCGCGCAGCTCCGCCGCGAAGGTGCGCACGTCTTGCTCCAGGCGCAGATGTTGCTGCAACAGGGCCTCGGCGTCTGCCTGGTCCTTCCCGCAGGATGCGCTCTCCAGTTGTTTCTGCCGCTGGAGAAGCCAGGAAGCCGCCTCGGCCGAGTCAGAAAAGTACTGTGGGGAGGTGAAAAAGGCTGAGACCTAGCAGGTCCCTGTGCGCCCAGCCGCCTCGCATCCCGTCCCGTCCCGCCCCGCACGCGCTACCTGCCCAACTAGCAGTGCTGTTTGCAGCCGGGCGCGCCGCCTTGCGGCTCCAGCCCAGAGCAGCTGCCAGGTTCCCTGCACTGCTTCCGCCCTTTCCAGAGGATCTGGCTGTGTCAGGGGCTCTCTGACACTGAGGTTGCGCCCTCTCTGCATGAGATCTACACACACAGCCTGGTGGCGATGGAGTTCTGTTTCCAGAGCCTAGAAGGGTTGGGGAGGATGGTGAAGGGAGGGAGAGGGTGACTCCTGGAGTCCCAAGCCTGGCTGGCAAGGAGGTCGGGATGTCACAGACTAAGGGAGTGGACACCTTGTGTTTCTGCAAAGCAGTAGCGATCTGAGTGAGGTCCTGGTCCAGGGCTGCCTTCTCCATTTGCTGTCTGTGCCCTTGCAACCAGGCCTCCTCCTCCTCACAGCTGTGCAGGAACTGTGCCCGCTGGAAGGTCTGCTCCAGCAGGGTACGTCTGGGGGACAAAAAGACCATTAAGGGGTTTGGGGAAGAGCAGAGCATGGGAAGGGGGTTGCCCATTGATCAGACCTGCCCCTTAAGCACGATTTTCCCAGAATGGCTCAGGGGTCGTGTTGAGGAAGTTGCCAGACCAGAAGGATTTCTGCTTGGGAAAGAGATAATTAAAGTTACAGGAAAGTTCTACAAACAATTGAGGAGTTGAAGCAGACCCTTACCGGGCTCTGACAAGAGACACCAGGCTGTGGTGGAGCTCTGCCAGTGCTAGGGCTTTAGCCCGCAGCATCTCCATACTGGTGTCCTGGGAGGAGTCTAGCTGAGCCGTCTGGTGGACAAGACGAGTCACTTGGGTCCTATGGGCTGACACTTGGGCCTCCAGCAGGTCATGGCTCTGCAGCAGCAACACTGTTTCTGCCAGTTGTTGCCCACAGACTGTGGAGCTGGCCAACACCTGGGCAGAGATGAGTGGTTCAGTGCATTGCCAGGTGCTGGGTAGCTGCTGGGCACCAGTGTTGGGAAAGAACCTCCCAGAGATCAGCAGATCTCCTGCCCACCTGCAGCTCCCCAAGCTGGTGGGTGACAGCCTCCACCTCCTGCAGCAGACGCAGCACACCCTGTGAGCCTGCCATGCGCTTCCTCTCCTCCTGTAGATACCGCAGGAGCCTCCGCCAGCGCCCCATGATCTCCTTCTGCCTAGATAATAAGAGGAAAAGGTGATCTGCCTCAAATTGGGGCAAGGAAGCTTGGCTGCCCTGGAACAGTGGCACCTCTGGAGCCAGGGTAAGGTATGGATGTGACCAGCCTGGCACGGGTGGTTGGGTGGAGTGTGTTCACAGTCAGAAGGGAGCCTGGAAGGTTGAGATTTTCATACACACACACACACACACACACACACAAAGTCCATATCCCCGTGGATGAAAACTGTCTTTCCAGCCACATAGACTAAAACCATGTCAGTTTTGTTTCTTAACCCCAACCTGTTCGCAAATCCTGTTTGGTACTATCTTTTTTTTTTTTTTAATTATTTTTTCTTTATTAGATATTTTCTTCATTTACATTTCAAGTGTTATCCAGAAAGTTCCCCTTACCCTCCCCCATCCCCGCCCTGCTCCCCTACCCACCCCCTCCCACATAATGGCCCTGGCATTCCCCTGTACTGGGGCATATAAAGTCTGCATGACCAAGGGGCCTCTCTTCGTTTGGTACTATCTTAAAAATATATCCATTGCCAGGCGGTGGTGGCACACACCTTTAATCCCAGCACTTGGGAGGTAGAGGCAGGCAGATTTCTGAGTGGCTACACAGAGAAACCCTGTCTTGAAAAAAAATATAGCTGGGCGTGGTGGTGCATGCCTTTAGTCCCAGCACTCGGGAGGCAGAGGCAGGCGGATTTCTGAGTTCGAGGCTAGCCTGGTCTACAAAGTGAGTTCCAGGACAGCCAGGGCTATAAAGAGAAACCCTGTCTCGAAAAACCAATATATATATATATATATATATATATATATATATATATATATATATATATATATATATATATATATCCATTGATTTGGGATGTCACAGCTGTAACCAGGATCCAGGAGGAGAGGCCTAATTGCTGGTCTCAAGGCAGCCTGGTCTATATAGTAAGTTGTGTCTCTGTGATACCCCTGTCTCAGAACCAACATAGAAAGCTGTGTTC
Organism: Mus minutoides; assembly: GCA_902729485.2. NCBI lineage: Eukaryota > Metazoa > Chordata > Mammalia > Rodentia > Muridae > Mus > Mus minutoides. The sequence goes on from LR753420.1 coordinate 364,118, forward strand.
AGAATGCCACCACTTTCTCACCTCACTGCCTGTCACCAGGATTGTTCACCAGCTTCATAACTAAACGGGTCTGCCCACTTCAGCCTGCCCCAGCATGGCAGCCAGCTGGTCACTGGCACAAAGGTTACAGTGTGTCACTCCTCTGAGTAAGACCCTGCTTTCCTAATTTTCTGAGGAAAGGGTAAAAACCTCAACCAAAGCCTTTGCTTTCCTACTTACCGTCCAGCCTGACCTCCATCCCTCCCCTTCCGGCCTCATCGCCTGTGTCTTGGTCACGTGACCATGCCCCACCATTGCTACTTTTCAACCTTGTAAGGGATACTACCACTTTGGTGTGCTGTTCTAGATGTTCCCTCTGCCCAGGAAAGTGTGTCCTCCACACATTCGTGACCAGTTCCCTCACTATCTCCAGTCCACTTCCACCTCCAGAGGCTCCTCTCTGGTGAACTATGCCACACCCTCCTGCTTTGGCCTCTCGTTGTTTCTAGCCTCTATTTTTCTGAGGACTGAATCAAGGGCATTGTGCATGGTATTCATATGCTGTCACTGAATTAGACCTTCATTTTTTTGTTTGTTTGCTTTGTGAGACAGGGTCTCATTTTGTAGCCCTGGCTGGCCTGCTATGTAGACCATTCTGGCCCTGCACTCATAGAGATCTTTCTGCCTCTGGCCCCTATTTTTAAAGATGCCCTCACATACTTTGTTGACTTATTTTCTTTCTTGTTTTCCTAGTGTTTTACGCTTTAGGAGGGAGGACATTTTTGTTTGCCCACAGCACTGCTAAATGTTTGATAATAGTGTGTAGGGATACAGTGGACACTGAATAAATGCCTGTTTATTGTGTGTGCTAGCTCTTCAGAGGCTACCCAGAAAGAGCCATGCTTTGCCAGAGGAGGTAAGTTATACCTGGTTCATGAGATTGATTCTCTCTCTCTCTCTCTCTCTCTTTCTCTTTGTTTTGTTTTTTTGTTTTTTCCAGACAGGGTTTCTCTGTATAGCCCTGGCTGTCCTGGAACTCACTCTGTAGACCAGGCTGGCCTCGAACTCAGAAATCCGTCTGCCTCTGCCTCCCAAGTGCTGGGATTAAAGGCATGCGCCTTCACGCCTGGCTGATTATCTCTTAAGAGTGAACTTTGACCCACAAACCACCTCACTCTTGTGTGTTGTAGGGAGGCTTTGGCTTTTTGTGGGGATGGGTTTACTTGCTTGGAGCTCACCTGCAGGCCACATCTGCCCAGCTGTGATACTCTTCCTGCTGGAGTATGTCTGCCATCTCACCCAAGGCCTGGAAGCGCCCTTCCTGGGGCAGGATAGCAGCCTCCAGCACGCTCAGCCTCTGAGTGGCTGCCTCCACTGTGGCTAGGTTGGTGAGGGAGGCTCTAGCCTGGTCTAACATCTGCTCTGCATCATTTAAAAAGCTTTCCCGGTGGGATGCCTTGCACTGAAAGTGGTGGGCCAGAGTGTCCAGTCGCTCCAGCTGTAGCAGCCTTTGCTGCATGGCCTGGTTCCTGGAGGCCTCTGCCCTCTCCAGTTCCCTCCAGCGCTGGGCCAGCTCTGTAGGGGCCAGGCCCTCTCGAGGTAGGAATGGCCTTCGGTTTTGGGCTCGGAGTGTTGTCTGCAGCTGGAAGAGCAGGGCCTCTGTGGCTCCTCGCTGCTGCCACCGAGGTGGCTTTTCCTGGGCACGAAAGGAGGCAAAGGCTGCCAGTAGCTGGCGCATGGCAGGCAGCGAGTCTGGGAAGTCCCGAGCCTCTAGCTGCAGCTTCTTCTCCTCAATCCAGCAGAGCAGGTCAGCCACCAGCTGCTCGTATTGAGCCTGCAGTACCTCCGTCTCCTGCAGCTGCAGCAGGATCTGGGGGAGGGCAGACTACACTCAGGGTGGGCCTCAGAGTGAAAGCCCCCCACTACTGAGTGCTAAGTGTCAGCCCAAGTCATCCTGTCCCTGTAGGCTGACGCGTCTTCTTGTGACTGAGGCTGTGCTAAAATACCCCCTCCCACCCTGCAGAGGGGCAGGGGCATTATACTCATAGACCCAGGGGCAGGGGCATTATACTCATAGACCCAGAGGCAGGGGCATTATACACACAGACCCGGGGGCAGGGGCATTATACACACAGACCCAGGGGCAGGGGCATTATACACACAGACCCAGGGGCAGGGGCATTATACTCACAGACCCGGGGGCAGGGGCATTATACACATAGACCGGGGGNCACACACCCGGGGGCAGGGGCATTATACACACAGACCCGGGGCAGGGGCATTATACACACAGACCCAGGGGCAGGGGCATTATACACACAGACCCGGGGGCAGGGGCATTATATACACAGACCGGGGGCAGGGGCACTATACACACAGACCCTGGACACTGCAGCACTCTCTCCACAGCTGGGCTGGGAGCACGGCTTGCCTTCTTCCTCCTAATCTTGCCCCTTTGACCTTAGCAAGGTTGTTCCTCTCAGTCTTCTCGCCTTCTCTCCCCTGTGCCCCACTCCCTAAATCAGCTTTTAGTCCTTGACTCCACAGCACCATTAAGACACTAACCCTGAGGACAGCCCCTCCAGGTCTCAGCCTCTGCCCTCTCATCCACGGTGTAGTCACCTAAAAGCATGAACGCCTGTCAAAAGAGCCTCTTCTATGCATGTCCTTTAGGACTTGGCTCTGTAAGCCTTTTAATCCCATTACAATTTTAACTGTTTTTTGAGGGCAGTGGAGGCAGAAGGCCAGAAAGGGTCACTGCTCCCCTGGCTTCTCATGTATGCCAGGCACTGTGCTGGATACTTTACTAACACTCCCGTGGACGCTCAAACAACCTTCCATCATTCACAAGTTGTCACCTCCATGTCACAAATGGGGCACAGAGAAGTGAGGCCAAGGCCGTGGAGCCAGTAAGGCACAGGGACAGCCAGTCAGACAGACCTGCCTCCCTTTATTACCAACCTTAGCCAGTCTCCTCTGGGCCGTGTGCCCTCGCTGCAGGCGGGAGAAGTAGTGGTAGTACTGAGACAGGTAGGTCATGATGGAGCACTCATCTGGATGCAGGGCTGCCACGTCCTCAGGGTCCAGCAGCTGGGCAATGCCTAGCTGCTGCTCAGCCACTCGGAAGGCAAAGGAGAGGTTATACAGAGGGCAGTCTGGACTCAGTGAGCCATAATCCAGCAGGTCTGGCCTGGGCAGAGAACAGGAAGGAAGAGCCTTTTGGTCTGCTTATGTTAGCCGACCACTGTTACTGTCACTGTTTCCCTCTGATCGTTCTGCAAGCCTCAGGCTAGAGTATAAGCAGGACTTGATGGGAGGGAGGGTTACTGTAGTAGAAGGGCTAGGTCACAGGACAGGGTGGGGCACCCCCAAAAGGAAGGCACTAGCTAGAGAGAGGGCAGGGAAGAGATGAAGCACAGGAAGTAGAAACGGCAGGGGTCAAAGGTAAAGCTGCTGACTCTGTGGGAAGGCGGAGGGGCAGGCCCAGAGCAGGGTTCAAACCTAGGTACTCTCTACCTATGGCCCACTCGCCCTTCTCGTCCTTCTCGTCCTAGACCCAGGGCATAGAAGCTGTGTGGAAGAGCAGGCAGCATCCCAGCCTGAGGCCCTGGGCTTTAAGATGCACCTGTGAGCGTGGAGCAGGGCATTAAAGCCAAGCCCGTCACTCCAGCTTCGGGAGAAGTCAGTGATGTCCACATCGGTGTAGCCGGCTGTCTTCCGTTGGCACCAGACCAGCAGGGCTTCCTTGGCAGACAGCAAAGCCGCACTGGCCCCGAACTCCTCCTAGCAGGACAGGGCAATGTGGTTGATGTGTGAGGTGGCTGGAAGGTGAAGAACCTTCAGGGACGCCTGAGAGACTCCATGAAAGGAATGATGGGGGAAGGCCAAAGGAGTCTCTTCTGATAACAGCCTTTATCTCTAGACCAAATCTCCAAGCAAGGGGCCTTGGATGGATCCTCAGGGCAAAGGAAAGACTGATTTTTTTTTTTTTTTAAATAAATAACTGTTGAGGGATTGTGACTTAGTTAAGTGTAGTGTATGTGACCAGGGACACAGAGGAGCTACACATCATTCATACTGTCCAGGTGCAGCCATAGGGAGATGTGGCCTGATTCTGGCTATGGGACCAGGTCTAAGGTGTAGGCCTATGGTCTAACGTTCCAGGTTAAAAGGAGTCCCTTTCCCCCTTAAGGCCCCATTACACTATTTTTAGTATACTGCACTGTTCCTTTCTCACCCTTTCCCACCTGTTGGCCCTTCCTCCTAGTAAAGCTAATTCCTGATGAGTAATTACATGTCTGCTTCTCTCATGAACAACAGCCCTTCTGATGGGCCAGCCACAGAGCTAACTGACCTGAGGCCTCACAGACTGGAAGGCCAGGCTCCCTCCATCCCGCCATCAGGCTCCCTCCAGGCCAGGCTCGGGGCCTTTCGCTTCAGCTCTCCGTGGCAGTTACTGTACCTTCATATATCATGGAGGTGGAGTCCCTTTATATATTTAATTTCCTCTGGTGGTGCCAGTGATGTGTGTAAGAGAGGCTAGAACACTGCCCAGGACCCCAGCTAACCAGGGGTTCCAGGAAACGGCCTGAGATGGCCACAGAGGACACTGGGATTTGAACTCAGGTCACCAGGCTTAACTGCAGTGCCTTTACCTACTGAACCAATCCATGGGCTTCCACATGGTGAGTTTTTAGAGGCCTTCTCTCAGTGTGTCAAATCCACGACTTTTAAAATTAGGGTCTCAATTTCCAGATTGTCTTGCTCAATGGACTGGCACGGAGCTGAGGGTGGTGGTTTGAAATTCATAGATCAGGGGCTAGAGAGATGGCTCAGTGGTTAAGAGCACTGACTGCTCTTCCAGAGGTCCTGAGTTCAATCCCCAGCAACCACATGGTAGCTCACAACCATCTGTAATGGGATCTGATGCCCTCTTCTGGTGTGTCTGAAAACAGCTACAGTGTACTCACATACATAAAATAAATAACTAAATCTTTTAAAAAAAGAAATTCATAGAACAGGAACTTGATAGATATAAGGATAGTATGCTTATATTTTCTGAGCCAGGTGTAGGGCAAAAGGAGGGACAGGAAAAGATGGAGACCATGAAAATACCACTGGGTCTTCAAGATCCAGGGGACATTGCAAACCTCTGAGCTGGGGTTTCTTTATATATCTGATTTCCTCTGGTGGCACATTATGGTTTTGTGAAGGTGGCAGAGATACAGTGCCAAATGACAGTCTAAGAATGGCAGTGGCTGATGGCCAGCCACTCTGCCTCTCACCAGTGAGTGACTGGTTCCCCAGGCAGTATGAAGAACTCTCTTTTCCTTTAGCACATGGCACCATCCTGGGCCCTTTGCCCCTGGATGAAGGGCGACTACTCATTCACTATTTACTCATCACCAAGGGATCACCAACATGGGTGGAGTAGCTCTGCCCCAGGGGTCTAAGATGAAGCCAGGGCTGGGCTAGGCCACGAGGCACGGGAGCCTGAGACATACCCTGTCCAAGGAGATGTGGGAAATCTGGAAACGCAGAATGATGACCCAGAGGAGTCCCAGGATGAGTGACTGGTCTCCATCCACAATGTTCTCTGGCCCGATGAAGGGAATGGGCACCTGTGGGCAAAGTTGATTGGGTTAAGCCACGAAGCCTATGGTCCTGAGAAAACTGGAGTCTAGGAGGCTGTGAGATGGGAGGGGCCTGCCTCTTCCAGCAGAGGTCCCACAGGGAAAGTAGGCAATGAACAACGGCAGGGGAAAGATGGCTTTCTAATGGCTGGGACATTGGTCTGAGCCTCCACTGGTGTTCTCTAAGGTGATAAACTAGACTGGGCCATTGAGTAGAGGACCCTCAAAGGTGGTGCAGAAAATGGGAGTTCTCAAGTGAGCTAAATAGACACAGCCAATGTCTGCCTCCTCCTCCTCTTCCTCCTAGCATTGCTGCACCTCAAAGGGGTGCCTGGGCCCCTTACCCCCAAACCTCAGTCTCCAACCAGTGTTTCATCTCCAACTGAACTATCAGAAGTTTAGAGTTCCCCAGTCCCACCCAGCTCAGGTTCAGTAATCTGCATCTAAGCCAAAGTGAATGGCTCTGTGGGTAATAAGTATGAGACCTCTGGCCTAGAGCTTCTTCCTTAGGGGAGGACTGGTTAATTCATGATGGGTACACATCAGGGTCTCACAGAATCTGCCAGTTACCCTCTGGCTCCATTGTCTCTACTGAATCATGTGACACTAAGGCTGAAGAATTCTGCGATCAGGACTTAAGCTTTGCTTAAGGCCCGATTCTAACACAGGCCTTGGTGTCCTTGCATAGGCTGGCTGTCTCAGCAGTTTGAAAGTGTTATCTCTCAGATGTCTGCATGATTATTCCCCTTTCTTCCTGTAAGCCTCTAGTTTGGTGTCGCTTCCTCAACGTGGCCCTACTCCATCCACCTTACTTGAAATTGAAACTGCATTTTTTTTCTCCCACCTAAACATACACATCTGCTCCCATACCTGCCATGGTGGTGGTATTTGGTTAACACATCTTCAGTTCTTAGCATATACTATGTAATAATGATGAGCTGAATGAACAAAGAAAGGAGAGAAAGACCAGACAGCTGGGAGCTGATCGCTAGCCCTGCCAGCAGAACTTCAGTAGGCATCCCACCCTGTGGGTGTATTCTCTTGTACCCGACTGGTCTCTGAAGAATGCAGCCATGAACTCCCCTCTCTCCCTGACCTTCTGTGTTCACCTCAGCTTGGGTCAAAGGAGAGCTTGTGTCCTCCTTCCAGGCTCTCCAGAGTCAATCCTCCCAGCTCTGGGTTTAGCAATAATCCGTTGATCAATGAACTTGATCAGGACAGGAGGAAATCAGCAAATAATCAGGACTTTGTTGTTGTTGTTGGTGGTGGTGTGTGTGTTTACATATGTGTATTTGTGTTGGGAAAACACACACCCAGTTACCATCCTATGCTGTTCAGGGTAGCCCCTACTTGAGATGGTCCTGCCTCGGCTTCTTTAGTGCAGGGGTTAATCATGTTAGCCACCACACCCAGCCTAGGAATTGCTCAATAACTGACTCTAGGGGAAATCAAAGCTGTGGTTCAACTGTGCTTGGGGCAACTTCCTTGTCCAGTGTTGACTACAGTTCTTTGAGATATCTAGAGCACTGAGGTTATCATCTCCACGAGTGTCAGTGACCTGATGTCTAAGCTTCTAAAGAAGCCAGGCGTGGAGCTATTCCTGTATTTCTATGTGTCCAGCTTTATGAAATGAGAAGATTAAGAACACTCAGATTATTTCAGTGAGGAACCCTGTAGTACTCCCTCATTAGACAGAGATACTTTCAGTCCGAAGAGGGTTTTAGACTGTTCCTGCTGTGGCCAGCTGGTGGCTGTCTAAGCCAAGCATACAGGGCAAGGAGAACTTTGCTACAACCCTCACGCCTCAGCTGCACTTCTGTACTCAAGCCCAGGTCTCCTGCTCTGCCTGAGGCCTGAGCCTCCTTTGATGACTTGTGGTTCCTCTCACCCACCCTTCCATCCAGAAATACCTTCCCAGAACAGACCTTGGCTCTGAGGAAGGCCAGGGCATGGCTGTTGTTCTCCAGGAAGTGCACACGCAGGTGGCCCGGACTGGGCGCTGGTAGGGCCTCCCCAGAGATAAGCTCCAACAGCCGTAGTAGGTGGGTACCGTCAGCAAGCTCTGTGTACAGGTTCTGGATCCTGATGCCCACCTGAGGAGTGGATTGAGGCAGATGTGGGGTCAGCCCAGCATCTCCTGCCCACCCCACTTTAAAGCCTGGGAGGGGTAGGCCAGAATAGCTATAATAGATGACTCCACAGTAGACCCCCCAGGCCACTGGCCAGAACTGGACATCCTCAGACCTTACTTACGCGTCCTAGTCGGAAGATGTTATTGATCCAGTTGGTGAAGGTCTTCTCCTGCATGTGCGTATGCTGAGCCTGGAGCTTTCGGACATGGCCTATCTCATACTCAGAGTCCATGGCCAAACTTGAACTCAGCAGGGCTGAGCTTTGGGCCTGGGTCTCCTCGTCAGGGACGCTACGGCTAATGAGGTGGAGGGTTGATGGGACAACCAGCCTATGAGACTGTAGCTCTTTGAGGGTGAATGGTGACTGGACATTTCCCCATGTCTGGAGGTGGTGGAGGCATGGGGGCTGGGGGCTGGGAAGTACTGTGGAAACTGTATGCTTTCAGTCCGATGATGATCTTCCGGCCAGGAGTCTGAGGCCCTACCTTGACACACTGTCCCCATGAAGGACAGAAATTGTGGATTGGAACCTAAGCAAGTAAGAGGTCTGACTGGTAGCCTGCACTTGAATGACCCAGAGCCACCCCCATCCCAACGTTCCAGATTCTACTCTGAACACCTACTGCTAGTCCAGCACCACAGCCCTTGGCCCTGCTCTTTGGTGGGCAGAAGGAAGCTAGGGGCTGCTCACCCTGGCAGTTGATGTCCAGGTCCTCATTAGGATGTCCCACTGCTGGAATGGAGATACAAGATAGCAAAGCCTGGGGAGTGAGGGAGGCGACCAGAAAGGTCAGGCTGGAGGCACGGTATGGCCCTCCCCTTTGCCAGCCTGTCAGTACACAGGCAGTATTGTCCTCCCACCGGCTACAGGGCGGGGCCCAGACAGGAGAGGGTGGCTCAAGAATGCTCTAGGCTCATTGCTAGGGGGGTCTCCTCCTTCATCCTCTACCCCATCCCCTGGCTGCTTCTGCTTGTTGGCAGGTGAGGAGGGGCTTGGCTCTGATGGTCTTGTTGGCTCTAGTGAGAACATTGTAGGATGCTGAAGTCTAATGAGAGGTATCCATGACCAGGATTTCTGGCTGAAAGCTGTGGACTCCTTTTCTCTTCCACACCCCATCCTAGGATGATTGAAAGCGCAGTCTGACAGCCTCTCCCTAACCAGGAATAGCCACAGGAAGCTGTAGTGTCCTGGGCTTAGGACACTTCCCAGGTCTTGAATAGATCTGGGCCACAACAAGCTCAGCTTTGCTAAGTATTGAGAAGCTAGTGACAGATGAATTGTGACAGACGGTATCCAGGGAAGCAGCTCCTGCTCATAGCTCCCTGGGAGCAACAACCCCTTCCCACATGCTTCCAAGTAGTCTTCATCTCTTCTCTCAAAAGCCTTGGCCACAGGGACACTTCCTTGAGGCCCTCCCACCCACTCCCCGGTCTCCAAAGACATCCACACACAACCATCTCAGAGACTGGGACCCAAGTTCAGTTAGTTGTAGGTAACCATCAGGGCATGTGCTCACTCTTCCTGACTGCAGCACAAGCCCTCTGCATGGGCTGCCTGATGGCCCAGACTTCAATCAACTCTAAGGAATATTCTAGAAGAAACTCTACAGTCTTCCAGGCCCAGTTCCTGTTTTGTAGGGAAAGCCTTGTCTTCAGCCATAGCACCCTGAAGGTGCCCAGTCTTATCTGTAAGGGAAAGCTTCATTGGAAAAGCCTTCAGGGTTTGAGGGACTCTGGCCTCAGCTCCTCCAGCTTTGTGAGATCTGAAGTCAGACAGAACTGTACCATGCTTTGTTGGTAGGTTTAAGCAGAGGTGACTGTTTGGTTGTTAGATGTGGGGTTGGAGAGATGGTTCAGAGGTCAAGGGCACTGGCTGCTCTTCCAGAGGACCTGGGTTCTGTTTCTAGCACCACAGGAGACTTACAACCATCTGCAACTCCAGTTCCAGGAGATCTGATGCCCTCTTCTGGTTTCTGCAGGCACCAGGTACTCAGGCAGTGCACATACACCAGACAAGCACTTGTACACACAAAGTACAACCAATCTTTTAAAAAGATATTGTTAAACAGGATTAGAGGACTGCTCTCCTTCCCATGCCCCATCCCCTGGCTCAGCAGCAACTAGAGCCACTGCATATTGTACAAGGAGCAGCTCCTCTTTGGCTGTGAGTGACCAAGCCCTTGGTGAAAAGGTCAATTGGTCTTTGAAATATTTGCCAAGAGACTGAGCTTTCTATTTGAGCTGGACTGAATGACACATACAGATGGGTGAACTGGCCGTAACTGAAACAATCTAGCAGGAACAGGACTTCAGGTGCCGTGTGCTCCAGCACCCCAAACATCGTTACTGCAGATCTAAGTTTCCTATGTCTTGTCAATGCCCCCTCTCTGCCAGCCCAGTCTCTTCCCCTTCCCCCTCCTCTCAATACCTTTACAGCATTGTACCTATAAGGCCCCTACTTTATATTACAGTTCTAGAGAAGAGGGACTATGTGGAACATCTTCCTAAGTGCTGGGGTGGTGCCTGTTGAAAACTGAATGGGGAAACACATGTATTTTTGAACTTGTAACTGTGACTAGGGGGGAATGAAATACTCCAATTGGCTTAAACTAATCTGGATCCATCCAGGAAAGAGGGGAGGAGTCTATTCTACCCTAACCTCATGCCTCTGGGTGAGAATAAAAAAAATATGTTGTGCTAAATGACAGTCCAGGCTGGCATAATCACAAGGGTACATGGGTGACAGAGGAAAAGCCCAGTGCCTTCTGCAGGTAGTGTACACCTGAGAGGCACAGGACCTTGAGGTGCACGATAGGCCTGCATCTCAGGAACGTGCTCAGAGATGCACCCCCCCCCCCGCAGTAGTACCCACCTCCACAGTCCTTCAGTGTGGGCTTTTGACCTCTCGGGTGGAGCATGAGACCTCTTTCCCAGAGAGGATGAGGGAGGAATTAATTAGGGTCACAATGGATGGCATGGAGAAGAGGAATACCTCTCTAGACTCTTCCATCTCCTTTCAAAATGGACCCAAGGGAATACTTACCTCTTGAAAAGTAGGCAGTTACAAGAAGCCAGTGCCAGTGGGGACTGACACTTTTAAATAAGATTTTAAAGGATAGAGGCATTGTGTGATTTACTGTTGCTAAATATTATGTGCCTGATACCTTCTTGAATTGAACCAGGGATGACTTGAATAGACTCAGGCTACCTGTTCTGGGGTCCTGCTGATAGCTTGAAATGATGCTACCTGGCCATCTGCCTACTCCAAGAGCAGGGGTATGGCAACAATCCAAGTGCAGTTTCTTTCTCCTTGGGCTCAGCAGGGCTTCACTGGAAGGTGAGGATGGCAGGACCCAGCTGAAGCACTTACTTCCCCTCACCTGCAGAGGGTCTTGTGATCCAATGCGTGTGGTAGTTACAAACAGGCTCTTTAGAACCAGGGAGAGCACAAGTAGGTGTGTGTTCCCCCAGTGTGTAAACACTCTGAGGCGGCTTCTTTGAAAACTGGGATGATATGTTATGGTGGGCTAGATAGGAAACGTACTGAAGGCGTGGTCAGTGGAGAGGTGATGGGATCATAAGGGTTCTGAATTTATCCACAGATGAAGGCGAAGTGACAGGAAAGCAGGTCACTGACCCCATCCTGGGTCTCTGCTTCTTGGCTGCCAAGAGGCAACAGCCTCCTCTGCTGTGTGCTCCTGCTGCTCTGGTGCTCTGCCTCACCTCCAGCTCACAGCTGACCTCTGCACTGAATACTCTCAGGCTGTTGGCCAATTTAAACTTTCCCTCCTTGAAACTGAATTCTGTCTAGCATTTCTCTGACACAGAAAACTGACATGAGGATGGGGCGATACAGAGTGAACTTATGCGAGGCGGGAGGAGTGTTTGAACAGTCTAGGAGCTGTGCATTGGTCCTGAGAAGACACAATCTTTCATTTATCACCATTTCTAGTGTTCTTCCTTCTGGTAAAGTTATTATGAAGAACAAGAGAATGTAACAAAAGTAGACCCATGTTTTTTTTGTTGTTGTTGTTCAAGAACATCACCAGGTCAGAGCAGGCTTAGCTGCCAGGCTTCTCCCAGCAGAAGGTAGAGAGAAGTGGGGAGGCAGATCCCAGAAATCTTAGCCTGCTGTCCCTAGAAAGGCCTCCTCTGAGGTTCTGTACAGAAGCGACTTGGCCATATCTACATTGAACATACGGACGCATTTTAGAGACAGACTCATGAGACATACATTTGTGATTATATTTAGATAGATATATGCCGACTGTGCAGAGAAAGCAGAAGACAATTGGGAGGAAAGTCAAGGCCTCCCGGGCAACACCTCTCCGTGGACACTGACAGAAATGCAGTTACAGCCCCAGGATCAAACATCCAACTGTGTGTGTCCAATGAATAAAAACATGCTTTCAGAGTAAAGCGAACACCGTGTTTCTCTTAAAACCATTATTTAGAAAGTAAGCTTGGAAGCGTGAATGGTAGCATGAGTAGTCTCTGTTTTACGCAGACTACCATAATACTAACGACGTAGCTCAGACTGGCTTCAAACTCATGCTAATCCTCCTACAGCTGCCTCCCAAGTGCTGGGAAAATAGGTGTGAGCTTTTAGCATTTTCTCTTAAATCACTGGTTCTGACCCTGAGGTTGCCAGACGCAGGCAATTAGGGGTTGGAGTGTGTTTTTGTGAAGATTCAGGGGCACTGTTCAGACTCATTCATTTCTGCTGCTGTTGGGGCTGGGCCATGTGGTCACTGCTGCGCTATGATTCCTACTTTGTAAGGGATGGTGACAGTGTTCCTCTGCCAGGCCACAGAGCAGGGTACAGTAGGAGGCAGCCCCTGCGGCGCCTGAATAAGTGAACTTGGGAAAGAACACTGAAGAGGCAGAAGCAGCCCAGTCCTGGCCCCAGATAGGCTCTCCTGATGTGAGGTGTTCTAGCAGCCAGTCCTGGCCCCAGACAGGCCCTCCTGATGTGAGGTGTTCTAGCAGCCAGTCCTGGCCCCAGACAGGCCCTCCTGATGTGAGGTGTTCTAGCTTGGAAGAAAAGGTATTACAGAGATGATTTCTTCAGAGAGGCTACATCTTGTGAGAAAAACATAACTGGACACAATAAAACGCATTTCTTTCTTTAAAATTCAAACAACATCATCAATCACCAGGATGCTAATCTCTTCCACTCACAGTTCAGGATGGGGCTGCTCTCGCTTTACCTGGGCCCAAAGGCTCTGGGACTCCACACAAATCAAGACATAGCTTTATTGAATTTCAATTCTGCCACCTACCAAAAAAGCCTTGGGGACATTCAGTGGTCGAAGGGCACACTTAGTGACAGATGGGGATTGACTCTTTTCTTAAGTCTGATAAATTGACTCTGCTGTAAACTATTTTTGAAATGGAAAGAAAAGACAATCCTCAGACTCCAGCATGATTTGAAGGTCTACACGTCTTGCCAGGGGCTGACAGTTTGTGAATTCCTGAGGGAGGTTTGGCAGGGTCAGGCAGCAGGTGCTGGGACAAGACAGGCTCTCCTGGTCTGGCTGCCGACTCTGATGGGGACTGCAGATGGGCCCACACAGACACGGCACATCCTCTTTCAAACCTGGGTATTAGTCTTCTCTGGTTTTAATCTATGGAGGGCAGAAACTCTCTGTTCTGTTCCCTTTCCTCTCTAGATAGAGCAGGAAACACAATAAGAAAAATAAATTAGGTCCTTTGCTGCCTCTCAGTGCCCTCTGAAGGACAGAGAGGTTCACGGTAACTTACTGTCCAGCACAGCTCTGAAGGCTCCAGTGAGACCCTGGCTCACTCCCTGAGTGCCCAGACTTCGACAGCCTGTGTCACATCTACATTATTCTTTGGATAATTTTTTTCTTCTTATTCTTTTATCTCCATATCTATATACTGCTCTTCTCAATATTTTGATAGAAACTTAGGGATTTTAGAGGCATAAAGACCTCATCTAGTGTCCAGGATCTGCTCTCCCTGCCCTACATATGAGGAAACCGAGTCACGGAGAGGATGGAACCTTGGCCAAGGACATTCAGCGAGTCAGTGGCAGAGCAGACTTCAGGCCCAGGCACCACCCCTCCCACCCCAGCTGTGTGCCCTCAGTCAGCCTTTGGCAGGGACTTCCTGTGGGAGGGGGGCACCAGGTGTGGGGGCAGGCTGTTGGGCAGCTCGTAGCCGTCCAGCTTGATCTTGATGAGGTGCTTGGCCAGCGCGAACTCCTCCTCGTCCAGCATGCCGTCGCAGTCGCAGTCGGCCAGCTTCCAGATCTTGCCCAGGACACTGTTGGGCAGCTTGGAGGTCACCATCTCCTTCTTGGCATTGACACCTGATATCTTGCCATTGATGGGTGACAGCGTGTAAAAGAGTTCGTCATACACCGGCTTGTCTTTAGCCACGACCCACTCTTCATCATCGGCCCCCTCCTTGGCCCCCTCCCCATAGCCCTGGTTGAAGGGCCCCTCTGTGGTGCCATCAAAGGCACCGCCCTGCACCATTTGCGTGGGCATGTTCATCTCCTCCTGGCTGATGAGACTCATCAGGGATGAGATCTTGTTGGTCAGCATGTTGTCCACAGCCTCGATCAGCTTGGGCTTCAGTGAGTGGAACTTGGTGAAGTCATAGTTCTCAAGCTGCTCCTATGGGAGGGAAACCAGATCTGGTATTATGTTCTCTGCAGGAGGCACTGGAGGGAACGGGGTCTCCCTTAAAGCAGATATCCCACCACACCCTGAGCCATTCAGAAGACCTCTTTGCTGGGGCACCCATGTCCAATCTCCCCAGATGCAAGAGGGGCTTAGAACAAAAACAAGCTTCAGGGTTGAGATGTGGCTTTTCGTAGAGTAGCTGGTATCTCTGTGGCTGCAGGAGTTACAGCAGCCTCCTATGCCTGTGAAAATCCTTTCACCTGCCCTTAATGCCTGGAGAATGAGTTTGCTCTCAGAAAGGTTCTGCTAATACATTAGTTACTGCCACACAATCCAGAGAGTCGTGGAAAAGGGCAGCGTCACAACCTTGTTTCACAATCACGGGCTACCCTGGTGAATAAAGACGAGAGGCCAGGTCTGCTCTTTATCTGTTCTTTGTTAAAAACTTGGGGACCTGGCCGGGCGTGGTGGTGCACGCCTTTAATCCTAGCACTCGGGAGGCAGAGGCAGGCGGATTTCTGAGTTCGAGGCCAGCCTGGTCTACAGAGTGAGTTCCAGGACAGCCAGGGCTATACAGAGAAACCCTGTCTCGAAAAACCAAAAAAAAAAACAAAAAAAAAAAACCCCACAAAAACACAAAAACACAAAAACTTGGGGACCATATTTAGAAAAAAAAATTAAAAACAAACTCCCAGAAACTATTATTTGAGAATGTTGTAGCTGGCTGTGTGTGGTACCATATCTTATAATCCCAGCATTCAGAAGGTAGACTGTAGAGTTGCTGCAAGCTTGAGATTTTCCTGGTCTATAGAGCAACACCCTGTCTCAACTGCCTTGGTTTCTGATGCAAAGAACTTTGGTTTTGGATTATTTGAAGATAACAATGCCATTGCTTGGGGCACAAGCTTCTTGGCTTTAACCTCTTAGGAACGAACCTAGAAGGCTCCAGCACTGGAAACTGTAGGGGAAACCTCACAGAGTCAGCAGGGTCTGCTACACTGAAGCTTCTCCAAGAGGGTACCTGTCGGGGCTTTGGGGACCGTGTGCCTGTAGACTCATCAGTTATTTCCAGAGTATGGACAAATGGGCACAAGCTGAAACCTATGCAACAGGGTCACAACAGGTCTCCACCTCATCTCTTGGAAGAAGTGGCCTGTCAGCAGAGCACAGGCTCTAGAGAGGGATGGGAGACTCAGCCACTGTCCTTCCAGGGTGAAGCCAGCTTCTGGGCAGGAGGGTCACAGAGGCTCTCTGGGTAGTGATACAGAGCCCGTTCTACGTAGTTTCTCTTTGTTTACTCATACATCCATACTCGCATCCATCCACCCACCCACCCACCGCTATCCATCCTTCACGCAGCCATCAGTATCCACCCCTTATCACTGCAGTTATCGACTGATATACATCAGGCTCTCCCAAGCCCAGGGATGTGCTCTGCTTTAAAGGAGCCTTGGTCACACAGGAGGAAGACACCAGTTGCTCAGTGTCGACTTTCAAAAGAGATATGCAAAAAGGATAATGTGAAATACAGAGTCAGCAGAAAGGGAAAACCAAGTAATCAGAAGGGAGAAGGGGTATCACACAGGTGTCTGCAGTTATGGAAAACTGTTTTCTTCAAACATATATGATTCTTTGGATACCTCGGGAGGTATCTAGGACCTAATTTATTCATTACTGTGACATGGGACTATAGTTGAGCTTTCTCTGGCCGTAAACAGGGAGAATTACCTAGGGCTTAACATGAGCCAACTTAAAGATCTAATGAAAAACGGTCTTCCAAGTAAATGCAGAAACATTGAGAAAGAGTGTGTGAATGTGTAGCATGTGTGTGCATGTGTGTGTGTGTGTGTAGGTGCATGCCTGTGTAAAGAGGCTAGAGGCAGCTGTCAGGCATGTTATATTCCTCTATTACTCTCAGCTAATTTGTTTGAGGCAGGGTCTTCCCTAAACTTTGACATATTTCTCTGGTAGGTGTGCGGTTGCGGCAGGGCAGGAGTTCCGAGCTCACATTTGGAAGGAGAGCCCCAGCACTTAGACTGTAGAGGGGACAGAGCCGAAACCCGACAGCCTATTGTGTCTTCAGAATGGACTTCCCAACACCTGCAAGCAGCCAGCATTGTGCCATTTAACCTGCTGTGATGAAACCCAGTTGTGTGCACCTGGTCGAGCCCTGGAGCAGGCAGGCCTGTTATGTACAGTGAGTTCTAGTTTCTAGGTCCTGCATGCTCACTGGTTGGTTAGAGCCACAGGATTCTAATCACCTCCACCCTCAGCGCCAAACAGTGCTCCAGTACTCAGGCCTTCTGCTGACAGTGTCACAGGGAGGGCACATGGGTCAGCTGCGGAGGAAGGGCCTTCCTACATAAACATTCCAAAGCACCGGGGTAAGGAGTCTGAATTCCCCTGGGTGCAGGGACACCTACCCCATCCTTGGGGACTGACTCTCAGTCCTGAGCATACAGGGTACCTGTGTCTGTCAAACAGACATGTGGGGATTACATTTGCCCAAACTGCCAGCCCGCAGAGGACAGGAATTCTGATAGCAGCTGTACGAAGAAACAAAGAGCCAACAGCCACAATTCTGCAGGAATGACCAGAAAGCAGCAGCTATACTTGCCCAGAAAGCACATACGGAATAAACTGTACGCCCTGGTTCCTGAGGTCCTCACAGACTGAGCAGAGGTGTGGAGGACAAGCCGTCGCCCCTCAGCAGTTTTCAAGCGTGTGATAGGGCAGAGCAAGGGAAGGATGGCTCTGCTGTTCAGGCAGTGCAATTCATCCACACAGTGGGGGGTGGGGAGGGTCAAATTCTTCAAGCCAACTGAGTGTGCAGTAACAGCATGGTGTTTCTAGTGTTCTCAACTGGAGGGACAGTCATTGTGTAAAAGGCCAGATTCCCTTAAGACAGACACAGAGAAACACGTGTTGAAGTAAAGGACGGTCCAGGTGATCAGCTGTCTCTATGGATTGGCTAAGTCTTGGAAGCTGTTTTAGGCTTTCTATATATTTTCAGTTAATATCAGTCGTTCTTGAATTTCTGATGGAGTTGAAAAACTACATAGTCTCCTAGCCAACCCAGGCTTTTTACTTTGAGAGGAACAGTTTTGAGAGGATGCTTTTCAGATGGCATTCAATTTAAAGCCAAGACATAGCCAGATGTAGAATTGTAAGTCTTTTAAGTGAGGATAGATGACAGAGGTTCTGTTTAATTAACAAAGATGATGGACTGGGTGTTAGGTCTCTTGTACTTTATAAATTACAAAATGATAGTTATGTTCAATTATATCTGAGACAGAATAGTCTTTTAATTGGACAGAAAGGGGGAAATACTGTGGATATTGCCCTGGGGCTAATTATATTTGATGTTAATTCTGTTCTCCTGTGAGTGGCTGTGAACAAGGAATGAGTCAGCACTCAGGTGATTTCCTGTAAACCTGCTTCCCACCTTAATTTGTAAAATAAAGGAGAGCTGATGATTGGGCAGATAAAAGGGAAGGTGGAGCGGAAAAGTTGGGGGAGAGGAGGAGAAAATGGAAGAGGGAGAGGATGCAGAAGAGGAAGAAGAAAAGCGGAGCAGAAGCACATGGCCTGGAGAAACTGCAAGTTCTAAGGGGTCTCATAAGCTGTGGAAGATGGTAGTGTAGTGGTAGATCTGCCCAATCTAGGTGCACAGCATATATTCATATTAACTGTGTTGTGTTTTCATTGCCGGGGCATATTTGGGAGGAGATTTACTGCAACAAATACAGGTTCAGAGTCTGTTTCTGTTACGGGAGCCCACCTAGGGGCCATGTGAGAGGCCCAGAGGGGCTGAGTGGAGCTTCAGGGTCTTAGAGCAGTCACTCTGTGGTTTTGGCAGTGTAACAACACTAATGAGCATACACACACACACACACACACACACACACACACACACATATATATATATATGTGTGGACCATGGAGTGCAGGGCATAACCTAAGGTGTAAAAGAAAAAGTCTCAGCTGGGCAGTCGAGGCACACACCTTTAATTTTAGCACTAACAGGCAGAGGCAGGGAGTTTTCTGTGAGTTCCAAGCCAGCCAAGGCTACAGAGTAACCCTGTCTTGAAGGAAAAAAACAAAAACAAAAACAAAAAACTCTCTGGGAAACAACCACCAGTCCTCAAGTTAGTTATCTTGTGGCAAAAAAAAAAAAAAAAAAAAAGAAAAGAATTCCTTGGGCTGGAAAGATGGCTCAGTGGTTAAGAGCACTCACTGACTGCTCTTACAGAGGTCCTGAGTTCAAATCCCAGCAACCACATGATGGCTCACAACCATCTGTAATGAGATCTGATGCCCTCTTCTGGTAGCTGTCTGAAGACAACTACAGTGTACTTATTTATAATAAATAAGTAAATCTTAAAAAGAAAAAGAAATTTCTCTTCTGAACAGAACACCCATTTTATTGCTAGAAAGGAAAAGAATATATCTCTGTATTTGTCATAAAACAAATTCCCTCCTACTTGGTTGCCTAGTCCAGCCTTGATATGAGGGTTTGTGCCTAGTCTTATTACATCGTGTTATGTTGTGTTCAGTTGATAGCCTGAAAGGCCTGATGTTTTGTGAATAGAAATGCAAGAGCAGTGGACTGGGGGAAGGGGGAGTGGGGAGGGAGGAGGGGAGGGGACTGGAGGTGGGAGGGGAGACTGTGGATGAATTGTATAAGAATAAATTTAAAAAAATTTAAAAACCAACCATTTGACTAGATCCTGCGAGCAGATCATAGCCGAAGCACTTGCCTTGACTGCAGACATAAAGAGCTGTCACCAGAACAGTGAGTCTCATCCATTTCCCCCGCACTGGCCACGTCAGCGTTTCATTTATTACAGCTGACCTCACCTCTGACCTGCCCACTCCCTTCTTCCTCAACTACCTCTGAGGCCAGTGGGGAATCTAGTCCAACCTTAGCCACACACTAACTTTAGCTACTCTCTGCCGTGCAGTAACATAACCATCGGTCTCAGGGTGGAACCTGTATTTAGTCCACCTAGCTGTTTCTTAAAGATTGAGACCAAGTTTGAAAGGAGATTTACATCGGAATCTAGCCTTTAGCTTCTTCTGACTCTGAGTTCATATTCTCATGGCACAGTGACCCCCCCCCCCCCGCCCCAGGCATGCCATGCATTCTTTAATCTTCCTGGACCCAGGGCCCCACCAAGTCTCCACTCTGTGACTGCAGAATCATTCACTTGTAGACATTCTTTGGGAACCCACATCTCTACTAGATAGGAGGAAACAAAAAGAGGTGACATGGCTACCTCTTCCTGTCGCTCTACAGCTGGTGGCTACGTTCACCTGATCTCATGTCATGTGCTTTATAGGGAGGTCTGTGGGCCTGTGCAGATGTAACCAGCTAGGCAATGTGGCAAGGAATCATAGTTCCTACAACCTCCTCGTGACACTGTTATGGGTCTCCCAGTACCTGCATGGCCTTGACCTCAGGGAAGTCCCCTGCAGAAATCTGGTATTCTCGCTGCAGCTGAACATAGATTTCCGGGAGCCGGTAGATAAGTTCTCGCTTCTTATTTTCTTTTCCAAACATATTTGGCATTTCCTTCTTCAGGTAGCTGATGATGTAGGCGTGGACCTGAGGGGATATGTCAGGTGAGCATATCACACTTTAGAGAAGAGATAAACGAGACCCCATTCCATGCACAAGAGAAGATGAGGAGCTGGAGCCAAGCAGCCTAAGGGTAGCTAGAATGTACTTCCAGAGTTCCGGAGAGTGGCCTGGACCAGGTAATCCGAGAGCTGGATTTAAGGAGGAACCAGGGGGAGCAGATACACTGAGACTACACAGGAAGGGTAAGCAGAGAGAACCCCAATGTCCAAGGCTGGGTAAGGGGGAAGTCCCCCAGAAAGACACTGGGAGGCAGGATGTGACAGACAAGGGATATGAGATGACATCAGAGTTGGACTCTGAAGAACAGTGGGAGGCACAGTGCGTACAGCAGGAGAAGGCGCTAAGGAGCTGAGTGTGCATTTGGGGTGGTATGCACATGGCCCAGAGGTGGGAGAGGTGGGCTGCACCCAGACCTTGCTCAGCAGACATTAGGAGCCACTGGAGGATTCATGGCGAGGCTTTGCTGATCTAATGCTTGCATGAATGATGGCTCTCCAGGGTCAGAGAAGCCAGAATAATGGTGAACGGTGACACCTGGTTGAGAGCCAGGTGGTGTGAGGTGAAGCTGCACAGAGACTGTCCTAGGGATTGTGTCTCCAAGTTTACTCTCAAGAAAGGGCAGCTGACTGTGCCCTCTTGTGTAGCGGTTCTGGTGCCTGAGCAGGAAGTGAGCAGACCTCTAGCAGGAGCCATCTCCACTGTGATTAACCAGAAAGTGGAGAAAAGTGTCACCTGGTCTGTGGGTACCAGGAAGCTAGAGTGGAGTTTGACAGGAGTTTATGTACACAGAACAGTGCCCTGTGAGCAACAAAGTAAGAATGACCACTGGGCACGCTTCAAGGGGCATAATGCTGTCATCTCCACAGGTGGCACTAAGTAACTACTGTATGAGACCAGCTGCCTGTGACCAGGCTGGACGGAAAGCTCTCTGGGGAGGAAACCAAGAGACATGAAAAGGCGGGCCCTCAAGCCCCTAAGGGCGAGCAATCTCCCCAGCAGGAGTGTCTGGCCTGTCACACCCTTCCCTTAAGTACCCATTACCCTCTTACTTCCAACTTCAGCTCAGTAAGTTGTATTCATTACAAAAGTTTTCCTTATAGAATTTTAAATTTACAGAGTAATTCAGACACCAAATGAATAACTAAGATAGGAAAGGATAAAAAAAAAAGGAGCAGTGATTTACAAAATAACTATGCATAATGAAAAATGCTACTAAAGAAAACAGACTTCGTTAGCGTCTTAGAGAAGGAGGAAGCTGGAGAGAGAGCAGATCTATGCCATGGCTCAGCTGAGAGCCTCTGGTGTGTGTGCACATGGGCTAGGTCAACAGGATCTGAACAGCAGGGCAAGCACATGCAGCGTACATGGGCCATCTGAAGATGTACGAGTTGGGCTGTATGGCTATTGCTTAGGGACCAGCTTCTTAAACAGTGGTTGCTTAACTGAATGTTGGGGCTATTTGAAAGAAAATTGGCAACAATTAAAGCTTTCTGAATGTATGACCAAAAATGACCTCACAATCAAGCCTGGGAAGAATCCAAGGTGCTCTTCTCTTGCTCCTGTAGTACTGTGTGACTTCATGGCAACTTTGGTTCTGAACATACAACATGTGTACTTGGCACACTATGCATGATGTCACACCACATACTGACAACAAACTGTCCCAAATGCCTCTGCTCAGATCCAGACTGTTTGTGGGTTTGTGGTAATAATGTTTTTCAGTTAGTGCTGGGCATGGTAATTCACGTTTGTAATCTCGGCTCTTAGGACACTGAGGCAGGAGGATTGCCATAGGTTGAGGCCAGCCTGAGCTACACAGTATGTTCCAAGTCAGTCTGGGCTACTGAGTGAGACCTATCTCTCACCTGCCCCTGCTAAAAAAAAAAAATTCAATAATAAACCAGAGACCCAAAAGATAATTTTTTAGGTGAAAATATGTGAGACTGAGAGATGCAGCCAAGTCCTATTGAGCAAGGGCTTGTTATTCTGTTCAGATCAAAGCTGGTACCAATAACACATGTGATTCTAACAGCCTTAAAGAGGACTTAAGGGGGCGAGGCATCTGAGGTCAGCCTTCAGAGAAGCAGGCTTCCATATATAGGCCTGAGCACTGACATCCACAAAGCCCAGCAGGGATGGAGCTATTTTTAAAGCCTTGCAGTGGATAAGCATTTACGGGCTCATCACTACACACCACACAGAGACTCACACACTTCAGCCTCTATCAACCTGATGAGCTACAGAATGCCAAACTTCTCCAAGAAGGAATTTGACACTACACGCAGGAAAGCCAGGCCCTGTACATTACATGTGACTAAGAGGAAACTACGTCTTTGGAGAGCTAACTAAATTCCACAGAACTGCAGTGACGCCGAGAGTCTCTGAACTCTCCTCGTCCTCACCGGCTCCTTCCTCAAAAGCAGCTTTGTTTTCTTGTTGAGTGAAGATTTCCAAATGGGTGGGAGTCTTTCCTAACCTTGGGCAGGATGGGGTCTGACAGTGAACTTGATTCACTTTTGGCTTTTGTTCATCTATCCCAAAGAGAAGTTTGAGATCCACACAGGTTTACAGACAAATAAAACTAAATGCTATTTCCCAGACTTGTATCTGGGCTTTCCTAAAATAGCTTTCTCTGAAGAATCACGCAGTAAGCTTTGTGTGTCATCTCAGAGCAAACAGACTTCTGGCAGGCTGCCTTCCCACCCAACAAAAGGTGAGGAGACAAAGGCTCGCCCAGACCACCGGAAGACAGCATTGACAACAACAAATAGAAAAACAGCAAAATTATCTAATTCCCAGGCTTTTTGTTTGTATTATTAAAATCTCACATCACTGTGAATGGTTAAAATAAAAATATGAGCCCCAGAGCCCCACAGAAGCCTGGAGAGGAGCACGGACATCATCAGAGGATGTGTGGATCTACTAATACCTTGATTTTGAACTTCTGGTTTGTAGAGAGAATTTATTTATGTCACTCGGCCTATGGTAAAGCAGCCACAGGACACTTACACATGCTGGGAGAGGAGCACGGACATCATCAGAGGATGTGTGGATCTACTAATACCTTGATTTTGAACTTCTGGTTTGTAGAGAGAATTTATTTATGTCACTCGGCCTATGGTAAAGCAGCCACAGGACACTTACACATGCTATCTGATCCAGCATTTTCCTACCCCTTAGTCTGGTTCCCTGTTTATAGACTTTTTTCTTCTCCCCCTTCCCCCCCAGGCTAGGGACAGAGCCAGGGCCCTGAGCACACAAGGGAACTGCTCTATTTATTGCTGAGCTTCCCCCACAGCCTGCCCCTCACCTCTTTAAGAATGAGTGACCAAGATCATAAACAGAACATAACCTTGCAGCTGTGGGGCTAGGGGTACAGCTCTGATGAGCACCCACAGCATGTGCCACCTTAGGGCCCAAGGTCACTGTGTTCAGTTCTGCTTCTTATCCAGCCCAGGCAGCTTCCTGTCCTGATGCTCAGCTGGGATTGCGACATGTCACGTGCAAATGGCACAGTGGAACTGGAGATGGAAGTAGCTGTGCCTCAAACATTTTCCTCTGTGAAAAGGAACAAGCCAGATACTATTCTTAGGAAGAAAAGAATATGCTATTTCTTTTCCCATAAGATAGCTCAGCAAGTTTGACCATCCACCCCCTACATCTGCACAAGGGTTTTCATTATTCAGTGTCAGAACACAGAGGCATTTTGTGCCTTACTAACCTAGACCATGCTGGTCTGCTCTGAGGGTTCAGGAATGGCAGGGAGCACTCCAGGCTGTGGTACTCGCATTCTTCATATTCATATTCTCTCTCTCTCTCTCTCTCCCTCTCTCTCTCCCTTCCAACTTCCCTCTTTCCGTTCCTCTTCCTTCCCCCGTTCTCTCTCTCTCTCTCTCTCTCTCTTTCTCTCTCTCTCTCTCTCTCTCTCCTTTTGGTTTTTCAAGACAGTGTGTCTCTGTGTAGCCCTGGTTGTCCTGGAATTTGCTTTATAGACCAGGCTGGCCTTGAACTCAAGAGATCTGCTTGTCCCTGCTTAAGTGCTGGGATCAAAGGGACTCTCCACCACACCCCACTCTTTCCTTGTTTATGACTGAATATAGCTAGTTGCACGTGCAGTCACTGGCCCCTCAGTACTGACTGGAAAGTTTAAAATGTCCATGGACATTAAATTTCATGAAATTTGCAGTCCACAGTGTACGGGCAGTGGGAGCCAGAGGCAGGTCACTTAGGAGCGTGCACACTTGGCAACAGCAGGAAGATAGCTATGGGGCAGGGCCTGGAGATTTCATTGGTTAAAACTCTTGGATACTTCTGATGATCAACCAGGTCAGACTCCATCCTGTCTAATGGCTCTGAGGATGCTTCCAGAAGTAGGCCATAATTATATGAAACATACACAGATGTTCTAAGGAACTCCTCCTGACTCATATACTCTCAGGGACTGATCTGCTTTTCTTTCTTTGGAGACATTGCAGTATTGACTCTGCCACCTCTCGGGGTCAGCAGACCACCACTTACATACACATGATGGGTACATATTCCAGGGTCTGCTAGGAGGTTCAGTTATGAGGCCGGGAGTGAGTTGTTATATGGGCCTACAGTGAGTTACAAGCATGGGTGATAGATAGGTCAGAACGAGGATGTGTGGATTTGGCGTGCTCTCATAACTGCCATCCTTTCCAGCTTCTAGGCAGTTTTGGGTTCCACCCTTAAATGCACAGTGCCTAATGCACAATGCTACATGACAGTTTCCTTGTAGTTACTGCGCTGGCCGATCCTACCCTGTGCCTAGGTGCTGTGCTCAGTGCTGTGTCACACAGAATTGCACAAGCACTGCGTGAAAGGCTCTTGTTGGCTCCAGGTTTCAGATTCAAAACCAGGCTTCAAAGTCTCAGCCACCTGCCTGAGACTACAGACTGGGACAGAGTATGATCCTGATTCCCAAGGCTATGTTCTTTGCTTTTTTAAAATTTAGTTTGTTAGTTTATAGAGAGGGTTTCAGTATAGACCTGGTTAATTGCAAACTTTGTCTCTGTCTCTTGAATGTTGGGGTTAAAGGTACAAAGGCACAGTAAGATTATAGTGAGTTAGCCAGATGTGGTGGCGCACGCCTGTAATCCCAGCACTTGGGAGGCAGAGGCAGGTGGATTTCTGAGTTCGAGGCCAGCCTGGTCTACAGAGTGAGTTCCAGGACAGCCAGGGCTATACAGATAAACCCTGTCTCAAAAAAAACCAAAAAAAAAAAAAAAAAAAGAAAGAAAAAAAGAAAAGGATTATAGTGGGTTGTTTGTTTGTTTTGGACAGGGTCTCACTGTGTAGCCCTGACTGGTCTGGAACTCCTATGAAGACAAGGCTGGCCTTGAAACTCAAATATCCACTTGTTTCTGCTGACCAAGTGCTGAGAGTAAAGGTGTCCACCAATCACACTCCCTCCTTTGAACTTTCTGGGATGGAACTGCCCAATCCTATAAGAGCTAGCAATGTAATCCAACACCAGTCCAGTGCCCAGTCTGCCATCTCATGCTTACTTTGGCCAACCTTGCACGCTTGATGAGGTCATTGAGTTTGCGCACTGCAGCCTTCTGGGGCAGGCTTTGGATGTCTCGGAAGAGGTCCTGTGCTTCAGCCTCGAAGAGCCGGCGGTTGTCGGTGTTTTGCAGGGGCTGTGCCCAAAATGAACCAATGTAGACTCGAAGTACTTCAGGTGTGTTGATGACCTTGCCCAGAGACCACATAAGGGCCCCATAGACTCTCATCAGCTGCTGTGTGTCCACTTGGTCAGCCTTGTTCAGTACCACTCGGATTTTGTCATCCTGGCCCCGGAAGGCCTTGATCGCCTCTGAGAACTCATCTGAGATGTCCAATTTGTGAGCGTCAAAGAGCAGGATGATCCTGTCAACCCTCTCGGCAAACCACTGTAGGACCTGGCAGAAGTCATACCCTGGGTGGAGAAAAGGGTCTGTTAGTGTGCTGGCCACTTTGCGGGGAGGAGGGGGGATAAGTATGGGAGAGCTCCAGTAAAGAGGGCTGAATCTGCAGCAGCAGAGCCTGTGACCTGAAAATCATTTCACATGAGGTCCCCTGGGGTAGATGTATATCGTCAAAATTGAGGACCTGGCACCCTTTGGAGGAAAGGAACAGAATATAGTCTCTGGTCAGGCTGATGAAGCACCACATTCCGGCAAACTCACTTGACACTCATGACTCTGACTTCGCCCAGCACAGTTCTTGGATAGGTGGCACAACGGACTGCTGGTCCTGACACTGAAGACCACGGGCTACAGGACTGTTCTATGGACATGTCTCACTTTTCAGAAAACATCTGCAATGAAGAAGCTTAGAGGCCACCTGCAGTTTACATGGTGTCTGGCAAGCATGGGAATGGAGGAATTTCTTTTAGTCCTAGTTTACAGAGTGTTGAGAAGGTCAAGGGTTGTCTGGGAAAAGTTTTGATTGATATTTATCATGAGGACTATTTATAGCTTAAGTGTGTTTAAAAATTATTTTTAAAAACTGTCATACAGAATATGGTCATTGCCAATTTCTTTTTTAAAATGGCCAGGGCCACAACAAATTCCACTGAGTGTATTTGGCCACCTACCAATCTGTTCCAAATCAAGCAGTTAAGTAAACACTCCTCCTGAGGTCACGACTGTCAGCCATCTCCTCCAAGGACGTAAGTTCCCAAGAGAGGCACACAGGCGGCCAGCAGCGAAGGTTATTTTGCTCTCAGGCAGCTCAGCTGCAGGGCAGTCTCCACTTACACACTGTAGCTGAGCCCTCATCCTGCTGCTGCCTTCCCAGCTTGGCTGCCTTGTTCCCTTCCATTTCTAATGGTTTCAAACTCATGTTAAAGTCTAGAAAATGATACAATGAGTGCAGACGTAGCTACCATGTAATTTTAACATAGTGCCTTGCTTACTGCAGATACTTTGACAAGCTTGGCTTATTCAGATAACAAATACCAGACAGCAAAAAGAATTAACTAGATCTTCACCTGTCAACACAGGCAGATCTTTACAAACATCCAACAACAGCAACAGCAGCAACAACAACAACAGCCTTTATGGATAGGTTGTTAGAGAGATGGCTCAGAAGTTAAGAGCACTGGCTGCTCTTCCAGGGGACTTGCGCTTGGTTTCTAGCACTCACATGTCACCTAATAACTGCCTAAATATAGATATATCCTAGAATATCTAGTTCTAGGATATCCAACATCCTCTTCTGGCTTCTATGGGTACTTCATATATAATGGTTCACACTACATACAAGGAATCACTCATATATATAAAACAAAAATAAATATATCTTAAAAAGATAAACCCTACCCTTCATAAACAAGAAAATGTTGGGTAGAAATTAGTAAAAGACATGAATATAATGTCAGAGATGGTGTCTCATATGCTAGATCCTACCACTTGACAGGTAGGGGAAGGAGGATTGCTAATATGTGACCAGCCTGAGTTACAGAATTACCTTTATCCCAATAGATAGATGGAGCGATCAATCTATAGACAGCAGACAGATATAAATAAACAACAAAAAAGATGACTATAGAATGATAATATTCACATAAGTGTTAAAAAATAGGCAGTGCTCAGCATCCTATGGATATATTCTGCAGCAGAAGCCCAAACTTTTACTATCAAACTAGGATGCTGGCTGGAGATAGAGCATGGTCCTAAGGCAGATGAGGAAGTGCTCAAGGGAGAATGATCTCTTAGGAAAGATAAGAGGCTTGTGGACTAAAGTTTTCACCTCTTTGACAATCAGGTGTAAGGGAGCAGACTAGTAGGGGCTTTGTTTTGGTTGGTTGGTTTTGAAATAGGTCTCACTTATACCCCTAAGTGCCTTGAACTCACAGAAATCTGCCTGCCTCTGCCTCCAAAGTGCCGGGTGGGATTAAAGGTATTTGGCACCATGCACAGCCAGTTATGTTTTTTAATAATAGCAAACATTCAATTTATTTAGCTGGGCGTGGTGGCGCACGCCTTTAATCCCAGCACTCGGGAGGCAGAGGCAGGCGGATTTCTGAGTTCAAGGCTAGCCTGGTCTACAAAGTGAGTTCCAGGACAGCCAGGGCTACACAGAGAAACCCTGTCTTGAAAAACAAAACAACCCCCCCCCCAAAAAAAAACAAACATTCAGAAATGTGTGGCTAGGATGTAGCTCAGCTGGTAGAATGCTTGTCTAGTATGCATGATGTTTTGGGTTCCATCCCAACCTGCATAACGCAGGTGCACTGCTATATTCCCAGGAAGAAGTGGCAAGACCACAAGTCCAAGATCACCCGTAGCTACATATCTAATTCCAGGCCAGCCTGGGATATACCAGTCTCCAGTCCAAACAAAACACAATACAACACATACAAAACAAAACCCCAAACCTACTTGAGACACATGGAAGCCCTCCTGTATCCCTCCATGGCCTTTCTTCCCTTCCTCTCTACTTGGTACTTCTGTCGAAGGCACAGTGGAGACTTCTAACTCTCTAGTATGTCTGGCTTTAGAACTGATTCCTTGGGAACAAGGAAGGCAGAAGCGGTGCACAGAATATAGGCCAGAGTTTATTCTCATTTCTTCAACAACCAGTTTAGACAGAGCAAAAGCCAAGACTTGCTGAATGGGTCACACAGTAGTATGTAAAGACCAAATCAAGATTTTCCTCTGAGTTCTGTCACTCAAAGGCCAGGCAAACTGCCTCACAAGTTAACAAATACCATTGTCACCTGGACTAGTTAGTATACCAGACAGCCCCAAACCACAGGTCACAGTAGCTGAGCCTCAGCACATACATATGTGTCCTTCAGGTATCAGAAAGATGGCTGGGACCGGTTGACAGAAAGACCTACTTGGTGATTGCTCTTTAGGAAAGTGATAGACATACCACTGGTCCCACTTGGTCTCTTAGCAACCAGGATGAGACTCAGAGACACTCAGAGAAAATGCTATGAGCAGCCAAGTACTAAGAGGATGAGTCACTTTCTGACAAACTCCCTTTCTGCTCGGATGGGAGGGTCCTCCATGGGCCACAGGTGTCCCTTTTCTTTGTAGGTTGGATACAAGTAAGTGATCTAGACTTGGACACTGTTACCTTTCAACCAGAGTGGAGGGTTGAACCTCAAAAAAATAAACGATGTGACAATAGGAAGAAAATGTATTCATGAAGGTGAGTGTAGTCCTGTGTCTGCAGCCATTCCTGAGCCTAGCTTTCCAACTTGCCCATTAACTCTGTGACTGACCTGACCAATGCTCTGTGAGTCACAACCCTTTCACAGAGGTCTCCTAAGACCATGAGAAAACACAGAGATTTATGATTCATAACAGCCGCAAAATTGCAGTTATGACATAACAAACAAAATAATTTTATGGTTGGGGTCACCACAACAAGAATCTCTGAATGTCTCAGGAGTCAGGGCTATAGAAATCTCCGAATGTCTCAGGAGTCCAGGGCTATAGAAATCTCTGAATGTCTCAGGAGTCCAGGGCTATAGAAAGTGGGAAAGGTTGGTCTGCTCAGTTGCCCGTGCATACCATGATGATTTTTACCTTTTTAGTAATTTTGTATGATTCTAATTCACTGGCATTCAATATGCTTCTACTGTACAACCATCATTACTTTCCATTTCCTAAACTTTTTCATCTTCCCAATTAAAACTCTAAGCCCATGAAATAACAATTCTCTATTCCATGACTGAGTGAAGTCCTGAGAGGACATGTGCTACTGACGTAAGCTGACCATGTCAAAGACTGCGTGGCCTCAGGCCCACAGAGGCATGGCAAAGCCTTCCCCTTGGGGTGAGGTTCAGAGGCCCAGCAATGCCTCCCTTGGATGACAGAAGTGCAAGCATTGACAGTGTGTTATGAATATGTTACAGCAGCACCCCCCTCCCACCCAGTGTGTGTAGCCTAAAGACTGCTCCTACAGAGAATGTTCCTGCTGAGATTAGCTAATCTTATTCACTTGGTGCAGCTGTATGCCATAAACCCTGTCTCTTTGTTTATCTGTATGTCATAACCCCATTTCCTTGTTCCACTATATACAATAACTCCACTTCTCTGTTCAATTGCATATAATAAACATACGAAGCTTCCAGGGTGCGGTGGTTTCTTTAGCTAAGAGCCCAGACCACCTAGTTTTCTGTCTGTGTCTCTGTTCTTTCTTCATTTGCTCACTACCTCTATCAGGTCTATTCCTAGAGCTATGCTGGATGTAGCATCCTCTATATTCTCAATTTCTGGGTACAGCATTCTCCTTGCTAGGTTTATGAATCTGACTACTGTAGTGCTGCATATGAATGAATCATACAGTATTTGTCCTTTGTAACTGGCTGGTTTTGCCTGTCACAATCAAAGATCATCCTGGTGTAGCAAGTGTGTGGTGTGTATGCATGCACATATGTGTGTGCCTATGAGCTTGTGTAGAAGCAAGAGGAAGATATATGGTGTCCTGCATGTTTGAACATGTTTTGCTTTATTCCCCTGGGACAATACATAATAATATTCAGTCTCTCACTGAACCTTATTTTATTTTAGTTCCCAAGACAGAGTCTCACGTAGTCTTGGCTAGCCCAGAACTCACAGAGATCTGCCTGTCTCTGTCCCCAGAATGGTATTAAAGGCACGTCCCATGCTAAATGGCCCTAAAGATTTTTATGTGTGTCTGCGTGAGCTACACGTGTGCAAGTGCCTATGGAGCTGGAATTCAGGCTGTTGTGAGTTGCCCAAGGTAGGTACTGGAATGCACAACTCTAGAAGAGCAGTGTGTGCTCTTAACTCCTGAGCCATCTCTCCAGCGCCCCTCTTTGGCTTATACATTCATTAACCACAGGGACTACCTTCTTAATAGTTGCACACATTGTGGGCTGTGGGCAGTGTGGGTTTAGACATGCAGGTGCCTTGAATCTAATCCTGCCTCCATCATAGTAGTTGTGTGACTTTGCACAAGAGACCTATCTCTGTTACCTTGTTAGTAAAACAACATTAACCACATACATTTTAGGGCCTCAGTCTTAACATATGAGGAATTTAGAATATCTTAGCACCTAGAAAAGTGTTCAAAATATTACCTACTGGTCATAGTAAAGAAACACAATTTTGTGTCTAGTGTTTGAGGCACAGTGAGGCCACAGTAAACATTTATCCTGATGCCTGGCTAGGGTGAAATACAGTCTGGATCTAGGATGAGAGGCTGTTACTGGGGGACTTTATAAAACTCAGGTTTCCAGCTTTGTCTAGCCCCAAACCGTCTCTTAAAAGGCTTGTCGGGAGGGATGCAGGCAACATGGCTCACTCCTGACACATGAACTGGAGTAAAGGAAGCTGGTTCCTACAGAGGATACATTGAGGAGTTTATCAACATAAAATCTTAACAAGCAAGGGTAGGTGCCACTCTGGTGCTGCCTACAGCAGGGGTGGAGCTGGGACTGATCCCTAAATGACTGCAACAGAGAGAGGCCTCCTAGGGTGAGGAAGGTGGCTCCATGTGTGCCCAGATTTGTCACAGCCTTCCAAACTGCACAATTATAAGAAATGTTATTTCATTATAAATGAGCACGCACATGTGCACACATGTGTGGAGCCTGCAGGAATGGCATAGCAGCACCTTCCTTTGGTGTTCAAGATGTTTTTTAAACATTCGTTTAATTGTTTTTAGATGTATTTTGTGTGTACGAGTGCTCAGCCTGCATGCACATATGTGCATTATGTGCATTCCTGGTGTCCATGCAGATGACGAGGCAGCGTCGGGTCCCCCTGGAACTGGAGTTACAGACACTGGTGAGTCCCAGTGTGGGTGCTGGGAACTGAGCATGGACCCGCAGCAAGACCAAAACTGTACTCTTCACCACTGAGCTGCCTCTCCAGCCCTAATTATAAACATTTCAACTCTTTAAGACCCTCCAGTGGAACCTCTGTTGGTATGAAACAAGAATGAGATATATCAGCCCAATTTTAAGGCTTTGGGAGTTGGGAAAAGGGTATGTGCCCTTCGGAAGATTCCAGTTTGGCATTCCTGGCTCTGTGTTCCAGGAACAAAGGGAGGGTCAGGAAGGAAGGGGCCTGTCCATCCAATCAGGGGCTTTCCGTCATGGTGTCTGTGGAAACTATGGTCTTCATTTGGGCCAGAGAAAGAGCTGCCAGGAAATGGCAGCTAGGGTTCGAAGTTACTCCCTGGCTCAGGTAGATTACGAGGCGGGGGAACTGAGGAAGTAAATTTGGCTGTTTTTAACGGGGGGGGGGGGGCACTTAAATTTCTCCCCAGAGCCAAATTTCTAATTACATAACTTTTAAACAAGTTGTGTGTCAATAAAAGGATGTAAAACAATGGAGAACAATCAGAACCAAGGCCAGATTCTCCCTGCCCAGGTCCTCATGTGGCCTTGGGGTGGCCTTCAGTCTCTGCTCCAACCTTTCCTCCTAGAGTTGGCAGTTCTAGTTCTTGTTGGGGACCTAACAGATCCTAGAACTTCTGTGTCAGTTTGTTAGTGTGATCTCAAGATCTCCTGGGCCTTCTGGTCACCCTTCTGTCTCTCTATACCTAGTTGGTGAGTGTCCATTAGATATAGACACTGAGAATGCTGGCCAGTCTCCCTCCCAGCCAAACTACCCTGGTCTCCAGGCTTCCTCCTCTCCAATACAGCCCCTAAACCCCTAAAAATGTTCCTAACTCTTGAAAATTGTGAGTACTCTGAGGACAACGTTTACAGAGCAAAGTCTCCATGACCAGCCCGTGCCCCACCACTGGGTCTTTTCTAGAAGTCTAGTGTTGAACCCCATTCTCCCCACCCTACAAAGCACAAGGGGCTCTCTGTAGTGTGTTGGAGGCACTTGTCCTTTCCAGTCTCCATACCTTTGCCTGTACTTTCCTTCTGCCTGCACTAACTGGTCTGTTCTCTACCTGACCACTCATGGGGCCCCTCCCTTCATGCAGCAGGGTGGGACTTCCCTCCTGTATCCTTCCTATAGGTTTGTTCTCTGCCTCAGGCTTTGGAGTGCCTCCTGGCCCAGGACTCACTAGTGTACACCATGGCAAGTTGGAGAGCAGGCAAGGTCTTAGTCATGTTTGCTACTCACAAGCACACTGCAGTTGCTTTACACCATCTAAGCCAAGTTCCCTTTGACATGACTTTCCTTCCCCAGTACTTACTTAGTCTGTAGTGGTGTGTTTATTTGGCGATTAGAAGATGGAAATTCAAGGCTAGAGGGATGACTTAGTGGTTAATAGCACTTACTCTCTTCCAGAGGATCTGAATTTTATTCTTAGCACCCACAATGTGAGGCTCCCCTCCCCATTCTGCCTAACATTATATACCCAGTATCTACTATTGAACATAAGAGGTATTTAACAAATGTGTCTTATTTCTCAGAAAAAGTAAAAATGGAATTGTCAAATGATCTGTTAATTCAATTTCTGGGTATTTAGAGGGAAGACCTGAAATTGAGACAGATAGCTTGCATTCCTATGTTAAATGTAGTCTTATTTTTGAGCCAAGCTATGAAAACACATGTGCCCATGCATAGATGTATGTATGTATGTATGAGGATGTGATAGATTCTTAATGCAGAGTATCATTCAGCTTTAAAGAGAAAGAGGAAATTCTGCAGCCTGTGGCAATGTGACAACATGGATGGGTTGGAAACATTATGATAAATGAAATAAGGCTGCAGACAAATGCAGAGGCTATGTAATCCTACCTATGAGATGCTAAACCAGTCAAACTCACAGACTCAAAGAGGAGAATGGTAGCTGCTAGGGCCCGGGGAAGAGGGGCCAACTGGCAGAATGGCTCAGTTATGCCAGATGAAGAAGCCCTAGAGATTGGCTCAACTCTACTGTACCATACTGGATTAATTCCATACTGGATATAATTAATTAATTAATTAATTATATAATTAATTCCATTCTGGATATAAATATTTGGTAAGAGGGGCCAGCAAGATGGCTCAGTGTGTAAAGTCACTTGTCACTAAGCCTGACAATTTAGGTTTGATCCCTGGAATCTGTTTGGTGGAAGAGAGAACTAATTCTTATATTTTTGTCCTTTGACTTCCACATCTGTGTTGTGGTTTGTATGCAAGCCCCCACCACTCAGACATACAAATAAGTAAATTTTTGTTTGTTTTTATTAGATTTGCATGGGAGAAGGAAAGAAAATTATAAGGAAAATAGATTGCCTGTAAAATATTCTTACTACAATAAAATAAGAAATAAAATAAATTTGGCTTGGCCAAGTGGGTTGATTTGAATAAGTATCAGTTTCTTGGCAATTTGAAAGATATAGTTACTTAAATAGTTCTAAAAAATGGGCTATTTCTAACTACAGGAAGTATATACCTTCTAAAAATAAGCATCAACTCTCTGGGTCCACTCAGGCATTCTAACCATATTTTTAAAAAGAGGCACTTCAGTAAGCAATAACAGCCACTTTGGTTAGACTTTTGTGGGGAGTCTTTTCATTGTTTCCAGGCTGAGTTTACTTTACAACTAGCAAAATGTTTTTCTGAACATTTCATTGTTGTTGAGAGCAAAATGACAGCTAAAATTACACAAGAGATGTACATGTTTATGGTTCTCGCTCCATACCTGCCCCGAGAGCTTCCTAGAGATCCTCTCAGCAGTCCTTGTGACACTCCTGCAGGGTGTTATCATTTCCCCTGACCTACAGACAGGAGCTGACCTGAGAGGTCATCCCACTTCCCCAAAGTACACAGCGCTTTTCCAGAGCTTTTCCAGAGCAACATGAGCCAAACCCAGGCATTCTAGCCCCAGAGTCTGTGCCTTTATCCACTGTGTGGCACCGCAGGGGTGATGTTCCTTTCCTAGTTTTAAAGTGTTTATTCTATAGTGTTTTCAGCAGGGGAGGTATTCAATTTCCAGCACTTTCCAGATATAGGCTACACTGGTGTACCTTCCACCACCCTGAAGGTGAAGTAGCATCTCTGCACTATGCAGCCCCCACCACCACCACAGCAGATCCCAATCAGCTGTTCACTCTGCAGGCCCCGCCCCCACCACAGCAGATCCCAATCAGCTGTTCGTTTCAGAACTGGGACAAGTGGTGATAGTATGATGGACAGGTGGCTCTGTTCTACTTTTCTCTCTGCACAGTGTTGGGGTGAGGGTGGTGCTGAGGGGTGGTGATTCTGGATTGACACTGAGCCCTAGTTCCAGCAGGACTTAGGGAGAACACATGCTATGGTAACTCTGCACAGAAGGGTCTCTGAGAAGAGTTATTTTTGTGGAGGTTCAATGTGAGTTTTTTCAAAGATCTTGGTGGGTAATGGTTATCTCTTGGGGAACATAGCTAGCTAGAATAAGATCCCGGAGCTCAGGAGCAGTCCCTGCCTCAGCACACCTGGCCTGAAGAGGTTTGGATAAAATTTAGATTCAAACCAGGTCCAGATAAGCTTAGTCCTGGGCTTCCTGCTGTTTACCTTGTTTCCCTTTCCATCCTTCTCCCTCTGGATTCAGGCCAAGACCCTGTAAATCAGATTTTCTATGCACGTTTCCTTGTAAAATAAACACGCCAACTTCACGGCCTGTCTGTCTGTCCTGTGTCAGGAGACAAGACACCAGAGAAAGTTATATCAAAACTAGCATATCAGGGCTGATGATATACTCAGAACCCATATGGTGTGTACTGGCTGGTTTTGAGTGTCATAGGCTGGAGTTATCACAAAGAAAGGAGCTTCAGTTGGGGAAGTGCCTCCATGAGAGCTAGCTGTGGGGCATTTTCTCAATTAGTGATCAAGGGGGAGGGCCCCTTGTGGGTGGTACCATCTCTGGGCTGGTAGACTTGGATTCTATAAGAGAGCAGGCTGAGCAAGCCAGGGGAAGCAAGCCAGTAAGGAACATCCCTCCATGGCTTCTGCATCAGCTCCTGCTTCCTGACCTGCTTGAATTCCAGTCCTGACTTCCTTCGGTGATGAACAGCAATGTGGAAGTGTAAGCCGAATAAACCCTTTCCTCCCCAACTTGCTTTTTGGTCATGATGTTTGTGCAGGAATAGAAACCCAGACTAAGACATGGTGGAAGGAAAAAATGGACCCCCAAAGGCTATCTTCTGTCCATACATGTGTCGTGCACAGTGTGCCCACAGAATGTACAATCGAAATAAATAAAGCTAAACCATCAACACATAAAAGAAGCCAGACAGCAGAGAAGGGCTAGGACCACTTGCTTACCAGGCTTCCTGAAACAACAAAGCACAGGTGAGAAAAAGCGCGAGAAGCAGGTGCTACTCTGTCCTATAAAGGGCCTGGAGGCTAAACCTTAATTTCCATTTCTTTTTTTTTTTTTTTTTTTTGGTTTTTCCAGACAGGGTTTCTCTGTGTAGCCTTGGCTGTCCTGGAATTCACTCTGTAGACCAGGCTGGCCTCGAACTCAGAAATCCGCCTGCCTCTGCCTCCCAAGTGCTGGGATTAAAGGCGTGTGCCACCACCCGGCACTTTCCATTTCTTTTTTTTTTTTTTTTTTTTTTTTTGGTTTTTCGAGACAGGGTTTCTCTGTATAGCTCTGGCTGTGCACTTTCCATTTCTTAACAAACTGTCTCTACTCTTATTTCTAACCAATCCTTTTTTCCTGGGTCACAGAGCCTGGAATTAGGTGTCCTTTACTTCTAGATAGTAGCAGTGCTCAGGAAAATGGTAAGGATAATAAGAATGGCAGAGCCGAATTGTGGGAGTGCATCCAGACCACTAGGAAAAGTCTCAACAGGGTCAGTCCACCAACACTAGACAGAGGAAGGTTCTAGGTTAATCCTAGGCCAGTAAATTCCACTGCTTCTTGTAGTGTGACCAAATGAAAACAAAATGTTTCCTGTCTTACTTTCTATCTCAGATTGAAAATCAGGTCACAAAGCAGCTCGCT
Organism: Mus minutoides; assembly: GCA_902729485.2. Lineage (NCBI taxonomy): Eukaryota > Metazoa > Chordata > Mammalia > Rodentia > Muridae > Mus > Mus minutoides. Next base: position 401,028 of record LR753420.1, read on the forward strand.
TAAAGAGGGCTGGGAAAGGGCGGGATGCCATCTGACATAGAGGCCCTTTTCTGGAGAGGGACGTTGTTGAGAATCTACCAGTGACACATACAAGTCTTGTCACTTGGCCCAGCTAACTATACCCTGTTGCCACGCCTCAGTTTCCACATCTATGAGATAAGTCTGGTGATCACCAAGTAATCGTTTGAATCTTAAGGTTACTAGCTGTTTATATGGTTCTGGATAGGAGGCCATAAAAAGCCAAATGCTTGGGAGACACAGTTCAGCTTTTTAACATCCATTTAATACTGATATTCAGTAGTTATAGGATCAGCCTAAAGAAGTTACAGGAGTACTGAATAATTAACTCTAATAAAATGAGCAAGTAACAAGTATCATTTATTATATTCCTTCCATATAGAATTTGTATGCTACAGCATTTGGGCCAAATTGAAGGTCCATTGTAGTAAACAGTTTGTCCCGAAAATTTGATTCCCTTGAGACCCAATTCCAGACAACACTATTCTGAAAGAAACTACCAGAGGAAATGGTCAAAGGATGCTTAAAAAGTGACTGGTCCAGCCTTCCAATATTGTATAAAAATTAACAGTACCAAAGAATCAGTGTCACACATGAAAAATACCCATTTCTCAGTTTTTCAAGTGGGCTTTGTGTACATCAGACAAGAAAATCTTAAACAATACATCTATAAATCACAAAGAGTCAGTTTGGCAAAGATTACCTGAATCTTCTTGAGGCAAAATGCCAATATCATTAGGCTCCACCCCAAGTGTGATAGGGCCAAATACTGACAAATAAGGCTTTGACCTTGACAATAAATCTTGTCATTCTCCAGTTCAGAGGGGCAAAAATACATCGATTCTTCAAACCATGATTTTCTAAAGAGAAATGGTATACCAAGATGATGGACTCAAGAAAGGCCTTGAAAACAACTCCTGACTCTAAGAACCCAAACCTACCCTGCCCTTGCTTTGAAACACCCAGTACTGCCTAAGTGTTCTGTGAGCATGGGACAGCAGCCAGTCATGAGGACCAGCTCCAGCAACCAAGTTATGGTTTGCCAAACCATTACTCAGAGATATCCTGAGTTTATGTTACAAATGAAAAGACAGATCCAATCAGCAGAGACTATGTGAGTCTACAATGGGCTCTTAAAAAAAAGGCTCACGCCGGGGCGGTGGTGGTGCACACCTTTAATCCCAGCACTTGGGAGGCAGAGGCAGGCGGATTTTTGAGTTTGAGGCCAGCCTGGTCTACAAAGTGAGTTCCAGGACAGCCAGGGATATACAGAGAAACCCTGTTTCGAAAAACCAAAAAAAAAAAAAAAAAAAAATAGATTCACTTATTTTTACCAAGAATAGTTCCTATGTTAGAGCTATAGTTACCAATGGTACTTCAAAATAGTCAAATAAAGCCTAGTATTGTGGTGCCAGAGACAGGCAGATCTCTAGAAGTCCAGTCTGGCTATACAGTGAGACCCTGATTCGAAACAGAAATGAAATGAAGAAATAAACAAAACCCAAGGGATGTTTGAATCTAGGTTAAATGTGTGAGATGGGGTTTTTCTAGGAAGCTGCATAGTACATGTGAGAAATATCACCAGGTACAGAAAAAAGAAGACCATGGGAGAAAAATCTAGAACTGTGACATGAACTGGGCTGCCACACCTCTTTCTTGACCACTCCCTGTGGCAGGCCTCCCAATTCTAGCCTTGTTGTACTCTCTGGCTTTCCCCAGCTCTACTGTCAATACAAATCTACTCATTCTGGGTTTTCCCTTTTTTTCCCTAAGGAACAAATGAAGAGGTTTGGTGTCGATCTCTGAGTCCCAGGATCAAGCTAACACTGAGATCTTGGGTCTAACCATATCTCTATAGAATAAGCAGTGGCCACCATGTCCATTACTCACACTAAGCTAAATGGCTTATACAGGCTCCCTCCTTTATCTCCAGGACTGTGCTGGGATGTGAGCTCAGGTCAGCCTCTTCCAGATCCTCTGTGAGCTTGCCTACATCACAGGACCTGCACCCTGGCCTTACCTGCCATTCTCTATGTGCAGCCTATATGTCTCCTCGGAGACCACCCTGCCTAGACAACCATAGTAGGAATACCACTGGCTATGGTATATCAAGACTTTGTTTTTTAAGCTTGTGTTTCAACTTGCATTTGCTCTGTATTTTGGCTCATCCTTGACCTCCATGGTATCAGAGTCAGCCAAGCAACTGTCTTACTACTGTGAAATCTAAAGCAACAGGCATGCGCAGAAGGCGCTGAAGAGCTTGCTCAGGAACGCCTGGCACTATGTGCAGTGTGACAACCAATGTTGGAAGATCTCCTTCCCCTCCTTTCTTTGTTTGTCTTTTGGTTTTTCGAGGCAGGGTCTTCCCCTCCTTTCTACTGCCTCGGATGATGAGAACTACAGGGTGGTATGCAGTTTTTTTGAGGATTGCCATAAAAATCTCTGAAAAGAATAGGATTTAATTAGTTTCTGGAGAGTGCTTTAGTTAGAATTTTTATTGCTCTGATAAAACCCCATGACCAAAAGCATCCTGGGAAGGAACAGGTTTACTTCAGCTTACAATTCCATATCACAGTCATTATCAAAGGAAGTCTGGGCAGGAACTCTAACAGAGCAGGAACCTAGAGGCAGGAGGTGATGCAGAGGCTGTGGAGTTGTGCTGCTTACTGGCTTGTTCTGCCTGCTTTCTTAGCATCAAAGGGTACCTGCCAAGGGTAAGCGTCATCTACAGTGAGCTGGGCTCTCCTACCTACAGGAAATCTTACAGAGGCGTTTCCTTAAATGAGATTCCTTCTTCCCAGATGACCCTAGCTTGTGTTAAGTTGACATTAAAAACTAGCCATCACAGGCTGGGGAGATGGCTCAGCAGGTAAGAGCACTTCCGAAGGTGATGAGTTCAAGTCCCAGCAACCACATGGTGATTTACAACCACCTGTAATGAGATCTGACGCCCTCCTCTGGTGTGTCTGAAATCAGCTACAGCGTACTTATGAAGAATAATAATAAACGAATCCTTGGACCGGAGCGAGCAGGCCGACCGGAGAGAGCCGGCCGGAGCGAGAGGGGCCCACCGGAGTGAGCAGGGCCATGGGGGGGGGGGGAGGCGGAGCGAGTGAGGCTGGCCGGAACCAGGAGGAAAAAAAACAAAAAAACAAAAAACCAAAAAAAACTAGCCATCATAAAGAGGAAAGCATCAATTACATTGTCCTGGTTTATGATTATCAGTTGTTCTCTTTATAAACTAAGAAAATGTTTGCCTTGCCATCAATGTGTGTGTGTGTGTGTGTTGTTTTTCAAGTGAAAGTCTAGACTTCAAGTTTGGGGGAAAAAGCAATCATTCCCCATGATCAATTATGCATTTAAAATGTTAGTAAAATCTCTGCCAGGACCTGGCAAATGCCATTCTGAGTCACAGTGGTGATGCGTTCGCATTCACATCAGAAGCAGCAACGCTAGTGACATCGGTGGAAAGGAGACACAAATGTGTTTGTCAGCAAACTTTTCCAAAGCAAAAAGAAATGAGGATTTCCTGTTGAGGCTTGTGTGGCAGGTGATGTCTAGCATCTCACAGCCCTCGCTGACTGGCCTTAGCACAGCCAGAAAACAGACTCTGACAACAAGTCATCAGCGGTCAGCCCCAGCTACGGGGGTGGACGCTTAGAGGCCACTAAACTCAACTCTAAATGTATGAAATGGCTTCATGATCTGAGTGTGTAGATACACATTCTACAGGGTTCTCTACCACGCCACCACCCACTTCTTAATTCTCACTAGACCAAGTAACCAAGTCTCCTGCCATGTGTGTGCCCACTGGCTATGTGCCCATGTTCCAGCACACACATCACTCCCCCACCTCCCTAAAGCCCCCCGTTCCCACATTTTAGTTCCGACCTCTCTTTGTAGTCTAGAAGAGATAATCATAAGGGCATCCGAGGTTATCGTCCCTTGCCTGCATTCCAGACAGAAGCTCTGGTAAGAGTTTTATATCAACATGGCCCTTTATCTTCACTCAGGTCTGTTTATAATAACTGTGCTGCAAGCTTGCCTGTTTATCCTGTTGCTAAGAAAAGAGAGTCCCCTAGGGCAGACTAATAGATTACAACTAGAGTCCCAAGATGAACTCTCACATCTATAGATGATGATGAGAAAGGATTTTACCATGTAGTGCACACTAGCCTGGATCCTTCTGCACAGCCCAGACTGGCTCTGAACTTTTGATTTTTTTTTACCCACTAAGAGCTAGGATCACAGGAATCCATCACTGCTGGCGAACTAAGTTTTGAAACAAGGCAACAAGACAATTTGATGGGGAAAATAACTATCTTTTCAACAAATGGTGCAGGGACAGCAGGATTTCCATACACACACAAAAGAAGCTGTACCCCTAACCCACACTATCTAAACAATTAGCTTAAAGTATTGATGACTTCATGTAACAGCTTAATCTATAAAACTATTAGAAAAATATAAAAGCAAAATGTATGTCATCCAGGCTGTAGCCAAGGATGACCTTAAGCATCCTCCTTCCATCTCCTAAGTACTGGGATTTCAGGTATGCACCACTATCCAGGCCTGACTTTATGAGCATATATATCTTTGTGACCTCGATTGGCCTTCTCAGATTAAGATGCCAAAGCACAACAAGAAGGTAAGATGAACTAAAATGAAAATATCTATATCTTAGAAGATATAAATGAGAAGAAAGTAAAGACACAGTGTAAAAAAATTTGTAAATTATATATCTGACTAGACTATACATATATAAAGAGTTATTGCAATTTAACAATAAAAGTAGGGGCTGGGCAGTGGTGGTACACACCTTTAATCCCAGCACTCGGGAGGCAGAGGCAGGTGGATTTCTGAGTTCGAGGCCAGCCTGGTCTACAAAGTGAGTTCTAGGACAGCCAGGGCTATACAGAGACCCTGTCTCAAAGAAAACAAAAACAAAACAAAGCAAAAAACAACCAAACAAACAAAAAGAATAGGCAAAGAATCTATGTGGGCATTTCTCTGAAAATATGCAATTGGTCAAGAAGCTGCTCATTATCACCAACTGGCAGGGAAATGCAGATAAAACCCACAATGAGATCCTGCTTCATAACCACCAGGAGAGCAGGATCAACAGACCCTCAGGCCGAGAGTGTAGTTCATCGGGAATGAGTTCCCCAGCTACCACAGCTAGAGGACTGAGAGTCCACATGTTGATGAGGATGTAGAGACTCCTCATTATTTTGATGGTCGGATTATGAAATGGTATAGCTGCTTTAGAAAAAAGTTCAGTAGCTCCTCAAAGGTTAAATATTAGTCAGACCAACTTGTGATACTCTCCTTTAATCCCAGCACTTGAAGGAGAAGAGTCAGATGGATTTCTGTAAAGTGGAGGTTAGCGTGATCTACTTAGCAAGTTAGAGGCTGACTAAGACTACATACATAGTGAGACCCAGTCTAAAAGGGGGTGGGACTCCGAGGTTAAGATCACTTGCTGCTCTTTCAGAGGATGGGGCTTCAGTTCCTAGCTCGCTCGCATATGATATCTCATAGTCACCCGTAACATATGTACACATATGCAAGTAAACACTCTCACACATGAAAATAAGTAAATCTTAAAAAAATTTAAAGGTTAAATATACAATTGTTGTCCAATCTAGCAATTTTACATGACAACTCATGTCCTCACAAAAAATTACACATGAACACTCACAGGATACTCACAACTGCCAAAACATTACAAAATTCAAACATCTATCAGCTGGTGAATGAATTAAGTGTGGTATAACCATATGACTGAAAATCATGTCACCATAAAAGAGAGCAAGTCTTGACAAGCCTTGCAAACATGACTGATGTTAAACACAGCCACTTCCTAGGTGATCCAACTAATATGAAATATACAGGCCAGCAAATCCAAAGAGGCAAAGAGCAGGTCAGTGATCACCTAACTGCAGCTGAGGGAGAACCAGTTTGACTAGTAAGGATATGGTTTTTTTCTGGGGTGATAAGAGTTCTAAACTTGATTGTGGCAATGACTGAAACAACTCTAAATAAAAGAAAACCAATAAATTACTTCTTCTTAAGACAAGACAGAAGACACAATGCCCCTAAGGGAAGAGGAACCTTTTCTCAGCAGCTATGCTTAGTGCTTAATCTTGGCTCTCTGCTGGGTGCACTTTTTAATTAAAGCTCCTGTAGTGAGAGGTACCAATGTGGTTCAGCCCTATGTGCACTTGCATCTATGGAGTGTATGCTCTTTGTGCAGGGCCTTTCTGAACCATCTTTCCAGCCCTGCTTGAGATAGCATCTCACTATAGTCCCTGCTGGCCTGGAACTCACAGAGAAGCACCTGCCTCTGCCTCCCAAGAGCTGGGATTAAAGGTATTGCACTACCACACCTGGGAATTTTTTTCAAAAGAAAATTTCAAAATATAGACCATATTGGTATGTATGTTGGGAATTACACCACTGCTCTCTGCTCTGTTTTCTGTCTTTCCTGTCCTCTCTTCTCACTCCCTTCCTCCCTTTCCTTTTTTCATGGCTTTTTTCTTTTCTTACTTTTTTATATACGTAATGTGTGTATGCATGAGAGTATGTATGTGCACCATGTGTGTGCAGGGCCAGGAAGGTCAGAAGAGGACATCAGATCCTTTGGAACTGGAGTTACAGGTGGTTGTGAACCATAATATGGGTGCTGGGAACCAAAACCAGGTCTTGTAAATGCACTCAACCTTAGCCATCTCTCTAGTCCCATCTTCCTGGATTTTTGAGGCAGAGTCTTCCACAGCCCAGGTTGGCCTCAAAGTAGAGATGTAGCTCAGGCTGACCTTGAACTCCTGATCATCCTACCTCTACCTCCTAAGTACTGGTCAAATAGGCATGTACTCAGCTTCTACTATCTACTTTCTATGTATTAACAATAATCCTATGCAATTGGTATTATTCTATGCTACAAAGCAAGCAACTATGTTCCCAAGGCCATACCACTCACTGGTGAATAAATAGCTGAGCTGAATTTGAATTCAAGATTTTTAATCCCCTCTGTGTTCTTCCTTCTTTCTTATATTGTTCTGGCTAGTTTTTTGTCAACTTGATATAAACTAGGGTCATCTGGGAAGAGAAAACCTGTGTTGAGAAAATACTCCCATCAGAGTGGCCTGTGGGCAATCCCATAGGGCATTTTTTCTCTTTCTTTCTTTCTTTCTTTCTTTCTTTCTTTCTTTCTTTCTTTCTTTCTTTCTTTCTTTCTTTCTTTCTTTCTTTCTTTCTTTCCATTTCATTTTGAGACAGGGTTTCTCTGTGTAGCCCTGGCTGTCCTGGAACTCACTCTATAGACCAGGCTGGCTTCGAACTCAGAAATCTGCCTGCCTCTGCCTCCCAAGTGCTGGGACTAAAGGTGTGCGCCACCACAGCCCGGCCATAGGGCATTTTCTTGAATGTGGGAGGACCTAGTGTACTGTGGGTGGTGCCACCCCAGGTCAGTTGGTCCTGGGTTAGTTTAAAGGTAGGTTAAACAAGCCAGTAAGCAGGACTGCTCAATGGCCTCTGCATCAACGCCTGCTTTGAGTGCCTACCTTGGCTTTCCTTGATGATAAACTGTTACTGGGCTATGTAACCCAAATAAACCCTTTCTTCCCTAAGTTGATTTTGGTCATGTTCTTTATCACAGCAATAAAAAGCAAACTAAGATATACATGGTGCTGACTCTTGGAACTTTGATCCTTGATTGAACCAAAGTAAATAATTTGATTCTGTTCACACTGATTATTACAAAAATGATCTCAGAACAAAATGAATATGTAATATTTTAAATCAGCAAATGAATATATGACATTTGAACATTTTCAAGTAATTTCTTTTGATTTTATTTATATGTATGCACACATGTATACAGGTACCTGCAGAGATCACAAGAGGGTGTCAAATTCCATGGAGCTGGAAGTACAGGTAGTTATGAGCTATGAGACCTGAGTGCTAAGAACCAAACTTAGATCTTGTCACCAGCTTTAGACTATCCTCTAAACACTACGTGGGATAGATCTGACTCACGTGGGTAGCCAAAACCTGTAGTCTTGACCTGCCCCAACTCTGCAGGACCATCTCTTTCTCAGAACTTAGGTCTTGGCTAAACGGTTATCTTCATAGATACCTGCACAATCCCAAGTGTAGCCAGCCTACCTCAATGGCTCCTCATCAAGCATAATGTCTCACATCACCTCCTCAGTACTCAATATCTTATCAGTGAATAATTTACCTGTTTCTTTTTGTCTGTCTCATTGTAACATAGATTCCACCAGGGCATGATTGTGTCCACCTTGTTTGCTCAGTTAAGTATTTGTTGAATGAAACCCTGTAGTGAGCTCATACTAGTTAACTCGGGCTTGACTCCCACAGGTCTGCACTACACTGTCCACATCTGCTCTACCCTGAGGTCAGCTGGGCCAAGACCACAGTGCTTCTTTGGCAGCAAAGAAGTTTAGATATACTGTAGTTATATCACCTTGCTCCAGGCCTTTTAGTCTTCTGGGAAAGACTCATTCGCCTTTGCATATGCTTGTATTTTTCCCTTAAATCCTTCTCCTCCCCAAAACCTAAGAGGGGAAGTCATTCTTATCTGGTTATCTCTAAATGTTCTCTCTCTTTTCCTGGGCAGCCATCAAAATCCGGTCTTTTGTATTTAAAGTTCAAAAAAACTTGTCAAGTAGGTATGCTTGTACTTCCCTGATTACGGTCTGTTTTTGTCTTTTCTATTTTTTTTCCTTTTTGCGCCCTTATTAATCACAGCTTGGACTTCCATGCTCTGTTTCCTAGCTCCGGCAATTCTTTTGTGATATTAAGTTTGAGGACCTCAAGTTTGTGGGCAGTCTCTTGAAAATGCCTGTTCACAGGGTTTGCCACTATTCAGGTGCCAAACTCAAAAGTATCTGTTTGTGAATGTGCAGATGCTAATGAATGGTTCTGAAGTTTGCTGCTGTCACAGAAAGGCAGTTAACTCCTCCCTGTCTCAAATACTACCACCGTGCTGCTTTTATTAGCAGGGCATTTTCTGCCCCCCCCCCTTCATCTTGCCAGTTCTAGTAGTCACTGGTTTTAATGAACAGACTGGAAATAACAGATCCAAGGCTTTCTTCAAGGCAGAACTTCAGTTTTCATTTGATGAGGTATGAGCCCTGGGAGAGCAAGAAGATTTGATAGGAGACATAAGCCAAGAGGTTGTTTTTCCCTTCAGACTTTTTTGCATTTTTGTTGCTGCTGCTGTTTTGTTTTATTCTGTTTTGAGACAAGGTCTCCTTCTGTAGCCCAGGCTAGCCTGCCTCAGACTCTTGCTTCCTGAGTGCTAGGGTGTGGCCATCATGTCTAGTCAAAGGTTTAACTTCACTTGGTTTGTTGTTTGACACAGGGTCTCACTCTGTAGCCCAGGCTGGCTTCAAACTTACTATGTATCCTATGTTACCCTCAAACATGTTAAACGTACCTTTACCAAGTACTGGAATAACAGACACAAGCCACCATGTCTGTCTTTTTTGGGGGGGGGGGAGGAAGAACTCTTCTATTTCTGTTGCCATAATCAGTCTGTAGAGGATACACAAACTCGGTCACAGGAATAGTTATATACAGTTAAAACAGCACTTCAATGCCCCTGTGCTACAGACATGGCTGAGGGCACTGACTACCATGTTACATTTTTTTCTCTGTTTTGCTCAGACACAGATACTATGGTTGGAGCTAGAGTTGAAGAGGTTTGTCCCAAATAGCTGGAACACTCTGGTCTTCATACTGAGTCTAGAAATAAATCCTAGCTGATGTTTAGGTTCTGCATAGAAATAAACAGTAGTCTAGGAAGCAAGCAATCTAAGAGCCAGAATGATAACAGACTGGGAATAAAAACAAGGATGCGCATGTGGATAAATGTGTTCTTTTGTCTCAACACATTATGTTAACAATCTGGGCGCTGTCATCAGAGCAAAGACGCAGCCAAAGAGTGAACTGGGTCAGAACTTACCCACCCATTTCAGAAAAATAATTTGGAAAAAAATCCGAGTAATCCACCACACAGTCTTTTATTGGCAAGAACATTTGTGGGACTTATATGTAGCTGCTACTTGATCTCAATAAAATTATTATAAATATATCAAAATGTTTTTATTCCTGATTGATAAGTATTCAATCCTTCATAGTATCCAAGGAAAGTATAATTCAGTTAATAAACCTAATTATTTGTTCCTAAAGGTTTTTGCTATGATTAAACTAAAACACACCTAAAGTATCTCCATATGGAGTGGTATAAAATGGTTACTTCAAAACCAATTACCTAGTTAGTCTCATTCATACATTCCTGTTGACTTACACTCCAATAGGAAGCAAGAGGCAAGAGTACAATGTCCTGACTTCTAGGGTCATTGCTAGAGTCTGTCAGATTCTGCAGAGGTATCTAACCAGTACAGGCTGCTTCTAACCTAAGAGTGAGTTGGGCACGATTTGCATCAACCCAACACCGTAAAATATAATGAGGAATCACTCAGAAACCTCATGTTTCTTCTCTCAATGTGACTGACCTAGAGAAGAGGAATAGCTGCAAAACATTCACATTACTTTGGTAACCACAGTTCCCTTTCTACCTGGTACAGAACAAAGACACTGTGCTTACAATGCAATGAGAGGATTAGCATGGATGTGTAGAGCTACAGGCAAAGGGAGACACATGACTGAACCCCAAGTGCAACAGTACCTATTTCTGCTTTTACCACTAAAGTATCTGACTCCTTCCTGAATATATATAATGGGTACTAGGCTGCCTGGTCTCTAAATCTCTGGAGCCTGGTCCTCATTACTCTGGGCAATGTGCATGAGGGCTGCCAGTATGACACATGAAGCCAGCTCTCCATTCAGGTCCATCCTGTCTAATGTGTAGCAGGGTAGCATGTGTAACACTCAACTGCCTGGCCATCTGCTTGGTCCCAAGCTAATGGCAGACACTGGGTTTGCAGGGGTGCGCAGCAGTCACCATACTCCTCCTCCCATAGTTACCACTCCTTCCCAGCAGGCCCTCTGCAGACTCCCCACAGACAAGAAAGCGGGCTGGCTTCTACACATCTTAGGCTGTCAGCTAATGCTGGAAACAGGCACTGCTCTGAGCCTGTTCTCCAAATGTGACCCCATCAGTGATTTTTACCCTGCTCCTCAGGTCTCACACATCTGCCTGGCAGCTGGGAAAATTCTTATGACTGCTTTCAAGGATGCTTCCTAGAGGTGGGAGGGTGAGGAGTCTTTGGTTCTGTTTGTTCTTGGTTATGTTCAGGTTTAAATTAGATAAAAATCCTAAATGACTAGCAGTGTTTATAGTGACATACAGCAAGGTCTAGCGTGGCTGTTACATTATTACAAATACACACTTCAAGAGGCTATGTCACAGGCTTGTTGAGTGTTAAACCTATCAAGTGTAAAAAGGGAAATGGAGAGTGGAGATGATACATTAGCACCCCTTTCCTTTTATAGGCTTTGTAAGAGAGTCAGACACTCACCAATAAAGTCAGCATAGAATGCTTTTAATGCCCATGCAGTCACAGTTGGTAAGTACTGCATCGGCCAATGCTGACCTTAATTACTAACTAGCAAAGGCTGGTCTTAGCTGGACAGAAGGACAGAACAATAGAAGAACAGTCTGAGCACATGTGAGATATGGACAGTTGTTGAAGATGAAGCAGATTTAAGGCACTATATATTTTTTATAGTTAATACAGTGAGTATGTTAGTTGAGTGACTCTAGTCACCAACTATGTCCCCAAAACCAAAAGGCTTGGGACCCTGGCTATAGTCCACAGCACTGCTGTTTAGGTCACAAGGTTCTTTCCCACCAGTTGCTGTGTCCCTCAGAATGTCAGGGACCAGTTGGCAGGCTTGAGCCATATGTTCTATTTCTGTGCATAGGATGTGAGTGTACACAATAAATCAGGCCAGGATGTGAGTCAGATCATGTCAAGTGTTGAAAGAAACTGATCTTCAAAGCACACTAGAAGCATCACACCAAGCTTCAGCGCCACCATGAAGCAGCTAGTTTGAAAGATATGAAATTACTACACAAAAGAGAAACTGTAAGATTATGGAAGGTGAACATTGTCCAAAGGCTTGCCATTTGAGGAAGAAAGGAAGATAACATGGAAGCCACACTCTGGAAGCCCTAAAATTTTGTGGTAAAAAGATTTATCAGGGTCACATATTTCCCCGAACACTTAAGTCATGTAGAAGCAGTAACCTAGGATAGCTCAGAAAAACTGTAAAAGTTGCTTTTTTTCCCCTCTAAACAAAACATTTTACTAGCCTTTCAGATTAATGGTGGACCTGGTGTGTGTGCACTCAATCCCACAGGTGTGTGGACATGCTCACGCATGTGGCAGTAAGAAGATAATGTTGGCTGTCATTTCATAGGTGCTACCTACCTTGTTTCCTGAGCTAGGGTCTCACTGGCCTTAGACACATAGACCCTATTTCAAATTACACCAAAATCATCTCTGGGCACTGAGCTACAAAGATTCACAAAAACAAACAAAAAACCTGTAATGCTCTCTGTGAGAATGAGTGTTCATATTATGACCACATTATTAGTAAAAAAATATGCATATGTTCTTTCATGTTTCCATGGAGACAAATATGGCAAAATATCAATTGCAGAACATGTGTTGGTCAATGCATTTCTGTTAGAAATTATGTGTTTAAATATGTAGGAAGAGCTGTTCTGACTGTGTATTTCTTTACACCCTTACTTGTTTGAATTCTTTACAATAGCTATTATTTTTATAGCAGAAAACAACAAGGATCTTCATGAGAGAAGACCAACGTAAGCCTGTTTTTTGTTATTTTTTTTTCTTAATCATCAGATTCTGTGAAGACTCAAGGTAGTTAATGACACTGTTAGTATCCCTGCAAGAACAGTAAGGAACCATAGGATGAGCCTTGGGAAGGTCTTAGCTCAGGCAGACCCTGCTCTCTGGGAGTCCACAGAATGCCAAAGGCAGGAGGGACACTGGCCACAGAGGCCCTTTCAATGCTAGCAAACAGCTGCCTGGACTGAGCAACCGCTCTTCTGCTTCCTGGACTGTGAAGAGTTCACTGTTGGTCACACTCATGGCTGACTCCCGACTGGCTGCCACTTAGGTTTGGCATGCATGGTTTCCCTGGCATGCTGTGCAGAGGGCTGTGACGCTATTAGCAGGAAGTGACAGCAGCAGAGCACCTGAGAAGCACGGTTTCCTTCCAAGGGCAGTGTGGGAGTAGGTCTGTTTGCCCTGTCTCACAATCATAATCTCAGGATCCAACCTGAACCCTTCCAGCTAGGCATTTCTCCTCAGTGTTGCTCTGTCCTAGGATCTGTCCCATGACCCTTTTCTCTGGAAGTGGAGCCAGAAGGCAGCACTATACCTGTGCCCAGGTCTGGAAACAGCCATGGTCTTGTCTGCTAAAGACTAGGGGACCCATGTCATTGTCCAAGCACTTTCTGATTTTCTGATATACAGGCTCTTTCCACATCAGAATTTCCTTTGAGTAATTCTTACTCATCCTTCAGGTCCTGGTTCAAATGTCACTGCCTCAGGGGTGCCTCTTTCCTTACTCTGCGCCAAGGCCAGGCTCCCTCATGCCTTGATAGTGGGCTGTAGTTCGTGGTGTTTCACCCAATCCTGATTTAGTTCTAAGACAACATGAAGGGTGTCTGTTTCATTTCTCCTTCCTCAAGGATAGGAACCATGCCTGCTTCTGCTGTGTTCCCATCCCATTGTAGAATAGAGTCTGCCTTAGTCAAAGCTTCCACAGGGCAGGATGATTCAGGGGCTCCTGGGGTAAAATCCACACCAGTAAGATGATTATCATGTGTCCAGGTAAACAGTTACCAAGTAACAGTTATCGAAAGTCACCCTCTTGAATGCTGGAGATTTACCTGAGCTGGGTACTAGCTAAAATGGCAAAATCTATGATACTGCTTCACTTGCTTCTTGGGGCTTCTTTGGCTGCCTAGGAGACTGTGGGAGGCCCTGGGCTGTGACTGTCCTGGAGGGAATGGGAGGGGAGTAGAAATGCTCTGCTCGTCGTTGAGGAGCCTCAGACAGCTCTGGAGAGGGTGGGAGGAGCAGCTGGAGCACTGACCTCGGCTTATGCGCTGCTTCTCCCCAGACAGAATGCCAGGACTGTCGATGATGCTGATGCTCTTCAGAACTTGGTTGGGCAGCTGTGAGCACATGAATCTGGAAGAGACAGAACAAAGTTGGGACTAGAAACTGGACCTTTCAGAAGTCTCTAACTGTGAGCTCTCTACTCACTGATGTCTATAAAAAGGAGCTAGACAGAGGCTAAAGATGCCAATGAAAGTGGACTGTAAAGCAGGGACTTGGAGGAAACTGAAGGTAACTTCACTGGGGCCACAGAACAGATGCCATTTCACAGACAGGTGTGTGGAAGATGGGCTGCAACCCGTTTCTACCTGCCACTTGATCCCTTATGTTAACTATGGTTTATTTATCAAACACTTGGGTATTTTACAAATATTACCTACTTTGATCCCTAAATTAACATCCTTCTATGAATCTCACAAAGGTTAAGTAGCTGAGACACTCCCAGTTGAGCCTTTAAACTCAGTCTGATTCCTACCCCCATGTGCCTCCTGTCCCCACCACTTTGTCCAAGCATCTGAAGTTTCTGCTGCCTCCTTCAGGGTGCACTTCTCCTAAGCTAGAATATCTGAGTTTGTCCTATCCTGCCCACTGCTCTGCAACAGCTAGATGTCCAGGGTTGGTGTCCCTTTCTGATGCCCCAATGACCCAGCATGTAGTCCAAAGACGCTGTGCTTCAAGCTCAGCAAAGGTCAGGTACCTCTGGGTAATAGCACCCCTCAGATGCTTAGGAATCCTAAGGGAGCTCTGAGAATAGGTGAGGAGATGTGGTCAACAGAGGTTCTGACCATCTTCAAGCCTCTTTCCTGGTCTCTCTCGCTTGTTACCACCTCTTCCTTCTGACCAGCCACTTCCTCCTTCTGATTTAAGGTCCCTGTTGCTATGCTTCCAGTTATCTGCCCAAACAACTGGGAAGCAGAGTGGGATGGAAGGAAAATTTTGACTTGTGCTCTAGCAGACTTGAGCTTAGAATCTGTTCAGCCTTTGTCAATAATTTTCTGAGACCTTAGACAAAGGCCTTTCCCTGTGGACCTCAGTTTCCTTCTATGTAAAGGGAGACAACTAAACTAGATAGAATCTGCCCTGTCCTTGGGAGCTTTCCCATTGTGAGCAATGAGTAATAGCAGGAAGTACCTTGTTGCTTCCCCCAGGCACTGAGCCTGGTTTGGATCTTTGTTGGGTCTGTGTATGCTTTAAGGGGGAAACAGAGTGCCTCTCCTCTTCCTGTTTTAAAAGTGCCTGACTTCTGTATCTGTGTGGGCAGAGGCTTGAAAACACTTGGGAACAGCTCAGTTCTTCCATTCAGTGGAAGTGGTGGGGATTACTCAGAAAGTAAGTATGCTGGGAATGCAAGACAAGGCACAAGGCGGCCTCACAGCCCCCACAGCTGTGACCAGAGCCGCCGTGGGCAGGGGAGGACACTCAGGCCTAAGGTGCCATCACTGACACTCATGAGAACTGTCCTTTAAGGGGCTCAGGACTAGATAGTTACACTTTCCTTTTTATACTTCCAAATCAGCCCAAGAGATGAAAGCAAGGCTACTCTGAAGCACGGAGCAGTTTTGACATCATGGGGTCTTGCAATAATGCTTGGCTGGCAGGAGACTACAAGCTAGTATCTCCCAAGTCAGATTAGTAGAACTCAGTGCATAAAGTTAACCTCCATAACGTCACAAATAAAGCCGAGTATATGTAAGAGAAACCTTTCATTCCTCTTCACCTCTGGCCCCTGTCATGCCCTAAGTCCACCTGCACAGTATGAGCAGAGCAGGACACACAGGGGCCACCAATCGCTGCTTGTCAGGTTCTCAGAGAGAATCCGCTCTCTAGAACTGGGGGAGGAACAGAGCTCTGAGCACAACTTGGTGGACACTGTGTCTTGTCAGTCTATCCAGAAACAGCTGGCAATGTTAAACATGCCATACCTTTGTAAAACTATTTACACAAACTGTTCCCACAGGAAGGGTGATGTTTCTACAAAACCACAAGCTCACACTCAGTATCA
The DNA here is from genome assembly GCA_902729485.2 of Mus minutoides. Taxonomy (NCBI): domain Eukaryota; kingdom Metazoa; phylum Chordata; class Mammalia; order Rodentia; family Muridae; genus Mus; species Mus minutoides. Next base: position 417,201 of record LR753420.1, read on the forward strand.
ATTTTTCCAAAACACAAAATCCCTAGATTTTAGTGAGACGCTAACAGAGGGACTTACTATTCCTGTATCACTCACCCCTGGAATGTACAGCAAGAACATGTCAGCAGGTCAGCTGTGTGAGCCACAGAGCAAGAGGCCTACTGTTGAGCTATCTCCACACAGCAGGAAGGACAACTGTCAAAAAAGGAGACTAGCAGGGCTCCAGGGGCACCGGAGAAGGGGCTGCTAAAGCTGTGTGCAGGACTGGACTCCATTCCATAAAAGAAACAGTATGGGGTGTGGCAGGGGCAGGAGGGCAGAGAGTACAAGCGGGCACTGGGTACTGAGGGTGCCATAGCAGGTACTGCAAGGTTAAGTCTACACATTTAGGCGTGTTCCTAAAAGCACACTGTACTGTAATCAGAAACCCCTAAAGTTATCATGGCAATCGCCACTTAACCTTTCCATTCTGGGAGAGGAAGGTGAAAGGCAAAATGTGTCATGCCCCTCACAGGAGGACAGGTCAGGAGTTTCTGCTGCAACATTTCTAAGCAGAGATTTGCTGTCCCAAGATGAATTTCCTGCTCTTTCCTGGAGTGACTAAATCAGCGCAGACACCTGGCCTCTATTTCACACAAAATGCTGATGTGCTGCAGAGATCCCAGACTTCTCTTGGTTTTCCCACAGGTCCCTCCCACCGACCTGATGGACTCTGTTTCCCGAGGTAAAAGAAGAAAACGATCAAGTTCTTCACTGGACCCTAACGTCTGTTACCTCCATCTCCATGTTTAGGGAAAGCCAAGAGTAGCAAAGGGGCAGAGGTGATGGGCAGTAGCAACTGAGGGCCTCATACTGTCTCAGCAGGGCACGAGCTCTGCCTCACAGGAACACAGGCAGCAAGAGCGGTAGCTTACTTAAAACTGCCCACAAAAGCTAAAATTCCAAGTTAATGATTAATGTTTAAAAGATAAATTTGGGGGCTGGAGAGATGGCTCAGTGGTTAAGAGCCCTGACTGCTCTTCTAGAGGTCCTGAGTTCAAATCCTAGCAACCATATGGTGGCTCACAACCATCTGTAATGGGATCTGATGCCATTTTTTGGTGTGCCTGAAGACAGTGACAGTGAACCCACATACATGAAATAAATAAATTAATTTTTAAAAAAAGATAAATTTGGGCTGGTAAGATGACTCAACAGATAAAGGTGCTTACAGCCATTTCTGATGACCTGAGTTCAATCCCCTAGACCTAGATGGTATTAAAAAGAGAACTGATTCCCATAGGTTGTTCTGTGACATCTACTCATTCACAGCAGCACACATTCCCTCTCCTACCAAATAAATAATTATTAAAAAAAAAAGAATTAGAAAACTAATTTGTAGGCTGAGCATTGTGACTCATACCTGTTATCCAAACATCTGGGAGGTAGACTGGGGACAATCGGGAGACAGGATTATCTTCAGCTACATAGCAAGTTTGAGGCTAGCCTGGGCTACATGTGACAACACCCCACCCACCACCCCTTAAAGCATAAAACAAACAAACAAAAAAGCTAGACTTGTAAAATAATTGGCCAGCACCTTAGTACTGGTTTTGACTTTTCAATGGAACATCAAGGTTTATAGCAATTATGATAATACAACACCACTACTGACCAATCCCTGACCGCATGTCAGGTCTGCTTTACTTTATATGCTCATGAATTAAATCCTTACTGCAATGGGAGAGGCCTTACAAAAGGGCAGACTGGGGCTTGGAAGAGTCATAGTCTACTGGTGACAAGTGACAGAGCTGAGATATAAGCTGGCAGGCCTAGGCGGATCTTAATACATGGCTACTACTATCACCACACACATGGGAATTACTGCTGAGTTTCTTTATTACACTCAAGGTAACATGCTAAAACAAAGGACTGATGTACCACTGCCCTGGGGCTTCCATGTGCATACTCTACCTACCTATGTGGAGGGTTGGATAGCTGTGAACAAGAGACAGAGGTGTACTGTGAGCACTCTCCCTTCCATAGGTCTCTAAGCCTCTCTAAGCACCTCTACCAGGTTGACCACTCAGCTCAAGTCAGAACTGTAAGGGAGGATGGAGCGGTTTCAAAATACCTCCTTTAATCTTACTTGCTTTATCAACAAATATATACACAAAGGTTACATGATGTAAGTAGAAAATCTACAAAAAAAAAAAAAAACCCAGACAACTAAATTATCTCACAGCCCTGCTTTAAATGACTGATGTAACTTTCTGGTGCCAGGGAGAAGTGACATTCACATTTAGACTACATAAATGCCTCTTTCTCTTGACTGCCATGGAGGGAAGCCAGAAGCAATATGTCACCTTAGAAAGATCTGCCCAAACCCAGAGAAAAGGGTACATTTCCTAAATGCCAGAACCAAAATCATATAAGCAACCGTCAACCAGAAACAATGGTTTGGCATCTGGAGAGATGGTTTGGTGGTTAAGAGCACTGGCTGCTCTACCAAAGGACTCAGGTTTGAGTCCCAGAACCTGTAGGACAGCTACAACTGTTCCAGGGGATCTGAAGACCTCTTCTGGACTCTCCTGGCACCAGGCAGAAACGTGGCACACAAACACACATATAGGCAAAACATCCATAAGTATAAAATAAAAATAAATCAAACAACAAACAAAGAAATAAACAACAAGCTGGGCAGTGGTGGTGCATGCCTTTAAACCAAGTGACAGAGACAGAAAGAGAGACTAAAAAAATTACTTTCTTTTGTGAAAAACAGTCATTAAAATTATACTAGACACTAAAACTAAAAACAATATACAAGGCTATCTGTAGTTTAAGAATGCTGCCATCTTTAGAAAAGTAAGCTGGGGGAAACCTATAACATCTAATTTACAGCAGATTTCAGAGGAAACTGTCAGGCCCTGATCCTGACACTTCTGGAACTGACTGTAGACCCTGGTGTCTTTCAGGACTCATACGTAGGGTGCTTTGGGCAGTGTCTGTGTCCTCTGTGGGGTGAACTGTGCCCTGATACAGGCTGGGATAGCAACCCCATGGCACAGCTCTAAAATGGGGTGCAGTGAAACTTCTCTCAGATGAAGCAGCTTGGTGGAGGGAGGTTGAAACACTGATTGTTAAAGCCTCATTTCCATCAAACACTTTTGTTCTAGACTTAACTCTTCCTTGTATTGTTCAAGCATGCTGGTTCCTAATTCAAACCTGTCTTTTCAGAGATTCTTCTCCATTTCACTGAATGCACCACTGACTCATTAGTCTCTCAACAGTCAGCCGAGTGGACTCAGATCCCCAAGGTTTGCTTAATGGCAAAGGTGCTGTCACCCTAAAGGCACCACTTGACTTTAAGTACCCTAAGAGGTAATTAACTCTTTTAAAGATGCCCTTGGGAGCAGTGACTAAAGCCATGAGAGGCCCCTGTCATCAAGACTTAGGGAGAAAGCTCTACCCAGAAAAGAACTGGTCTTCCTTCCTATTATATTTTGACCTAGTTTCCAGAAAAAGTGTGTCACACTAAGAGTTCCTGACTTTGACACTAACCTGCTGTATCCCAGAGAGCTGCTATAATCACACACACACACACACACACACACACACACACACACACACACACCATATACACACAAGTTTGAATGTCTGACCCTAACTGATGCTCTTTCTTATGCACTGTGTGAGACAGCTGCCTTGTCATACAGATACCTCTTAATTGGGCTGACAGCATTTCCATGAGCCACATCTTGTACTCGTGAGTCTCACACAGGCACAGCCACCAGGATGGCTTGAGAGACAGACATTCCTCATTGCTGGAGCACAGGGTAACAAGGTAGGAAGAGGAAAACCTGAATTTTGCCTCTTCCTGACCACCATTTCTTCAGCAAATCGCTTTTTTTTTTTTTTTCACTTCTTTTTTTTTTTTCAAGACAGGGTTTCTCTGTGTAGCTCTGGCTGTCCTGGAACTCACTTTGTAAACCAGGCTGGCCTCAAACTCAGAAATCTGCCTGCTTCTGCCTCCCAAGTGCTGGGATTAAAGGCATGCACCACCACGCCCGGCTAGCTTCTTTGCTTCTAGTTTTCTTACTAGTGAACTGACCATTGTATTCTCTGTTAATCCCACAAGTATAGTGCTGATAAAATTATGCAAACTATACCCTGGGAGATAGATAGTCTCTTCTCCATTGTCTTCCCAGCTATCCTGAAGTTGAATGGGGGCAGCAGACAGAGTTTAAACACTGCACCCCTGGCCAGCTCAGCACTGTGGTCTCTAGGCCTGGGCTCTAATCCTAACACTGCCTCTTGGCTGACGTGATCTTACCTTCACTGCTCATCAGCTCCTCAGCACTGCAGCCTCCTCATGCATCTTCATAAGGACTTCAGGTTAATCTAGCTCAGCTTTCCATGATGCGTATACAAGTAATGTTAGGACAGTGATGGACATATGTCATAGAGTTGTTTGGGTTTTGTTTTTCTGTTTCCCTGGACTCAATATGTGACTGTACAATGAATGGGCTATTTTCAGCCCATTTTAAATTCTAAGAGAGTAAAGCCTGCCATTTAAAATCTCTCCTCTATACTTTTCTCCCAAACTCATCTGCTCTAAGTTTGAGATCTAAAACACATTGTTATTTCAGGAAAGCAAATTATTTGAGAAAGTAAAACGAAGCAATAACCATTCTTCCTGCATATTCCCTTAGAAGTATGGACTTTGCTAAATGAGATTTTGAAAAAAGAAAGTCAGCTTATTTCTCTTTAAAGTTCTGTCAGGAAAAGAAAAAGAGCACACACACAAAAGGCAAGGGCAATGAGTGTTAGGATTATAAGGCGGTCTTCCAGGAGGGAGGCTACTGGGCCTGCCTCTGTCTAGGCCAGTGATGGGACAAGTCTGGTTGTTGCTCACCCATGTCCTGTGCACCCAGAAAGCACCTGGTTGTCCTGCTTGTATGGGGGATGTGGGTGGGTGTGTGAATGCATGCATGTGTCTAGTCTCAGTTTCCTTGGACTTGGTTCATTCATTTTGTTCTGAGACATTCAAGACCTTGGGTTCTTTCCCTGGGTCCTGGGCTTAACTACTGCACAAGGAGACACTGTCACTGCTCTGGAGTTAAGGCATAGCCCCTCCTGAAGGAGAGACTGAACAGGGGAAGTCATCTGGACAGTGCTCTGTAAGTCACTGTGAACGACAAGAATAAGTAGGCTTTCATATGACTCCACCTACATGCCCCGCACACTCCTGCCTAGCCCATGGCCAGTTCTCTTTCTGCCCATCAAGGTGTTCTCACTGTTTGCAACAGGAGCATCTGAAAGCCTTTAAGGGGGCGGTCTGCGCATAGAGGGAAACTTGGAGGCTGCCTGGGCTCTCAGGACAGCCACTGACCATGTGTTCACTCCAGAGTCCTCATGAATGGAGCCTCCCAGGCTCTGATAGACGGGCTGGAGGGGGGGGGGGGAGGTGTTGTTCTTATTTTTAGAAACATCTAGAAAGAAGAAGTGATCTCAGGTCTCCTGCTGAGCCTCAGTGCCAGCCCAACTTCCTCTCCCTAAGCAGCTGGAGTTGGCCCTCCACTTCTAGCTGATGGCTTACCCCCACTCTCTAAAGCCAGACTCAGAAAAGAGGAAAAAGAGGGGTGTGGAGGAGTGGCAGGAAAGAAGAGGAAAGTGTTTTTAAGAAGAAAACACACATACACAAAACAAAAGCAGGAATTGACAAGTAACATTACCTTAATTTAAAAAGTCTCTGCACAGAAGAGAAATAATCAACAGTGCAAAAAACAATCTATGTAACAGGAAAACATTCATCAGGGTGTTGATAATCTAGACTACATAATGAACCCAAAAGTAAAGACAGAAACTCTCAAACAACCAATAATCAAAAAAAAAAAATGGCCAAATGATCTCAAAAGAAATAAAAATGTCAGTTAAACACATGAAAAAATGCGAAATATTGTTAACTATCACCATCAGGGAAATAAAAATCAACAGGATCCCACCTCGCTCGAATCAGAATGGATATAATTTTGAAGGTTGGTGATGATGTGGAGGAGAAACACACCTTTATGCACTATAGTGATGTCAGGTGGGGCAGTCACTATGGAAAACATAGTATCCCCAAATAACTAAGAGCCACCTGTCATTTTCTATCTCGTTCCTGTGTAGCTAATACACCTGAAGAAATGAAACTGAGTGCACAGGAGATGCTTGTCCAGCAATGGTTACTGTGGCACTATTCACAGCGAAAATATGAAAGCAGCTCAGGTGCCCATCAACAAAGGACAAGATAAGAAAATATGGTAGTCAGTTCTGGGGTATAACTGCAATTTTAGCTACTGGAAGATAGATGCAGGATATCTACAAAATGAGTTCAAGGCCAGCCTGGGCAAGATCCTTGGAAACCACCCCCCCCAAAAAAAAAAATAAATAAAAAGAGGACTGAGACTATAGCTCAGTGGTAGAACACATGAGAACACTATGTTCAATCCCTAGCCACAGTACAAAAGAGAAGAAAGAAAATGTGATATATGCATGCAATAGCATATTACTTGGCCATGAAAAGAAAATCTTGTCATTTGTAGCAAAATGGAATCAGAGGATATCATGTTAAGTGAAATAAGCCAGATACAAAAAGAAAAGAATTGCATGTTCTCTTTCATATATATTAGAACTAAACAACTAAATAAAATAATTAAAAAATAAAATAAAGAAAAATTCTTGGGTGAGTGAAGAAGGAAAGATGGAGAGGAGGAAGGGGACACAGTGGAGAAGAAACGTCAGTAGACCTCATCCTACTGCAGAGCTGCAGCAGAAGGCCTACCTGACTAAGACCTCAGCTGCATTGGAAAAGTCTGCTGACAAGACAACCGAGCTTGGGGCACAGACAAAACACACCTCCAATCAAGGCAGAGCAACCCATATCTATCTATATCTAGAACATAATGGCCTTGTATATAAGCTCACTTTTGGGTTTTACCCTATCTCAGCCTGCCCTGCTCCAGGGAATAAGGAAGGAGCTCAAAGCACAGGAATGAAAAGCTAGAGGAACACTCAGGAAGGTGAAGCAACCTGTCCTGAATCAAAAGACCAAATCTGGGTGTCAGGGACCTTATATCTTTTCTGGGCTAAACTTCCTGAGTTTGGAAAGCCCTGTATACCATACCAGAGAGGTAGCTATCTCACAGCTACTTAATACTACTAGTGACAGAAATTGAACACCCTTAACTAATTCTGTGCAAATCACATTACTAGCCATTTTTGTCCGCATACTGGGGAGCTATAACATCCATTCTTGGGCCTTGGCTATGCTCAGTCAAGTCACTTGGAACAGATGCGAGTAAAATAAGATTGATTAGCAACCTTCCCCACCCCACCCCCACCCCCACCCCCACCCCCACCCCCACCCTTTTCTCTTCCAGAATAGACATGCTCTGTCTTGTCTGGACTCCACAAGTAATAGGCAATAGTTAACCAGGGGACAGCTTGCTAGTCCTTACCTGTTCAGGAAAGCATTTCCAAAGCGACTAAGCTTTCGGAATGGCTTTTTGGGATCCACAACTAAAGCATTCCCAGGGGTGCTTCCCTCAGTCTCCCCATACATCACAGCAATGAAGGAATCTGTGGTTGGCTCTGGACCAATTCTCATGCCTGGGAAATCTTGCTCCAGTAAGTATCTGGAAAAGAAAAGAAAACAGCATGATGTCACAGACAAGAAGCCAGAGAGCTGCCTGGGGTTACCCAACTCAGACACTCTTATTAAAAATCTTGGAGGATTTTTAATAAGAGGTTCAAGGTCATTCTTTATTATATACAAGTTTGAAGCCAACCTAGGTTACATGAGACCCTGTCTCAAAAAACAAAACAACCCCAAACCAAAAGTAGATATCTGAGGTCCCACTGACATAGTAGGTGCCACCTTAGGAGAGGCATTACCCAGTTACCTCACCATTCCTACACATTCTGGACTACTGCTGAACTCACTATCCCTTAGAAAAGTGTCCCTGGCCTACATGTATAGCACTTTCTCTATGGTTCCCAGGCACCGTGTGTAAGTTGCCGTCACTGTATGTCAGGTGTCCTGGGAATAAGCAGGGAATGACCAGGGTCAGGGGAAGAACTGCATGAGTTTCTGTAGCTCCCCTCTCCAACACTAAACCATCCTTGTTTCTATAAATCCTGACTAGTCAAATGTAGCCTGTGACTATTTCTGGGGATAGAGAGAAAGAACTAAAAGTCAAATGCCAACCACAATTTGCCATCATTATGAGGAGAAGTGAAACTTCTTTCTTATGTAAACAAAATGAAAATTAAGCAATATTAGCAGCTTTACCCAAAACCCTTTCTTTCTACCATTGCTACTTTTAATTTAATTTTTTTTTTTTTTCGAGGAAAGGTTTCTCTGTATAGCCCTGGCTGCCCTGGAACTCACTCTGCAGACTAGGCTGGCCTCGAACTCAGAAATCCACTGCCTCTGCCTCCCAAGTGCTGGGATTAAAGACATGCGCCACCACTGCCCGGGGTGCTACTTTTAAATTTACCCAAAGTTTTTACATTTCTGTGAAACTGAAGAGATACAGAATAGGTGCATTGTTTTAAGATGTCCTGTAATTTGAGAGTAATCGTGAAAAAAAAAACTGGTAATAACTCCTAGCATTTACTAAAAAGATATAAAGTCTTATGTATGCACCATGCCTTATATATGCACTATGCCTTATGAATGCATTGTCTTATGTATGCACGCACTATACCTTACACATGTACAGTATGCATGTACTGTGTCCTATGTATGCATTATACCTTATGCATGCACTGTGCCTTATGTATGCACTGTAACTTATGCGTGTACTATACCTTGTGCATGCACTATTGTTTCATTAAATTCCTACACTTTCAGGTGAGTGATAATATTATCTTCATTTTACAGGTAGAAAAACAGGTATCAGAGAGACCAAGAAACTTGCCTAATGTTATATAGTGAGTGAGCAAGTGAGTGAGTGAGTGAGTGAGTGAAAACGGAATGCAAGTAGTCGGATTCTCAGATGTGCACTGCCATCAGAGCTTTACACTTGGCCTGGCGCTAGTGGCTTTCTCAAATAAGCAGGAACATTCAGGGTCCTCACTCCAAAATATAAGCCTGGGATGGGAATAAGGACTCTCTATTTCCTTTAATGTGGGAGGAAAGGGGCTCACCACACTGTTCTCCCACACAGTCCCCCAGATTTCCTAAGGACATAGGGCACACTACCTCATTCTCCTTGAAAAAAAAAAAAAGCTGAAGCAAGACCATGCTATTGATTCAAAATACGTCAGGGCTATACAGGGAAACCCTGACTCGAAAACAAACAAACAAACAAAAATACGTCCATATTTAATGTTTTTCAAAATATGAAAATCTTTTCTAGTCAAAGTCTTAGTGTGCCTAATAGCACAGTCAACAGCTTTAGGAGCAGAAATGTTCACATTATTTAATTCTTTCAAAATTCCACACGAACCAGACAGACAAGAGCTCTGAGATGACCACACCATAAGACCAGTATGTATTCACACACTAACTGGTATGTAATGCAGCCCCTCTGGAACCTCAAGTCTAGTCATTCAATGGCAAAGTTAGAGTTGGAAGCCAGGCTGTACGGTGGCGATGTCCAGTTTGACCTTCACACCTCTCAGCCTGGACGAGGCTCGGCAGGGAGGGAGACTGAGGACTAGAGACAACTGTGCAAATGAAACACTTTGAGCTAATAGCTGCTAGGGTTGCAGGATTCTTGGGGTACACAGTTTCCAACTCACAAAAGGGTCATGTCCAAGTACTTGACACTTGAAGGCAATAGGGATAATGTTTACTGGAGGTCTCACTGTCTCATCAGCTTTAGGGGAGGGGACCTCAGAGTTGAGCTCTATCTCGAGTGCCTCCTTAGCATGTGACCCTTCTCAGTGCCTCATCAGGAGAGACCCCCATGGTCCACACCAGGGCTGGTGAGAAGAGACCTCAGGTGGGAATGCAGAGATGCTATATAGTTAGACGGGACAACTCAGGGCTGTTTAAGTTAGACACTCACTGTCAAGGGGTATCTAAACTCCTTTCTGATGTTTAATTGACTTGAAGTCACAGCAAATCTCATGGACTGTGGAATTAAATAGGACTTTCAAGGAAAACCCCAATGATGAGATTGTTTAAAGGAGAGCAGGTGTTTCTGTCTTCTGAGTTTATACAGTAAGAGAAGCCAAAGTTTCCTCAGCAGCAACCCTGCCCGCAAAGTATTAACAAGTCCTTATTATTGAACTGCAAATAGGAACTACCTTGAATAGGGTGCCCTCAGCTGTGGCCTTGATGAAGCATTCAGGCTCTGGCTTGCAAACACAGACAAGAACAAGGATTACTGTACTGCTTTCATTCACTGCCACTCTCCTACAGGTACTAAAGAGATCCATGTTCAATGTTCAGCTTTATATTAATGAAGTTACAATGAAAAGACACAGTATATTAGTAAATTTAAAAACCTTCCATATACTTGATGCTGGTGAGGGTCATAAAATCTACCTCTTTGTGTAGCTGCAGGAATCGTTGGTACAACCTTACTGCAAAGGCACTCACACACTTGTTCACATAACAGGCACTTAAAATGAGTCACCCTCTTCCTCTCCTACCTCCTGGGGAGGTCATCTATAGGCCTGCTTTCTCTCCCTTGTGAACTGACACTCGAATATGCATCATACTGTTGGGCAGGCAGTGACATGTCTATGTAGAAAGAGAAGAACAACCAAGATATAAATGTCTGACATGACAAAAGTGACCCTGAAGGGACGAGGCTAAAATCAGAGCATGGGAGAGGAGTGGCAGTGGACCCTGAGGTGACATACCCAGGCACTTTACCTTACAGACCCCAGTGTAAGGCTGAGCCAGGAGTCAAACCCTTCTCTGAAGACCTCAGAGGATTTACCAAAGCTGGTATCCCAGAGACTCTGAGGTCTTATCTGTGATAACAAGAATCAAAAGGAACACAAGAGGCAACAGGAAAACTATAGAAGAGACTCCACCAAGGAGCCAAGCAGAGCAGAGCAGCCCACTCCACAGGCATCCTGTGCCTTAGCAGCTTGATGTTTGCCCTTGGCACCACCTAGCTCCGTTTCCTGTGTTCCCAGAAAGGCCTGCCAACTCTAGCGATGATTGCTCCAAGGTCTTGAGTCAAGCCATCAGCGAACGTAAAAAGGTACAGACATTTGAGCCACATGTGGCTGGCCGGAAGTGGTGAGGATGGACAGGAGACCTGACCTTTCTGTGTCCTGGTCTGATGAGGTCACTGCATGTAGATGGTGTCTTTTCTTTCATTGCTTGGGCTAGAGGAGGAAAATTAGTTTTAAAGAAAAAGTATCATTTATGACAAAGGGAAGAAAATAAAACCCTTAGGATAATGAAAAGTCCTTTACTGTAACCCAAATACCATTTTCTCAAAGATGGGTTTAAGGGGAAAAAAACACATTATTTAGCATTTTTTTAAAAAAGATGTTATTGGGGCTGGTGAGATGGCTCAGTGGTTAAGAGCACTGACTGCTCTTCCGGAGGTCATGAGTTTCAAATCCCAGCAACCACATGGTGGCTCACAACCATCCATAATGAAAAACAAATAATAAAGAACCTATGGGCCAGAGCGAGCAGGGCTGGAGCAAGACGAGAAAGGGAAGGGGAAGAAGAAGAAAAAAAATGTTATTTACTCCATGTGCCTATGGTTTTTGTCACGTTGGGTATTTCTCATGCATTTTCTCTGGGTTGGTACTTTCACATTTTTTCTAGTTTGTTTAGTGATACACTCTAACATTGGGGGACTTGTTATATGCCTTTACATAAATAGTCTCAATTGGTAAATGCCTTTGGGTAAGCACTATTTTCCTCCCCATTTTACAGGTGAATAAACAGGTCAGATAGGTTAACTGAGTTAAATCAGAATTAGAGAGGCTGAGTCACCACCAAATGGAAGCATTTACAGGGACATGCTCTGTGAGTCACAAGGAATGTTCAGACAGAAGATTGTACTAAGCAGGTATTCAATGAGTTATGTATACTAAAAACATTCCACATATATTTGGGGTATTGCTTGAGCATTACTTTGACATTCTGAAGCTAAAATCTACAGATACAACTTATGAAAACAAAGTATTTAAAGAAACATTCATATACACACTGGCATCTGTGCAGTTTCAATTCATTATTGTGTTTCAAATATATCTTAAAAGTCATTTAAATGTGTTTGTGTATGTGCCTCATGTGTGAGTGGAGGCCAGAAGACTTCTGGGAATTGGTTCTCTCCTTCCATGATGTGGGTTCTGGGGATTGAACTCAGGTCATCAGGCTTGGAAGCAAGCACCTTTCCTCACTAGGCCATTTTGTTGGCCCACCAAAACACTTCTAAAAAGAATTCATTTGGGGGCTGGAGAGATGCCTCAGTGGTAAAGAACACTTACTGTTTTTGCATGACTGGGGTTTTGTTCATAACACCCACCCAGTGGCTCACAACTGTCTGTCTGGGGAATCTAACACCCTCTTCTGGCCTTCAAGGGTACCAGGCATGCATGGTATACATGAATACACAAAGGCAAACCATACACATAAAATAACAACAAAAAAATTCTTTAGAAGAGGGAGAATTAGCTGGGCGTGGTGGCGCACGCCTTTAATGCCGGCACTCGGGAGGCAGAGGCAGGCGGATTTCTGAGTTCGAGGCCAGCCTGGTCTACAAAATGAGTTCCAGGACAGCCAGGGCTATACAGAGAAACCCTGTCTCGAAAAACCAAAAAAAAAAAAAAAAAAAAGAAGAAGAGGGAGAATTAAACTAACTCAAATAGTTGCCTCAATCCTTTGGCTCTTAATAAGGTTTTATTTGTTTATCTGTAGTAACTGGGATTAAACCCAAACCTTAAATGTACTAGGCAAGTACTCTACCACTGTATGCCATGCCCAGCCCTACTAATGTGGAGGTCTCTGCAAATGCAATCTATGGCTGGCAGAGGAACAATCCCAAGAGGCAAGAAGCAAATTTGGTTCAAAAGTACTCAGCAGCTGGTGTTGGTTCAAACGTCTCGGGAGTTTAATAAATCAAGCAGTTTAGTAGAGCCAATATTTAAGCACAACACAATTTCAGAAAAAAGTTTCTTGATAATTAACTTCAGTCCCACGTGTCCAACACAGCTGAAGCATGCTTACAATGGGAACTCTTTACAAGTACATAATGCTCTCTTCTGAAAGGTAAGTTCTGAGTACTCAGAAACAATGCTCAAGCCAGGGAGAAGGGCTGAAGTAAGCATAACTCCTGCGGGAGTCAGGATGGCCTGGCCTAAGATAACAGGGAAGTTACGTAGGTTGCAGTAAAGGACAGGTGACATCTCTCACACAGATGGGTTTGATTGACTGAAAAAGCATACTCAAGAGCTAGTGGGGAAGTCTGGGATAAACAAACAATATTTTGGGTGAAGCCTGGCTCTACAGCTAGCAAAGATCATCAGGTTATAAATACAACCATTCCAGCATTCTGGATGGGAAACAGGTAAGCACCTTCCTTTGCAGAGACAAGCCTGCGTGTTCAACTCTCCTGCTTCCTCCAGTGCTTATCCGTGAGCACAAGGACCTCACTCCCTCTACATGCTAAGGTTTTAAATCATGTAGTGTGAAAGAAACATAATAGGAAATACAATCTTGAGATCAGTGGAGACATTTCATTTTTAATTCAGGAGAACAAGTCTTAAGACATGTCAATTTATAATAAATATTTGGGTTCTCATGTTTTTATTGCTAGTATTTGACCCATTATTTCACAAGGGCAAGGATTAGAAAGAAAGACTCCTTCCATCCTGACTTGTCTTGAATGTAAAATTATTTTGTTTTGTTTTTGAGACTGGGTCTCACCATGTAGCCAGACTAGGCAACCCTACTGACCCATCCTCCCTGGTGCTAAAATTCCAGGGAGCCTCACCATGCCACACTAGAAATAATATGTTTGTCTGTTAGTTTGTTATAATTCATGTGTACCGGTGTCTTGCCTGAAAGTGTGTCTGAGCACCACTTGAATGCTTGGTGTCCAAGGAGGCACCGATCCCTGGAACTGGAGTTACAGACAGGTGTGAGCTGCCGAGTGGGTGCTGAGAAATGAATGCAGGACCTCTGGACAAGCAGGCAGTGTTCTTAACCAATGAGCCATCTCTCCAGCACCACGGCTATTTTTAACATTTTGATATATTCTATCCAATATTTTTTCTGTGGATATAATTTTTCTTCTAAAATTACAAACTGCCAAAAGAACTTTACATCTCGGTTTTTCACCATTAGTTTGTCTATGCCACTAAAAAGACGGTTGACATGATTTTAAAAGGCTGTATACCTTTTCTTTTGTTTATTTGAGACAGAGTTTAACTCTGTAGCTCAGGCTGGCCTCTCACAGTAATCTTACTGTCTCAGCCCCCTAGGTGCTAGGATTTCACACAAGCCATCATTCTCAGCTTAATGGCTATAAGCTTTCTAAGGTAGTATCAATTTAGTTTGCCATTTCCTAATTGCTAGGCAGCTAGTTTTCATTCCTCAGGCCAGGGGAAGCAGTTCAGTAGTACAGCAGGTGCTTAGCATGTATGAGACTGTGGGCTTAGTCCCTGACACACAAATCAGTCTGTAAATCAATAAGTAAATCTGATCTCCATTATCCTTTTATTTATTTTTGTAGTTCTAAACTTCTGTTTTATTATTGCTTTTTGTTTTATTTTGTTTTGGGGATGGGGAAGAGTCACTATATATCCCTGGCTGTTCTTGAAGTTGCTAAATAGATCTGATTGGCCTTGAATTCACAGAGAGCTGCCTGCCTCTGCTTCTCCAGTGCTGGGATTTAAGGTCTATGTCACCATGCCTTGCAAAACTGTCTTTCTTAAGCATGAAAGCTGCCATATTATCATTAGGATTGGATATGTAGGTGATATTATTCTAGAAATTGCTGTGCCTAGCAATGGAATGGACATTAACATGTTGAGCCAAAAGACTGGAATTTGCTGGGTGAAATCTTACCCCTCTGATGGGCCTTCCAACTCTCAGTGGAATTCAAACTACTTGACGCTGAGCTGTGCTTTGAACAACTGCTGTCCACACAGCATCGCCACCTGAGCCTTCCTTCCAGGCTTTCAGGATGGTGGAGAAATCTCTTGGAATCAAATCAATTTTTCACTGCACTGCTCATTTTTCAAGTTTTTCATTCAATCATACAATGAACATTCATTGGTTATGATGTTATGATTTGTAACTTATAGATCTGACAGACTTTCCTTAGGCTATAAATTCTTTGATCTTTGAGCACCATAGTTTTTCATGAGGGCTTTGCAAAATACAGAATTTTCTAAAAATTTTGATACTTTTTCTATGAATACTGATACTCTCTAATAATTGCATTCTACACAGCACAGGTATAAAGGAACAACAAGTAGTATTTAAATTTTATCAGACATTCTGTTTTGCCCCTAATAGAAGTATATAAATATAAATATATAAATACATACACACACACACACACACATACACACACAGAGTCTCACTATGTTAGTGTAGCTGGCAGGAACATTTTATGCATAACATACTGGATTCAAACTTACAGAGATCCACCTAACTCTGCCTCTGGAGTTTTGGGATTAAAGGTGTATGTTACCATACTCAGCTAAATAAAATTCTTTAAAAGTTAATAATGGAAAAAAATCTCTTCATGTGACTAATTTAGGTAAAATAACAAAGAAAATGTCACTACAATGAGAGTTTTGACAGGAATGTCCCATTCTCAGTTCAATAAGCTATGACCAACAAGAGGAGAAAAGGTAATTTCAACTGTAATTGACACAAGCAGGAAGACACAGGGCGCTCTACTCAGAAGATGTTGGAATACTCCTTCAGCCAATGACCAGAATAAAACCAAAACCTTGATAGCTATCTTATGTACTAGTTATAGCAGACCATAAATAACATAAAGGAAAAAAATCTTTTACAGCAGTAGCAGCAACTGAAGTAGCTAGAATAGTCCTAAGAGCTGCAGAGGGCTGGAGCCGTGAAGCAGCCGCCTTTGCAGACAGATGAGAGAAGGCCCCAGTCATAGCAGGGCAGTTTCTGCTTAGGAACAGCAGACACAAAAATCTCACTTAGATAAAATACAGTTCTCACACAAATGGATCCCAGTGAGATTTTTCAAGGAAGTAACAATGTGATTTAAAAGTTCTCAATCAGTCAGTAAACTCAGACACTATTGCATAGGACAGCTAGTGCCTACTTAAGGGAACCTGATACAGCTGTCTCGTACAGAAGTGGATGCTCATAATCATCTATATGATGGAACACAGGGCCCACAATGGAGAAGCTAGAGATAGAACCCTAGGAGCTGAAGGGGTCTGCAACCCTAGAAGAGGAACAACAATATGAACTAACCAGAACCCCCAGAACATGTGTCTCTGGCTCTACATGTGGCGGAGGATGGCCTGGTTGGCCATCGTTGGGTGAAGAGGCCCCTTGGTGTTGTAATCTTTATGTGCCCCAGTGCAGGGGAACACCAGGGCCAGGAAGTGGGAGTGGGTGGGCAGGGGAACAGGGCAGGGGGAGGGGGGAGAACTTTCGGGATGACATTTGAAATGTGAATTAAGAAAATATCTAATAAAAACTAATTGAAAAAAAAAGTTCTCAACAAGAAATAGAAAATGACAATTAACAGTTATTTGGAAGATAAGGGGACTCAGAAGGATATGGAGTTAGCATTTGTAAAAAGTGTCTCACTCTGGTATGGTGCTGGCCTAAGAACTCATGAATAGAATAGCAAAGAGAAAGGTCCCAATAGACCTCATATTAAATAACAGCCTATGAGGAGGCTCACTTAATAGGAGGAAGAGCTGGTATTCTTTAACAGGAGTGTTTAAAATGGCCAAAGACGAAACCAACTAAAAGCATGTGTGTCCTCTACGCCACCAGAACATAGAAAACAAATAATGCAAAAAATAAATGCAAATATTAGAAAATAGAAAAAAATCAGTAATGATTTCCCAAGTAATTATAAACAAGGAATCCTCATAGATAAATATATCAAAAATAGAAATTGTTATATTTGATCATAAACATTAAATATATTTACATGCAAATTCTCATTAAAATATAAAAGCAAACTTCCACCTGAAAAACACAATAATTATAACTAAGTATTTACAAGAGTTATTGGAGAAAATATCCAACTTATCAACATAAGAAAGACTAACACTAGAAATGGAAATTCGGCAAAGTTCACAGAATTCACAAAGAAATAAAGATAGTAACTATTTTATATGCTCAGCCTTACCAGCTTTTAAAAAAGCAATTTAAAAAAATTTTTTTCCTATCAAGCTTACTGGCAGCCTAGTAAAGATGGGATCCTGATTCGCATTTCCAGTGGGAATTTAAATTGAAGTAACCTTTCTGAAAAATAGTATGTATTCATGGACACTGGTAAATATAATAATTTAGTAATACACATAACCCTGGAAAAATAGTGAGGTGTCTTTGCATGTATACATAGGTGTGTGTGTGTGTGTGCATGTATGTATACAGATGCACATATGTGCCTGTGTGCATATGCTTATGCAGGTCAGAGGACAACCTTGAGTGACATTCCTCAAGGGCCATCCACATTTAGTTTTGAAATAGGTTCTCACCGGCTTGGAGCTCACTGAGTGAGCTGGCTGGCCCCAGAGCTCCACCTGTCTCTGCTCCTCTAAACCCTGGGATTACAAAGGCATGACTGCATGCCTGACATTCTTATGTGGTTTCTGATGATTGAACTCAGATCCTCATGCTTCCATGCAAGCACATTATAGCCTGAGCTATCACCCTAGTGTTTTGTTTTGTTTTGTTTTGTTTTGAATGCAGTATTTAAGCTCAGGCTAGTGTAAGAAATAAAGCTGGAAATAAAGTTTTCTGATCAAAAGCATTCATCATAGCATTATGCATAACTGTAAGATTAAAAACAAATACTTCAAGCTGTTCTGTGAAATGATACAACCATT
The DNA here is from genome assembly GCA_902729485.2 of Mus minutoides. Taxonomy (NCBI): domain Eukaryota; kingdom Metazoa; phylum Chordata; class Mammalia; order Rodentia; family Muridae; genus Mus; species Mus minutoides. The sequence goes on from LR753420.1 coordinate 435,195, forward strand.
CAAGCTCATGAGGTGGGGTGCAGTCTTCCTCTACTGCTCCCCACCTTACTGCCTAGAGACAAAGTCTCTCACTGAACCATAAACTTCCTACATTTCAGCCACCTGTCTCTACACTACTGGGTTACAAGTACCCAAGAGCTACATTCCACCTTTTATGTGGGTGCTAGGGATTTGAACTCAGGCACTCATGCTGACAAGAGCCAGTGCGCCTTCCTACTGAAATTACTTTTGAAGACTATTTAATGATATAAGAAATTTTCAACATTATGTGGGGGGAAAAAAAAAACACATCGCTTTGCTGAGTTGTAATTTATCATGTACTCTCCAGCAGGATTTCTATGTCTTCATCTGAGTCTTTGCTAAAAATGTGATGAGATAAAGCTGCGACCAGGTGGGGAGTTTGCTGGATCAGGCTGAGCTTCTTAAGGCTTGATGGTTCAGCTGTCAGGACTCCACTGGCTGGCCCTTCAGATCAGTGGTTCTCAAATGTTCCCTGGATAAGGCTACACAAAAACCAGAGGAAGCCTCTGACCACCACATTCCAACCCAGGATGTGTCAGATGGGACCCTGAGATCTTCGTTGTGAGAGCTAACTCAGACATACAGTCAGACTCAGCAACCAGCACTTTCTCACTCACAATCCCAAAGTTTGAAACGTATATTTAATGTCTTCAGAAGTAATTATCTAAGTGAGATTTTTTTTTTAATTAAAATAAAACTCTTTTTGGGTTAAGCTTATAGCTCGGTGTTAGGTTACTTGCTTGGCACATGCACCACCCACCCTTCATTCAAATCCCTGTACTACAAAACCAAGCCCACTATCATCACCACAAAGGTCCTCTTTTCACCAACATTTGTCATGATACTTGGCCACTTGTATTTGATAATACAATGAGTGGACAAGCCACTGACCATGTGGCTGTGCTGAATACTGTCACGAATGTCACACACTAACCTGTCCCACAGCCCTCCCACCCTACTTCAAGGCCTAGTTTCACTTTGTTCTCAATCACCAGTTGCCTTTACTCTACAGCCTGCCCCATTCAAACCACTGATAACTGTTGAGGTCATGCTCTTTAAGCAGGCCAGTGCAATGCCTCTGACCTGTAGCTCCTCCCCTCCAGTGTCCTGAGGCTGAGGATTTTCTATATTTGATCCTGCCCACACATTCCTCAACCCTCCACCGGCTTCCACTATCACCACTTTCTGACACAGCCTTTGCCCTGGTCACTCTGGCTCCAGATGGCTGATTCACCTACAAGCTCCGACTTGATTCCTACCACCCCCAAAACACCTGGGTCTTTGTGCCCTCTCCTCTTGGCTTTGGGAAGGTTATGCCTATTTTGCCTGTTCAGCATCCTCCTTCCCTTTTCTGATAACACACCCAGAGGCATCATTTTCCCTACGCTTAAGCCTTATAGGTTAGGGGCTGGCAACCCCATTCTGTGTGCTTTGTCCGCTGTCTCTCTGGGGATAGGTATATGACCATTTAAATGCATGGTACTCAAGTCAGAGACTTGTTGAAAATGCTGTAGTTCACCGTTTCTATCTCCTTTCCCTACTAAACACTATATATACATAAAAATGTGTGTGTGTGTGTTTATGTGAGGGGAGGCAGGAAGAAAGAGATGGAGGGGGAAAAGGAAAAGGGAGGGGAGGAGGGAGAGGGAAGGAGAGGGAAAGAAGGGAAGGAGAGAGAGGGTCCTATTTAGTCCAGATTGGCCTCAAACTTGCTATGGCAGATAATAATGACCTTGAACTTCTGCTCCTGCTGTCTCTATCTCCCAAGTGCTGGGATTACAGGTATGTGTCATTACACCTGCTTTATGTGGTACTAGGGATGAAACCCAGGGCCTTTGCATGCTAGAAAAGTACTGTATCTATTGATCTATTGATCACAGCCCCTAAATAGTATATTTGAAACAGCATTTTTAAAGTTTCAATACATAATAATGTTAAGCACTAATTTTTCTTTTTTATGTACGAGTGTTTTATCTTTATGGATTTGAGTATATCATATGCATGCAGTGCCTATGGAGGCCGGAAAAGCATGTCAGATCTCCTGGAACTGGAGCTACAGATTGTAAACCACCCTATAAATAGAGGGAACCAAACCGGCCCTTCTACAATAGCAACTATCATTCTTTTTTTTGTTTTGTTTTGTTTTGTTTTGTTTTGTTTTGTTTTGTTTTTTTGAGACAGGGTTTCTCTTTAGCCCTGGCTGTCCTGGAACTCACTTTGTAGACCAGGCTGTCCTCGAACTCAGAAATCCGCCTGCCTCTGCCTCCACGAGTGAGTGCTGGGATTAAAGGCGTGTGCCACCACACCCGGCGCAACTATGTGGTACTAGGGATGAAACCCAGGGCCTTTGCATGCTAGAAAAGCAACTATCATTCTTAACCACCAAGCCATCTCTCTCTCTAGCCCTTATTAAGCATTTACTTATGAAAATTTTCATCAAACACTTATTTTATCAACTTGAGTACTATGGATGATGAATATTTATTGACTGAGAAGATATACAAGGAGAAACAAAACCCTGGGGACTCCACAGTAGCTGTCTGTACTCGATACCTCACATTTCCTCTTTAGTTCCCTTTGGGTTTTGTGGTTGTTTTTCATTCTTTTGTTCCTTTAGCTTATTTCTACTTGGTTTTCTTTTTGGAATACACTTTTTGTTTTTGTTTTTTGTTTTTTGTTTTTGTTTTTTCGAATAGGGTTTCTCTGTATAGCCCTGGCTGTCCTGGAATTCACTTTGTAGACCTGGCTGTCCTTGAACTCCACCTGCCTCTGCCTCCCAAGTGCTGGGACTAAAGGCGTGCGCCACCACCACCTGGCTCACTTTTTGTTTTTAATTAGCACACAGAGATGCACAAATTACTTGACAGGCACTAATTACAGAATTATGGGAATCAAAATTATAGGCTGTTTCATATTGAAAGAATGTTTTTATTGGTTTGTTTTTATTTTTTAATTCTAGTGATTAAACCTAAGACCCTGTGCATACTAGGCAAGCACTTCACTGCTGAGCTACAACCCAACCCCAACTGGAATACAATTCATATACTAGAAAATTTACTTGTCTAAAACGTAGATCCATGTGTGATTTACTTTCAGAGTTCTATAATCAGTACCATTACCCAATATCAGAGCACTTTCATCACTCCAAAAAGAATCTGCATACTTGTGAACAATCTCCCTTCATTGCCTGTGCACACGAGAACCCAGCTGTCCCAGCACCACCTGTTGAGGAACCTAGTCTTTTTCCATTGAACTGTCACTTGTATCTTATAAAGTATCAGATGACTATAAATATGAAGGTTTATTTTGGGGCTCCCAGGTCTGTCCATTGATCTGTCTGTCCTTTGCTGGTGCACACTGTTTTGTTTTCTGTAGTTACATGATAAATTCTAAATCCAAACTGTTCTTTTTCAGAGCTGTCTTCTGTAATTATGAGTTCCTAAAAATTATAGATATAGCCTGTCAATTACTACCTCAAACAAACACTTAAAAAAAAAAACCCACTGGGCAGTAGTGGCACACGCCTTTAATCCCAGCACTCAGGAGGCAGAGGCAGGAGGATTTCTGAGTTCGAGGCCAGCCTGGTCTACAAAGTGAGTTCCAGGACAGCCAGGGCTATACAGAGAAACCCTGTCTCAAAAAAAAAAAAAAAAAAGATTTTAAAGGGAATTATTTTGAATCTGACAACCAGCTCAGGTACATTGGTTAGGCGTGGTGGTATACTCCTATAATTCCAGAACTCCAGAGGCAGAAGTAGGAGGAGCATTACCACAAGTTTGAGGCCATCCTGGGCTATATAGTAGGTCCAGACCACGAAGTAACATACATTGAGACAGAAAGCAGTTCAGGAGCACTGCCCTCTTAATATGACCTCCAATCCACAGATACTGGGTGGTCTTCCATTTGGTTCCTCCTTAATTTCTGTCAGTGATGCCTCTAATTTTCCAGGCAGAAGTCTTGCATTTCTTTTTGTTGGGCTTATTCCCAGGTGTCAATGCTTCATCCTTTTTGGATGACGCTATCACAGACAGGTGTCAATGCTTCATCCTTTTTGGATGACGCTATCACAGACAGGTTAGTTTGCTTAATGTCACTTTGAGGCTGTTCATTTCAAGTTTATACAAATGCAATAGATTTCTGTCTTTTGTCAAGATATTTTAAATATAAAAGACCATGTGGTCTGCCAACAGTTTTACTCTTTTGCAATCTGGACATAGCCTGTGTCTTTTCCTGCTTTATTGCCCTGCTCTCTGCCCCTTTAAAGCCTGTCTAGTTTCTTTGTTTCAGTTCTGGGGACTGAATCTAGGACTTCACACAAGCTCGGTAAGTACCACCACTGAGCTATCCCCCACCCAGTCTACATAATTTCTGAAGTCACTTTTTTTTCTCATTAGAATAAATTTTCTTGAGGAAACATGCCAAAGTACAGGAGCAAGAAAGGAAGTAGAACTCCTAAGAGCAAAGTTGCCACGTGTAGTTTGAATAGATCTCTGGGGCGCCTCCTGTGCTTCACAGTGGAATGATTTTTGTTTTATAGCAGCTGGGCCCGGTGATCTTTTTTTTTTTCTAGAACCTCTGAAATCAATTTTTAAATAAATTTCTTTTTAATTTTGTGTGTGTGTGTGTGTGTGTGTGTGTGTGTGTGTGTGTGTGTGTGCTCGTGAAAATGCAGGTGCCCATGAAGTCCAGAAGAGGGCTTTGGATTCTCTGGGGCTGTTGTCACAGGTAGTTGTGAGCCACCTGACATGTGTATTGGGAACCAAACTCCAAATGTCTTCTGGATGTTTGGGTCTTTTGGAAGAACAGGGAGTGCTCTTAACTGCAGAACTAACCCATGAAACTTTTTTCTTTCCAAGTTTTAGACATAAGCCCAAACACCTGCCCTTCCTTAGTTATGAAAATCAAAGATGATATGGTCACTTTTTAAAAAAAGATTTATTTTATTTATTTATTTATTTATTTATTTATTTATTTATTTTTAAAGATTTATTTTATTTATTATATGTAAGTACACTGTAGCTGTCTTCAGACACTCCAGAAGAGGGCGCCAGATCTCATTACAGATGGTTGTGAGCCACCATGTGGATGCTGGGATTTGAACTTATCACCTTCAGAAGAGCAGTTGGGTGCTCTTACCCGCTGAGCCATCTCACCAGCCCGATATGGTCACTTTTACTAGTGCCAATCCCTTCTCTTCTGGACAATTTTTCCTTGCTGATCAGAGGTAGACTATTTAACACTTCTTACTATATATCCTGTCTTCTGAGAAATAAAGTAACCAGACAATAGAGCTGTCAGCCGTTTTACCATTATCCTAAAGAGACTTTGACAACTATCTCTACCACATCTGAAGCTCCCTCTGGCCTTTCATTGTTAAGATCTATAGGCAATTCTACCAATCTGTTCTTTCCATTGAACTTCAACCTCACTCTTTACCCTCTTCCTGATACTTGGCCCCTCCCCTCCTGGTGAGCATCTGTACAGGAGTGAGCAGATTTTCTTGATACCCCAGGCTCTTCAGGCATTCCACCTAGGGGACCTTTCCATCAAAACCAAGGATGCACTTAGCTGCCTCACTTCTGATGAATGTCCTGGCCCAGCGCATAGAATGTGACTTCTATTTTCTCCAAAACAAGAGAGAAAAATAAAGTTTGTAGGAGTAAGACACATAACCCAAGGTTATGCTGAATGGCTTACAGTGAAGAGGAATGTTTCCCTCTATGATGCCGTGGCTCCTGTGTTAGTCAAATGGAAAAGAACAAGTGACTTCAAAGACAAGCCCCTTCCCCAAGTTTCTGTGAACACTTAGTGCTTCCAGCTAGAAGCAAAGCACCCAGGTCCCTAGCCAGGACCTAACTAAAGCAAGATTCAAGAAGGCCAGCTCTCATGGACATCTCCTTTGTTTACCTCTCTAAGTGGCAAGTCTCCAGGACAGGTGCCCTCTGTTTGTGGTTTTCCTCCCAGAAACCAATCACTTCCCCCACTCCTCTCGAAAATCAACTTCAGATGCCACAAGTGCAGCTTCATCCAGCTTCCTGTCCGTAGTATCTTCTTCTAAACCCAAGGTCCACTTTGGGCCCTTTGTGGAATAGCAAAGCCACTGGCCCAAGCTCCCAGCTAAGGTGATACCTCCTTGGGTTGCAGATCCTACTGAGTTCCAGCTCTAGAAAGGGCTTAAGAAGTATAGCCATGAGTCAAATCTCAGAACCTGCCTTTTAAACCTCTCCCACAAAGCTTCTAAAAACTGAAGCACAGCTGGTGAGATGGCTCAGCAGGTAAGAGCACCCGACTGCTCTTCCAAAGGTCCTAAGTTCAAATCCCAGCAACCACATGGTGGCTCACAACCATCTGTAACGAGATCTGACTCCCTCTTCTGGAGTGTCTGAAGATAGCTACAGTGTACTTACATATAATAAATAATAAATAAATAAATCTTTAAGCCGGGCGTGGTGGCGCACACCTTTAATCCCAGCACTCGGGAGGCAGAGGCAGGCCAGCACAGAAGAATGAGAATATAACAAAATAACAACAAAATAATATGAGGCAGGGAAAGAGGATTGATCCACCTTCCTGAGAATTCCGTTGTACTCTCCTACCTGAGGCTTGTTTACGAGTCAGGCTACGGACAGAGGAACGCACTGTCTTCAGGCTAGGTTGGTACAGGATCAAGAAAGGCTCCCTAATTATGCATAGGTACCGTGAGGCCAATGGCACATACAGGAGGAAATGGTGGGACTGCCATGTATCTGCCACCAGTACATTTTAACAATGTTATACTCTTATTGCTCTAAGCTTAAAAGTTCTCTCCTCACTCCTGTAATATTATCCCGATAATTCACAACTGCAACTACCAAGACCTTAATGTATCATCTGTTTTCCATTTATTTTGGTTTTGTTGCTGTTCTTATTGCTGCTGGTTTGAAGACAAAGCCTTTTGTTGTCTAGTCAGGGTTATCCTAGATTGCCTTATGTAGCCCAGGCTGGCCTGGAAGGCAAAATCCCCACGGTCCAGCTTCCCCAGTCCTTGGATTACAGGCAAGCACCATCTCAACTAGCCCTTTGCATCTTTCAAGGAGTCAGTTACTGTAATATTTCTAGGTTCATTTCTGAGTTAACATATTCAACACTGTTTTCAGCTAATTTAAAAGCATTAAATGAAATAATTTCAACATTTATTTCCCCCTCTCTTCGTTCACATTTCAAACTACAGTGTATTTCCTTTGTTGAGTTCATTCACATTACAGGCCTGGATTTAACATATTTCTTGTAGTAACAACTTTTCTTTTCTTTTCTTCTTTTTTTTTTTTGTTACTCTTTAGGTCACAGGAAGGGGAAAAAAGGAGGTCATACTTAACAGAAATGGCATGTACCCAAGACAGACGCAGTTTTCTGAACACCTGTTGAACATCAAATGATGAAGACTGTTCTAATTCCAAAACTCTGGATCCAGATCCTAAATGTTCAGTCATTTTGCTTGGTCTGATAGGGCTTTGAACTTAGAATCTTCCCAAAGATAGGGAAATAGACGCCTTATTTAAAAAGCAGCCCGTTTCATTGTAAATTATTTCTCATCGAGTCACTTTAGAGGAAGCTGTGTGATTGGAACTGCAGGGCAAGCGGGTTATTGCTTCCGGAGGGAGACAGAGTGACCGTGACAAATATTTTCAGTTTGTCAAGGGTGAAGAAATGGAAACTAACAAACAGTAACCTGACACTCCCCTTCAGTCCACAGGCTGGTGAGGCAGCTACGCTGTAGGCTAACTTCCTATAGACCATAAAGCTAGAAGATAGCAGCCCAGCCGTTGTGGCGGAACGTGGCACGTAAGAGTATGGCAATACTCCCACTGTGGCTTTCACTCATTCATTCGTTCGTTCGTTCGTTCGTTCATTCATTCTCACTGTGCTGGAAGGTTACCTTTCCTCGTAGGAGCCGCATTCCTTCATTATCACTTTCAGCTCTAGGCTGCACTAATGATGAGCCTTGCCCTCTCTCCCTTTTCCTGCACTCCCAGGCCAGGGTGACAGGCTCAAGGAAGGCCTTGGCAACAGCAAGGAAGGGGCTCACAGCGCGCTGGGGGCTGGACTCAGGGGAGCCTTGCGCAACGGAACCGGTTGGGGCCCGGGGAGGCGACGGGCCACCAAGCTCGGAGTGTAACCTGAGGGCAGACTGTGCCCTAGCGGAGGGGTAGCGAGCTGAAGAGGCAAGTTACCTGATGAAGGTGGTCTTGCCCGTGCTGTACTGGCCCACCAGCAGGATCATGGGCTTGTTTTCGAAGTCGGCGTCCTCCAGCGCTGGCGAGTGGAACTCATGGAAGCGGTACGCCTCCTCCAGCGGCAGCACCTTGCGCTGGTAAAGAGAGCGCAGGCCGCCTGTCACCGTCTGCACCGCGTCCATGCCGCCCGAGCGCTCGCGCCCGCCAGCCTGCCGCCCCATCCAGCTGAACATGCTGCCGCCCGACAACTTGCCACCGCCGCCGCGCTTCAGTAAGAACCCCAGAACCCGCGTCGCTCGCTCTCCCCACCGAAGTAGCTCTCGCTGCCACCCGCTCCTGGGCCCGCCCCCTGCCGCAACGACCAATCATCAGCCGCTGCGTCACGGGCGCGCGCTCATTATTCAGAAGCGATCTCAGGTCCTTCCTCATTGGGCGTTTGCCAGCGACTGGGTGGAGGCTCTAGCCAATAGAAAGGCGTGTCTTGAATTATTGATGACGGCATCCGTCTAGAGGGCTGGGCATGGAGAGGGTGTAGTCCCGGCGGGGTGACAGGCGCGTCTACCCGGGTACATCCTTCTGGCCAGGTGGCGTTGGCTTCCGGGCAAGTCTGAGCTGGCAAGAATGAACCACCGGAGGCCGTCCTCCTGGAACTTGACTCATTCCAAGTCTCTGGACGTGGATGCTGGGGACAGAAAACTCAGAAAGTTGACAGACAAGTTCCTTTTCCAGGGGGCTGGTTATTGCCCTGTTTACTGTGGAAAATACTCAGGTTCACCGATATAATTGGCAAAACTTGAAGGAGAGAAGACACTTCTGCGTCCACTCAATTCTGGATCAATTAAAGGCCTCTTTCTCCTAGACACTGGTAGAAACAATTGAGTATCACCTGTGTATCCTAAGCGAGAAATAGTGTTAGCACATTTTCAGTGTGGCCAATGAGGCCAGCTGCATAGGAATAATCCAAGAGTCTTGTTAAAATGCAGCTCTCTAGTTCTCGCTACAGACCCACCAAATAAAATGTTGAAAGGTGCAGCTCAACAAATGCCTGCAGATGATTCTTGTCTGCATAAAGTTTGGAGAAAGATCGTGTGGGAATGACTTCTTGAACTTGGTGGAAATGCAGAGCTGATTAAGCAAGTAATTGTAAAATTGCATTTTAAAGATCGTTCAGGTGTTGCCAGTGCAGCAAGGGTGCTTTTGTTGTTGATGATGATGGTGGTGTTTTGTTTGGTTTTGTTTTGTTTGGTTTTGGTTTTTGGTTTTCGGTTTTCGAGACAGGGTTTCTCTGTGTAGCCCTGGCTGTCCTGGAACTCATCTGTAGATCAGGCTGGCCTCGAACTCAGAAATCAGCCTGCCTCTGCCTCCCAAGTGCTGGGATTAAAGGCATTTGCCAGCCGGGCGTGGTGGCAAAAAAAAAAAAAAAAAAAAAAAAAGGCGTTTGCCACCACTTCCCGTCATCAAGGGTGTTTATGACAGCTTTGTTCATCACTAAAACTTGGAAACAACCAAGATGGCCTTCAGTAGGAGAATAAATAATGTATATCCAGACAAAAAGCTGCTGTCTCTAGGAGGTGAATTTATTAGTGAGGTTTCTAGCTACAAGAACCAGATATATCTAGAAACAACAATTGGACATTCAAATAGAAAATCTGCATGCCTTGGAATAGCACCCAAACTAAGAGATGTTTAGCACTAAATCTAAATAAAATTACCAGATCTATATGCTGAGAATCAAAATACATTTCTAAGAGAAATGGAGGCCTAAACATACTGCCCATACCCTGTTCATGGACCAGAAGACTCAACATTAAGATACAAAATTTCCACCAGTTCATTTAATGCAATCCTCAGTAGGTTTTTGTTTTAGTCAAACTTAACGAAATGATTCTCAATTTCACGTGGTGGATATGAAGGTCCCAGAATAAATAAAACAATGTAAAGTATAACAAAAATGGAACTCTTATATTATCTAATTTCAAGACAAAAAAAGTTACAAAAATCAAGATAGGGTGGTAATAATGCAAAAATTATTTAATGAACATAAACTAAAGACACTTCGGCAACAGGCAATATGTTTTTGTAAGTTTACCTTGACTTATGACATCATGTTTTAGTTTGTATGAGTACACTCCATGATGTTCACACAATGCCTAACAATGCATTTCTCAAAACACATCGTCATTATGTGTGATGAATTAATATATCAGTGGAACAGAATCTGAAAAGAGGCCTACACATACATGGTTAACCGATTTTTGACATAATAGATAATTTAGTGTATAATTCAAAATGTGTTTGTTTTTCACTTTGGAGCAGAATCTCATGCAGCCAAGCTGGCCTCAAACTCACTAGACACCTGAGAATGACCCTGAACGCCTCTGTATTCTACCTCCATCTCCCAAATGCTGGGATGACAGACATATGCCACCAAGATTGGCTAAGCAAATCTTTTATAGATACAGTATAGAGTGTTAGAAACGTTGCATGCATGAAGCAGTGAGTTCTATCTGCACTACCAACAACAAAAACACTTTCCACATATAGTTCTAGAACAATAGGATTTCTGTATAAAGAAGCATGAATTATGGATGGCTGTAAGCCACCAGTGGGTGCTGGGAACTGAACCCAGGTACTCTGCAAGAGTAACCAATGCTCTTAACTAGACCCCCAAATTATGTGCTTTCAATACATACAGTTGATTATATGTCAACCATTCTTTAATGAGTTGCAAAATATTCATATAACTTTTGACTCGGGAATTTCATTTTGAAGAAACTATCCTGAGATTATTTACCCAGAGGAATAATGAATAAAAAAACTTTATCTGAGAATATGGTTATTATCACTTAGAGTACTGTAAAGCCACAACTAGCTCTCTCCTCACAAATTTAAACAAATGGTGGTTTCCTATGCAGTAACTGAACATTGTGTTATATAAGAATAATTTTGGATTTGGATTGTAGCTCAGTGGAGGAGTGTTTGCTGAGCATATATGAAGCTCTGGACTTCGTGACCACCTGGGCTATAAGACTCTGCCTAAAATAATAAAATAACCAGGGACTTGAAAGATGTCTCAGTGATTAAGAGCACCAACTGTTCTCGCAGACAATCCTGGTTTGGTTCCTAGCATTCAGATGGCGACTCATAACCATTTGTAACTGCACTTCCTGGGGGATTTGATGCCCTCTTCTGGCCTCAAAGGGCACTGCATGTATGTAGTTTATAGACATGCAGGAAAACACCCATACAGATAAAAAAAATATTTTTAATGGAAAAAATACATCAGAGAAGCAAATGCACATACAATTATAGAAGACAGCGTAATAGTTCCTCAGAAAAATATGAGTAGAATTACTATAATATATAATTAATATAACTATATGTTCAAAGGAATATAAAGCAGGGTCTTGAGGAGGCATTTGCACATCTATGATCACATCCATGATCACATGCATGATCACAGTAGCATTATCTACATTTGCCAAGAGGCAAAAGCAACTTGAATGTTCATCTATGTGTATGTGGAGAGCACACTGTGGTGGTTGTTATTATTAGCCCCGCCACATGGTTCAGCATGGGTGAATCTTTGGAGCTATCCCAGGGTGAAGAAGCCAGCCACAGAGAGGTGACAGAGAGGTGACTGCAGCAGGATGCCACTTTCCTGGGGATTTCTGAAGTAGTCAGGTTCATAGAAACAAGAAGTCAAGTTCAGTGGTGGTTACCAGATGTTTCGGGAAGGAGGAAACAGGGCATTGTTCAGTGGGTATAGAGCTTCCATTTTGCTAGCTGGGAAAGCTACCAAGAGCTGTTGCACAATAATGTGCGGTGCTCACACTTGCTGCGCTGTGTGTATTCTTAGAAATGGCTAAGATGAATTTTGTGTTGTGTGGTGTTGTATTGTGTTGTATTTTGTTTTGCTTTGTTTTTGAGCCAAGGTCTTTCTTAAAATTAAATTAGTTTAATTTTATATGTCTGGGTGTTTTTGTATTATGTTTGTGCATCACATGCAAAGAGGCCAGAAAGAGGGTGTCCAACCCCCACCCCTAGGACTGGAGCTACAAATGAATGTGAGTCACCATTGGTGTTGGTGTTGGGAATTGAACCTGGTCCTCCTAACTGCTGAGCCATGTCTTTAGCCCTTTATAGTGTTTGTTTGTTTGTTTGTTTTTTAAACTTGGTTTTTAAGTGGATTTTTGTATTTTTGTTTGAAAATTTATAAAATACCCAAGGGAAAAAAAATAGAAGAAATAAACTCCCAAATTGTAATGCTCCCAGAGAGTAAGAAAAGATAGCTTTAGTTTTCTCTTTATGGGTTTTAGAATTTTTCAAACCTTTCAGAACAATCACATTTTTTGTCTTATAAGCAGGAAAGAAAGGAAGACAAATGAGTTGCCTTTAGGCCTTCAAACAGGAGAGGAAGTCCTGTGGTGCCTCCCCACCACCCCCACCCTGAAGGCAGGGCTGCCTGGCCTTCCCTCCTGCCTTCAGCTTCCTGCAGCTGCATTATTGCTCTTGCTGAGTCCCTCACTTAGAGGAGGGGCCACTAGTTCTCTCCCTCACCATCTCACATCCGTTTATAAATGGTGGTAACCCTTTGGTCTGCTTTATTCCCACTAAACAGTTCCAATTCCACCTAACTTTTCATTTAAAGCCAACTTTTTTCTTCTTTCTTTCTTTCTTTCTTTCTTTCTTTCTTTCTTTCTTCCTTCCTTTCTTTCATAAGCTAATCCCATGATTTGCAGTTCTACAGCGAGTGTCATTACATGTCCAGAAATTGCTGTGCTATACAATTCTGGCAAAAAAAAAAAAAAAAGCCTGTTAATAAGATTCACAATTCTCTTTCACTGTATGGAAGTTTTAACATAATTCTGGCACTGGAGAGATGGCCTTCTCCCCTCACCCCTTGACATCTGCAGCAGATGGTGAGCTGGCCCCAAGGTCATGAGAATGGGAAGAATGGGAAAGCTGAAGCACTCTGGGGAGCCCACCCTACACCTAGTCTGGGCAGCCCAGTAGATCTGGCCCTGGTGGTGTGGGCACGAGTACACAAGAGCCAAGAGTAGGAGAGCTGGTCCTGCCTCTTGCCTGCTGGGGCACTGGGTGAGCTAGCCAGGGCGGTACTGGAGCTGGTCCTGTGCCACCACGTCCGGCTCTAGCATTATTCTTATGGAAGGGTTTGTGTTTACTCCTTGCTCACTGGTTTGTCTTGGGCTATGCTCAGTGCCCGGCTGTAGACACCCATCAAGTGCAGCACCTTACTTACCCTGCAGACTGGCTTAGCGACCTGCAGGAGGGAGCCTGTGAGGGAAGCCTCCTTGCCTTCACACACTCTCTGCTTCCCACCTCACTGAGGTCGCTTGAGATGTAGCTAGCAGGACACAGATGTCGGGCTGTCCATCAGGTCCCTCAGGGAAGACCTCTTTAGCAAGATGACTCTGACCTTGTACTTGGGCACATTGCTATCTAGATAAAAACTATATTTTTCAAGCTCCTTGCGGGCAAGTGTGGTCATGGGACTAAGTTCTGGTCAGAGTTATGTGAGCCCAAGGCTTCCAGGAAGTCTTCCTAAGAGGAAGAAAACTTGATTTTTTAACTCTCAGTAGACCAGGGTAGACCTGCCTGCCTCTGCCTCCCGAGTGCTGGGATTAAAGGTGTGAACCACCACTAACCAGCTCTTGATTTTTTTTTTTTTGTTTTGTTTTTGTTTTTCTAGACAGGGTTTCTCTTTAGCCCTGGCTGTCCTGGAACTCACTTTGTAGACCAGGCTGGCCTCAAACTCAGAAATCCGCCTGCCACTGCCTCCCGAGTGCTGGGATTAAAGGCGTGCGCCACCACGCCCGGCTTGATTTTTTATTTTAAATCTTCTTTCTTTCCTGGTCTGGAATAATGGTGTGCTCCTGGAGTTCCGGGGCTTACTCTAGACCCCTAGGCCAAGTATAGGGGACAGCAAAGCAAAGAGCCATCAGATGCTGGCCCTCACAGACTGTGGAGGGACTTTAGACTGCACTCCTGTGGACTTAATTAGACCCACCACTTTTCAAAGACAAAAATGCAATTCCTAACTAAAAGCTTGCTGCCAGAAACAGACCATGCTACACCTGGACCGGGAACATGATGTCTGCTTAGTAGATGAGGACAAAGGTCCTGTTCAGATGTTACAGGCTAGGATTTAAAACCTTGATGCATGGTTTTTGACATGCCTCTTATTTGGAGGTGAGTTCTTTGTCCCCTTGAGTCTGGTCTATCTTGAGTCTGGAACCATCATTTAAAAAATAAATAAATGAGCTGGGCATGGTGGCACATGTCTTTAATCCCAGTACTTGGGAGGCAGGGGCAGGCAGATCTCTGAGTTCAAGGCCAACCTGGTCTACAGAGTGAGTTCGGGACAGCCAGGGCTATACAGAGAAACCCTGTTTCGAAAAAAACCAAGAGAGAGAGAGAGAGAGAGAGAGAGAGAGAGAGAGAGAACATGAATCTGAAGAAGAGCAAGGAGGGGGCTTAAGGGGAGGGGGTTGGAGGGAGGAAATGAAAGGGAGAGATGACATCCCTGTATTATAATCTCAAAAAAAAAAAACCCAACAACAACAACCTGTGTGTGTATGCACATAGGTGCAAGGGGGGCATGACCTGCATGTGGAGTGGAGGTCAGAGGACAACTTTCCAGGGTCGGCTCTTTCTCTTCACTCTTAGGTGGGTTCTGGAGATTGAATTCAGGTGGTCGGGGCTTGTGTGACAAGTGCTTTACCCACTGAGCCATCACACTGGCCCAAGGAGCCATCTTGAAGTGTGTTCTTCTACCTTCCTTTTAGACACAGCCATTGTCTTCTCCAGAGCTGTACAAGTTGTTTGTGCCAAGGTCTCACACATGGAGTGGAGAGAGCTCTCCTTGATCTGCCTGATCCTTGAGCCAACAGACTCTGACACTAGTCACATGGTGGTTAATTTATGTCCTTTTACTCAGAGACGTAGATAGCTGGGAAAGGCTGGGTGTGGTGGCGCATGCCCATAATCACTGTACTTGGGAGCCTGAGACAGAAGAACTGCTATGGGCTTAAGGGCAACCTGGGCTACATTGTAAATTCTAGGCTAGGCTGTAAGATTACAAAGTTAGAGACTGTCTGGAAAACTAGAACAGTTGGAATACCTGGTAATTCTTGCTCTTTAGATAAAAGTTTAGTTTTCTTTCAAAGAAAAGTTTATATGAAGACAGTCTAGGCCTGATTTTTGTAACTTCATAAAGTCCTAAGGTCCCTTTACCTTCCCTACTGCCCAGAATAGAGGCAGACTGGGTGGAGCTCAGGTAGTGATGGTAGGCCAAAGGGTAATCCTGAGGATGGCAGATAAAGCTGAAAGAGCCCAGAACTATGAGAAACAAAGAATTTTAGCTTGGTTTGAGTGGTTTAACTTTAGATCTTTAGGTTATATAGTAAAAACTGTGCTAGCAGATACAGACTTGCAAAGCCTTTGCTTAGAACAAGGGAGAGTTGGCTTAGCTGGCACTAGAATGTTGAGTTGTTGAAGAAGAAGCAACCATTAGATCCTGGGAATAGCTTAGACTGCTAAGAAGAGAATGTATGCAGTGGGGGTTGGGGGGGGGGAGGCAGAGCTACAGGACCTCATAGAATATCAGCAGCTAGGAGAGTGAGGGAGGAATAGCCGAGAAGGGGCTCCATCTTCCAGGGCAGAAACCAGGAGGGAAGTTTGGCCTCTTTGCTCTTGCCTTTTGCAGGAGCTGTACACTTGTGTACAGAGACTGTGAGGATCAGTGTCCATGTAGACCTATTATAAGGTGTGTATGGGGGGGGTGTCCTTGGAGCTTAGTCACTGGTTGACCCCTCTTGTCTCTCAGTACCTGTAATAGTAACATGTCCCAAATGATTTGCAAGTTGAACTGGTTAGCAAGGAAGCTGTGGGCATCGAGGGGTTCAGAGAGCAGAGACAGGTGCTGACAGTAATCAGGTCCTAGGGCCCAGGAGGGCTGTGGGCACACGACTCAGCAACTCGCACACGACTCAGCAACTCTACAGAATAAAGTCTTTCCATGTTTTCCCCACATCTGAGGTAGGATAGGAGGAAAAGCAAAATTTTGGAGACTTGAGATAAGAGAGACAGCCCCTACCCAATCCTCAAGTTGAAGCCTCTAATTAGCAACAGAACAAGAATTCTAACACAATCAACAAAGGCTTAAGACCTTTCTCTCTCTCCAGCCACAAACCTGCAATTTCTTAGGAATCTTGCCAGAAATTCCTTTTGCAAAGAAAAGATGCATACTCAACTCCTTGTTCAACCCCAGTGGCTTCTGGGTTTTGTTTTTCCTCTTAAAAGAAGAAAGAGAAAAAGAAAAGAAACGTGTTAGTGTGCATGTGTGTGCTCATGAGAGTGTGTATAGGTGTGCATGTGCCACAAAGCACATCTCCACACCATCATGTGGAGTCTGCGATTGAACTCAGTGGCCAGGCTTGAATGAGTTTGTTTTGTTTTGTTTTGTTTTGTTCTGTTTTACTTAAGGTTACCTATTGAGTCATCTTGCTGCACTGGTTTCTGGTTTTTAACCTTATCAGATTATAATTTTATCCACTGCATCTCTGAGTGCATGAGTACACTCCACCTCAGGTCTCAGCTCTCTTATCAAAAGAGAGGGTGGGGAGGGAGAAGGAAAAAGAACTTAGCAGCCTTTAGAGATGGAACTTGAGAGCAAATAAAATGTACACACGGTTAGTGCTGAGACGTGAACTGTTGAGTCCGCCTGAGGAGTCCATGCTCGTTCACACTGGGGCTCATCTCACACCCTCTGCTTCCCCTCAGGAAGAACACGCTCCCACTTAGATGTGTCTTTTTTTTTTTCCTTCTGGGCTCTTCTCTCTCCTATTTAAGCCTATATTAAAATCTCCCTAATAAAAATGCCAACTGTGCTTCACAATTCCAGGTTGTCCTGAAATTCTTCCTGTGTTGAAGCTAGGAATCCCAATTTGACCTGAACCAATGTTCACAAAGCTTAGGGGACTCCTCAGGATGCCCAGAGTGACAGCATGACTCTGTCTCACTCCTGACACAACCAAAATCTCTAAGTTCCTGGGAAGCAAATGGTTTGCAGCCTGCTGTGCACAAAGCACGCGCCGTCTGCTGATGCAGGCAGTCTTTAGCTTCCTTCAGCTTCCTTCGGTTCTTCCTGCCAAGCACAAGGACTGGAAGCTGCTGGGCTGCCCCAGGTAGTACTCCACTAGCTGATGACAACGTCATAAAAGCAGGGGAGTCCTCACTGCAAGCAGTGTCCACCCCTGCAGCAGTCAACAAAGCTCTCTGAAGAGGCATGTGTGGACCAGGCCCCCTCTACCCCTAGTAACTGCTGAAGAGAAGAAGGACCAGAGGAGGGGGCTGGAAAGATAGCTCAGCAGGTAAGAGCACGGACTGTTCTTCTGAAGGTCCTGAGTTCAAATCCCAGCAACCACATGGTGGCTCACAACCACCCATAATGAGATCTGACACCCTCTTCTGGTGTGTCTGAAGTCAGCTACAGTGTACTTATGTATAATAATAAATGAATCTGTGGCTCGGAGCGAGCAGAGGCTCAGAACCATCTGTACAGCTGCAGTGTACTCACATACATAAAATAAATAAAATAAATCTTTGAAAAAAAAAAAAAGAAAGAAAGACCAGAGGAGTAAATTGTGGAGCTGAGGGCAGACTCAAGAGTTAGGAGCAACGACGAAGGTCAGGAGTGCTTTGTGGCATGAGAAATGAAAACAGATGAACCAATGTTCACCTTCATAACCACTTTATTCTGAGTTCAAATGGTACAGTACTCTTATAAACTTTATATGCTATGGCGAGTCAAACCTTGCAAAATGCCGGTTCTATCCTGGCTCTCTTTGACAATTCAGAGCCTGTTCCCTGCATGGGGGAACAAAAGCAATGACAGCCAGCTACTCCAGTGGAGGGCTAGAGGAGATGATGAGCATCCAACTCACAGCAGCAACGCCTGGGTAGGGACCAGTTTTGCAGGCTCAGAAGCCCAGCTTCTCAATGAATGGCTCAACGGAGTCTGTGGACTCATGCTCCCCAGGCTGGTAGGAGAGTGTGATAAATCCATCCTTCCCCAAAGTCACCCACACAGGAGTCAACCCCCCCCTCACTGACAGGTAAGGCTGGAGCAGAGGCACTGGTGTCTCTTCACAGTATGGGTTCCTGTCAGTGTGTCTGGGTCTGGGTTTATAGCCAGGCCCAATCGAATCCACTTTGAATAGCAATGATGGAAACAGGAGTCCATTTGAAACAAATAAACAAAACTGTTGGGTGCCATTCATCTCTCAACAACCAGGACTGTGGAGGGATCATGTGGCTCAGAAAGAGGGCCTTGTCCTCCAGGCATGTTGGGCTCCCCAAAGGCCTCATCCCTAGCTGCCCTTTGGCTTTCACCTGCTCACTGCAGGGGCCCCCTTCTATCCTTTAGTGAAGCCTAGAGGCTGGGTGTCCCGGTGTCCAGGGCTTCCCCAGAGATTCTCCTCCAAAGCTGAGGTCTTTGTCAGAGTCCTAACTCACCATTCTGAGGTCATCCTTCCTAAACTTATTCTCTGAGTCACTGTATAAGAACGTAGATAAATCGGCCATGTGTTTCCATGATAAATAAGAAGAATCATACTTATAAATAAATAACCCCATCTGCAAGCCAGAGAGATGTCAGAGGGTGTTAATGGCGCCAGACAGTCATGTACCCGGTGCCGCTTGCCCACAGCCTGCCTGGGCATCCCAGGATCCTCACTCTGTGAGCTTCTGCTGCACTGTGGGCGGTGCCTGGTTTCACTGGAGCTGAGGGCTTAGACCTGGTCCTGGTCAGGCTCACGTGCACACCAGCCCAGGGCTCTGGTAGCTGAAGAGGCACCGGTGAGACGGGTTTGGTCACCTGTTTGGCTTTGCAGCGGCAGAGACCAGGCTTTCTACTAACATTCTCTTCATCGTAGTAAAAAATAAAAATCAATCACAAAATATTATTGACAACAAGAATTCCACGGATGCAATTACCTTAAATTTACAAAGCATTTTCTAGAGAAACTTAAAGCAGTTCTTGGTCTTCCTGGACATTTCTCTAGGCTGGCCATAGAAGGGAGAAAAAGAGGGGAGGGGAGGCTTAGGGAACTTCTGCCTCCAGCTCTAAGGGTGAGGGCTCTTGGGAACTAGCCACTCTCTGTGCTCACGTATTCACATTCTATTCTTGAGACTGTGTGGGAGTCTGTGAACCTAGTACCTTCCTTGCTAGAAAGTGGAGAGAAGCCCCAGGGGTATAAAACCCAATAGACTCTTCTTTTCTCTCTCACCTTTGTTCATTTGTAACATTTTACTAGAAAGCCCAGGCCGAGCTGTTGTGACCCTAGCCAGAGATCAGGGCCAGCTGTGTGTGAGGTCTGCTTTGGGGGCGATGCTTCTGACAATAGAAACAGACACAAGATGGATAGGACTCCCCCAGGCCTAGGAGGGACACTGGCTCCTCGTGCGTTTCTTCTCCACTGCTAGTCTCACAGCCTGAATGAGTTTGTCTCTGTTATTGAGGATGTTATACTCTGAGAGCTTCACCAGCTTGTCGAAGGCGGCCTCTGTGTACGTCAGCTCCTTGGTGGCATAGGGAGACTTTGGTCCATAGATGTCCAGCTGGCCCAGTTCCAGTTCCTCGGGACTTCGCTCTACACCTTGGGGCAGGAGGATATGCTATAGACATTTATGGTAGATTCTAAGGACTTGTTTATACACATAGACACTTGCATGCATGCACTCTCACATGTATGTGTGTGCACATACACAGATAAACACAGAACAGACACACACACACACACACACACACACACACACACCCCTAAGTTCCTCCGGGCAGAGGCACAGTTCATCTATTTCAAGATTCTATATAGCTGGGCATCATAAAATGATCAAATGACTAACAGAGCAGAGACCATGTTGCCAACTCATGGATAAAGATGAAAGGAGGAACTCTCTTTCTCTCTCTGGGCTCGGACTAGAGCTAAGCCAGGTTGGGACCAGGAGATTTCATCTCTGTCCGGTGGGAACTGGACATAGAACATACAACATAGAGGGGGCTTACCTGGAGCCTTGTACTTCTGGAAGGTGTCACTGATGAGTGGGAAGTAAGCCACGATAGGGGCATCGGGCTCCTGGGGATCCTCCATCACGTAGCACTCCTTGAGGCTGTTGTCATCCTCCAGGATGGAGAAGCTGGGGAAGGGGATCTTTTGCTCGGTGCAGTACTCACAGGTTTTTTTCAGGGGCTGTAACAGCAGGGGAGAGCAGTGAGCCCTGGAAGCCTGGGGTAGGGACCACACAGAAGTCCTGGGACTGGTTTCCTGATTTTCCTAGCTAACACCAGTCCCAACCTGCTTTGCCACTGTGTGGAATTTTTAGGAAAAAAAAAAAAAAAAAAGCAAGCTAGCTCAGGACAAAAAGCCCAGGCAGTAGGCTAGTGCCTAGCCAGCCTCAAGCTTCTTCCATGAATTTTTTAAACCCAGAAGCCCTGCTACTCCTGCATCATCTAAAAGACAGACCAGGGAGATAGTGGGGACATCTGTGAGATTAACAGACTCTGGGCCTAGTCCTCTGGAGTGTGGAGACTGGCAGTGTCCAAGGGGCCTAGTCCCCTGGAGTGTGGAGACTGGACTTGGCAGTGTCCAAGGACTGGACTTTAAAAAGGTGCCTTTACACGTCACAAAGAGTCCTATCCCTGACTTACTTGCGTGTGCTCCAGCTAGCTACTTGGTCTTGGTTCCCGCCTCTGACCTAGGGAGAACAGTTACTGTGCCATCTACATAAAGAACTGGTGCAAGGACCAGGCAGGGTCCTGGGTAGGGAAGAACACTGTCATTTACTTACAAACCCAGGTCATAATCATTGCTTTCATTTTTATCAGCTGTCTGTAATTCCTTTCTTCTCCCGGCTTTAGGCTAGGATTATGACAAAGTCAACCAAAAAAAAAAAAAGAAGAAAAGAAAACAAAAAACAAAACAAAACAAAAACCAAAAAGCGCAGAACTTTCCCTTAAAGAGAAAGTAGTAGTAGTAATAATATAAGTTCAGTTCCCAGCAACCACATGGTGGCTCACAATATTTCTAATGGGATCTGATGCCCTCTTCTGGTTTGTCTGAAAGCGACAGTGTACTCACATAAATTATATATATATATATATAATCAACAATACCACCATTGGTCACTTGTGTGATCATATGGAAACCGTATGATTACATGGTCCCTGGGATTATTTTAAAAATAAGACATTACAAACTAATCATGATTTTTTTTTTCAGCTGAAAAATGACCAAGTACATCAGATGCTCAAAAGTGATCATAAAGTTGCCATTTACTGAGTTCATGTAAACCCCAAGTCCCAGCCCATGAAAGCCGGCCGGTTGCCAGTGAGGTTTGGTCCTCTAGCCTGCACCATGCTATGCCTTAGTCTCAGAGTGTGTTTGCAGAGTGCATCTTCCTGTTGTAGTCACTCCGGCCTCTGAGGTGGTGGCGCTGTGACCACTCAGGAGCCCTGAAGCTGGGGCTGTCTCTGTAATACTTGCCTTTGTCTGGGATCCTGCACAGTAATTGAGGTGGATGATAAGGTCGACTTTTCTCTCTGGCCTAAGGAGGGGTGCGTAGCTGGAGTTGACAAAGAATGCAGTGTCCAGCAGGTTCAGGTGTTTTGCAAACTGTGTCAGCTGGTTTGGGAAGGTGTCCAGTACTGTGTCTGAAAGTCAAACCTTCTTGTTACCATCCTACCAGGTGACCCGATGTCAGCTGTGGGTGGGGCGGAGGCCCTGGTATGTACCGAGTGCCCTCCCTGGAACTTTCTCTCTTTAGCCCGGGCCTCTAGCCTCCCACATACTCCTTAGGGCACTGAGTCCTACTTCTCTGTGTAGGCTAGTGAACACCAGCATGTTCTTGAAGCTTTAGCAAGTCTTCCATGGGTTATGCACACAAACCCACTGTGACCCAGCCATAGACCTTGTGGGGAAGAAAGGGCTTAAGGGCATCTGATAAACTAGGGATACCCATAGACCCAGAACTATCAGCCCCTTTATCACCAGATAGCAAGGACAAAATAACAGTCCAGGCTGAAGGGAATTTGCAGGCTCTGGACAAATAAAACAACAGAGAAGATTGCCATATAGTGGAATAGGAAGAATGTTAGCCCTAGTCCCTAAAGCCTTTTCAAGGAGGCATACAGAATCCCAGCTATGAGTGTGGCCTAAGGCCTGGGGCTGTGAGACTGAGCTGGCCTGTGCTGGCTTAACTGCAATGGGGACACCACTCACAGTGAAAGGTGCTCCCAAAAGATATTGCTAAAAAAGCCCTTATTTTTCCATTTGTACAACTGGGCCAACTTCTGCAGCTGGAACTGCTAGGAAGAGTCTGTGGTCACAATTAACTAATTAATGCCTGCATTGCCCCCTGCTGGCAAAGCCATATTCATTCAAGCTCTCAGTCATAGAGTGTCATGCCCTGCCCCACTCCCCTCCTCCCCACCTCCCTTACCCAAGCTGGCTGTGTTCTGCCCATTAACGTGACCAGAGGAGACCATCTTTCTCCATGGCTTGCTTTTCGTTCCTCCCAACATCGCCAGCCCAGGTTGGGGTACCTTTCCACATAGAGAACTGTCCGTTCTGTAAGTAGTCAGTATGCAGCTGCATCCCATACAGGAAGTTGTGGAACTCAGACACGAAGGGCCTGTGTGTGAGGATTTCTCGGAAGGTGTTGGACATCCATGTTGCTGGGATCACTACTGTGGTCTCTAAGGGGTTTTCATCACATCTAGGGATTTCAGGCAGGATGGGATCATCTTCTGTAGGGAGAAGGGATGGACGGCAGTTGGTTGCTTGACCCCAGAGAGTGAGCCATTTTATGAGACAAGGGTAGAGGATATGGAGGGTATAGAAAAGGAGAAAGAGAAGGAAGGCAGGCCCCGGAGAGGATGGTGAGCCCAGAAGTCTGGTTTTTCTCTGTGCTCACAGATTCCCTAGGCTTATCAGCTCTCTGGATATGAGAGGCATCCTTCTGGCCTCAGCATGAGTACCGCCTATAATCGCCCTGCCCCCAGTGATGCTCTAGGCCAACTGCCTTCCCATGTCTGGGTCACAGGAGTGATATGGAAACCCTGACAGGGAAATCAGTCCTTGCTTCATGATCCATACCCAGTATATTCATTTCCCAAGAGAGGAACAAGGGTCACTCACCGATGTCATGCAGTCTCTCCCTTGTCCACCTATAGAAAAACTCCTCTGAGGTGTGGGACAAATTCCAGGCATCAAGCAGGTTCAGGGAAAAGATGCTACTCCACAACCCTAGAGAAGCAGAGAGGTCATGAGCAACTATCCCCAGACTCCCTGCCCACCCACCCCAACTCTCACTGGTCCTGCCTTAGCCCCATGCCTACTGTAGGCCAGGCTGTTTGGGGGGCGGGGCTGACTTGGATTTCTGTCTCCCACAGAACAGTTCTATGCAGACTGATGGTACCAATGCTCAGCTCTTTTTCTCCCTTCCCTCAGTGCAGGGAGCAGGGAGTGCTTAAAAGGCACAGCTGTATTGGGG
Organism: Mus minutoides; assembly: GCA_902729485.2. Classification (NCBI taxonomy): domain Eukaryota; kingdom Metazoa; phylum Chordata; class Mammalia; order Rodentia; family Muridae; genus Mus; species Mus minutoides. The sequence continues at coordinate 459,002 of LR753420.1, forward strand.
GAATGACAGCTAAAAGTGTAGGCTTTAAGTTCAAGCCCTGCTCTGATCTTGCATCAGTCTACATGGAGAAAGTACTTAAGACAGTGTCTAATATACAGTAAGTCTTGATACACACAAGGCTAGCTCTTACTTTTAATGCAAAAGTTTTTTTTTTTCTATCTCAGCCTTCCATATCTCAGATCTTCCATGAAAGATATTCTGAGCAAACCCCAAATAGACCGCAGGAGACCAGGGTGCTGGGATACTCCCTTTACTGATGTCTCCCTGAGCCTAACAGGCTTTGGGAAGACTAGGGTAGTCGCAATCTGGAAGTAGGTTTAGGAGCCCCTCCTGGTTTAATGCAAAGGAGCAAATTCAGAAAGTTCAAGAGCTCAAGGCTAACCAAGGTGACCAGCAATGGGCCTGGATTCTCCCTGTTATCTGTTAGTCAAAGGCAGGCCTGGTCAGCACTGGGGCTGAGTATCTTAGGGAAGGAGTTACCTAGCATGTAGCACATCTCCAGCTCAGGAATCCTCTTCATCAGTCGTCCCATGAAGAACTCGGAGCCAAATAACTCGCTGGGGATGAAGGCTCCGTACTTCTGCATGCCCACCTCGTAGGGGGAGAACTCGAACCATTCTGTACACAGGGAGCAACATTATTCTCCGGTTGGGGAGTCATCCACACAGCCTTCCCTCCAGCCCACCAGTGCTGGCTCCAGGGCCATGGGGAGCTTGCGATTGCAAGCTGCAGTTCCCCTTTGTGACACAAGGGGGCACTTGCTGCAGGACAAAACAACTCTACTAATTGCTGGGCTCAACTTTTGTTCCCCAAAGTTGGATAAACAGGGGCAAAAATGGACCCTTCTACGTTTCCCTTTTGAGCAGCTTAAGAAAATCGTAGAGTCTCATTCTTCATGGTCTTCATTTTTCACTGACTTATCAGATAAGCCCCAACACGTTAGGAGACACTGCCTGATCGTCTCCACGTATGAGGGAGATTTCTTCAGCTGTGGGGCACTGTTTATTGATGTGGAGATTGGTAAAGGGTGTGTTGTACCCACCAAGAAGGAACCCCCTCTAAGTCACTAGCCAGCAGCGTTACCTCTGAAATCCTGGTTGCTTACATCATCCTTGACATTGATGGTGAGGTAGATGGGCAGAGGGTTCTGTCCCCGGCACAGAGCAGCTCGCTGATCTGACAGCTTGCATTCATATTTCTGTAGGGACACCAGTGCTTAGGGGAGGTGGCTGACACAAAGTCAGTGAAGAACAAGAGAACAATCGGAACCCTTAACAGCTATTTCCAGGCTCCGGCCCAGGTGACTTGTATTGGCTGCAGCGACTGGAGCTGTCAACTGTTTTTTTTTGTTTGTTTGTTTTGTTTTTGGCTTTTGGTTTTTGGAGACAGGGTTTCTCTGTGTAGCCCTGGCTGTCCTGGAACTAATTTTGTAGACCAGGCTGGCCTCGAACTCAGAAATCTTCCTGCCTCTGCCTCCCAAGTGCTGGGATTAAAGGTGTGTGTCACCATCGCCCAGCGGGAGCTGTCAACTCTTAAATGCATTTGGAGAATGCATAGCATCTTCTTAGGCTGCCTGGCAGCTCAGTAGGGTGGGGCTGGCTCTGTAATTTAAGGATGTCTCCTGGGGTCTCAGGGTTCTCTTGTCTCAGGAGCTAAATGGTCCGGCGAAGGAATGGCGCCACTGTTCCTTCTTAGTGCTATTATCTCCCATTCACTACAGAACCTGAGTGGCACCAGGAAATTGTGTCTTATTATCTTGGTGTGTTGGGGTCTCTCAAAATATAAGGAAAATCTCTCTCCCCTATCCTTCCCTCCTTCTTCCTTCCCTCCTTCTTCCTTCCCTCCTTCTTCCTTCCTTCCCTCCCTCCTTCCTTTCTTCTTTCCTTCCCTCTGTCCTTCCTTCTGTCCCTCCCTCCTTCCTTCCCTCCCTTCCTTCCTTCCTTCCTTCCTTCCTTCCTTCCTTCCTTCCTAACTGGAGGCTTAAAAACCTGAAAGTAGGTGACAGTCTAGGAAAACCCCAAGTCCCAAGAGTCCTGTGTGTCATCAAGGCAAATCCTGAAGCCTGGGCCACTGTGTCCCAAAGTGAATCAGCCAGCACAAATGAGACAAAGTTGAGGTACTAGGGACCCAAGCTCTGACTATCCGTGGTTACCCTGTGCACAAAGACTCCACACTCTGGGTGGAATGGCAAACACTTGTGCTGCCCAACAACTCTTAGGCCTTCTCTGAAGCAAAATAGGGTACTTATCACAGCTGGACCCAGAGATCTGAACAATATAGATTTAAATGTCCTAGAAGTAAAGCCACAGACTCAGGGAAGAGCCCAGTTGGGTCAGGAGTGCTGGAGGGCAGTGGGCTCCTGACGCAGCCGGAGTGGAAGAGCAGAGGCTTCCTCCCAGCCTCCTAGCCTAGCCTTGCCTCTCTCTCTCTCCTCCCAGCCCAGTTCTTCATTGCAAGAGAGCCTCAGAACACTCAGACTTCCTGCCTAGAAAGCTGTCGTGTTTTCTTCTCATCATGTGGGTTACTATTGATTGTTATTGCTAAAAATTATTTTGATGCCAGTTGTGATATTGCATGCTTTTAATCCCATCATGTGGGAGACAGAGGCAGCTGGACCCAAGGGCCTCTTCTGACCTCTGTGGACATATATGATGAGTACACACACACACACACACACACACACACACATGGAGGTGAGACAATCATACACATAAAATAAATCTAAATAATTATCTCTCAACTAAAAAAAATGAAAGAAGAATAAGTAAATATTACAGATGAGAGCTAGCCCAGTTTGGTAGCACATGCATGTAATCCCAGCACTTGGAAGGAAGAAGCAAGAGAATAAACTACAAGTTCAAAGCCAGCTCCAACTATGTGAGTCCCAGGCTAGCCTGGGCTATCCAATGTGAGACTTTATCTCAGAAAAACAAAAAATGAGACTCAACTTATTGTTGACTGCTCAAAATGTCTCATTTCCTTTTCTTTTTATGTGTTTCATGTATATGTATGTGTGATATGCACAGATATACTTAATGTGTGCTTGCATGCATGATGGTGTATGCAAGTGTGTATATATGTATGTATGTATGTGTATGTATGTATGTGTGTGTATGTATGTATGTGTGTGTATGTGTGTACATGTGTATGTATGTATGTGTGTGTATATGTGTGTATGTGTGTATAGATTCCAAGGTTGACATCAGATGTCTTCCTCAATTGCTTCTTACTTTGTTTGTTGAGGAAGGGTCTCTTGCTGGATCAGGAACTTAACACAAGGGCCTTGCGGTGAGTCTTTCCAGGCCACACAACACTTACATGCTTCTGTTTGGTTTTCCCTTGTCTTTGTGAGGTCAGACTGAAAGCATGATTGACAGTTCTCTAGCTCTGCCCAGCTTCTTTCTCATTTTCTCCTGTGGATGCTTTGAAATGGCTTTCAGAAAATATGCTTCGTGTATGCAGGGGAGCACCTAGGCTTGCCCAACATGGGGTCTTAGTTCTCTGAAAGGGATGTGAAAGATGACCTCACCATCTTTATCACCCCAATATGTATTTGGACACCCCATGATTCTTCCAGCATGATGATGCACCTGCAGGTCTAACCTAATGTTTTTGGCCATAGAGGCTCAGAGGAGGAAAGACTATGATTTGATTCCAGTCTAGGCAGGTGGGACCCAGGAAAGACTTGAACACTCACTTTATCTCCCAGACTGTACTCGACCAGCTTGCCCCAAAAGTCTGTAAATGTGGTCTTATAGCCCTCCTGGCTGTGTTTTTGGAGTTCCTCTTGCCATTTGAAGAGCTGATCTGGGAACAGGGCAGGCATCTTGTCTTTGACAACATGTCTCCGGGCCTCAAAGACAACAGTCTCCAGGTTTTTGGAGGACCACTCAGGATCACTGTACAAGGTAGCCATAGTCCTGGTGAGAGACAAGCACAGATGACCCTGGGCCTGGTATGAGCAACTCTATGTCCAGACCAGACAGAAGATAGGCAGATCATGAGATCATGAGGAGTCCCAAACCTGGCAGGAGAAGAGCCCGGAGGAGAGGGAATGAAGGAGGCCTGTGGCACGAGACAAGCAAACACTGCTCCTCGTAACTGATCGTTTCCCTCTCTTGAATGCCTATTCTACGTCGGGTGTATCACACTAGTTGAGATAAGAATTCTGGGCTCAAATCTTCCTGGGTTCAAAACCAAGCTCTACCACTCACTTGCTATGTGATCTTGGGGAAGCTATTTAGCCACTCTTTGCCTCAGTGTCCCTAACTGAAGTGGCAAAGAATTGTGATTGATATACCCAGCTCATAAAGTTCTTGTAAAAAATTTTTTAAAATCATAAAAGTTAGCATTGTGTGAAGCACCAGAGCTGTGAAGAGGTAGTGATGGGAGTGTTTGATTCCTGGTTTGGCTGATTCCGGACTAGGACACTAATTCAAGCTTCACTTCCTGGGGCCCAGAGCTTAAGGGCATTGGCTGCTCTTCCAGAGGACTCAGATTCAACTTCTAGTACTTACATAACAGCTTACAACTATCATTAACTCCAGATCTAGGGTATCCAACACCCTCTTCTGGCCTCTGCAGGCACCAGGCATGCACATGCTGCACAGACATACATGCAGGCAAAACACTCACATACTTAAAGTAAGTATTGAAAAGGTTTGTTTCATCTCTTTGCTCTTCCTCTGCCTCTTCTCCTTCCCCTTCTTCCTCATTCTCCACCTCCTCTTTTCCTCCTTAGCTTTTATGTGGACTGTGGTGAATGGAGGACGCAAGGCTGGGCCTGAGGTCCTCTCTGTCTCCTGCTTGCCCCACAGAAGTCCAGCGAGGCTCCGCTCAGTTAACTACAGTTATTTGGGAGCAGCCTTTGAAACACAGGCCCTGGACTGAGTTCAAAGCCCGGGTTTGGGGGCCAGTAAGATGGTTCAGCAGGGAAAGATGATTGCTGACAAGCATGACTACCTGAGTTTGATTCCTGGGCATCTAAGTGGTAAGAAGAAAAAAAACAAGACCTGAAAGTTGTCCTCCACATGGGCATAGTCACACAAGCATGTGTGAATACACACGGACACATAATTTAAAATAATCTTTTAGGAGAAAGCTTTAAAAACTCCAGTCATGAGCTGAATGACCTTGACAAGCAATGGTCAGCTAACTCTCTGTTCTCATCCAGTTCAGTGATCCTTAGCTGGGTCTGGATCTGACTCTGTTGGATCAAACTTCTGTACGTCAACATAGGGAAGGGCCCTTTTATTCTGTTCCAGAGCACCCCACAGTGGCAGGGGAATTTGTCTAAGGACTCCCAATATACAAACAAGTGTCTCCTTCCTTCTTAGGATTGGTTCCAAGAAAGATGGAAAATGGTGGGATTTCTGCTACAGATAGTACCGTGACCTCCATAAAACTTATTCGTTACTTTCATACTTTTGAAAAAAGTCTCCCCAAACCCATTGCTAGTGCTTTATCGATTTAGTCTTCATTTATTGACAGGGTTTTATATAGACCAGGCTGGTCTCTAACTCAGCAAATAGCTGAGACTGGCTTGGAACTCCTGATCTTCTTGCCTCTTTCTACCCCCTGAGTGTTAGCTAGTATTAGAGACATGTAACACCACCCTCAGCTTGTTAATCTTTGTTGATAAAAATAAATAAATAAATAAATAAATAATTGTTTGTTTATTCTGTGCTCTATTTGAACGTATACCTGACTGCCAGAAGAGGGCACCGGATCCCATTACAGATGGTTGTGAGCCACCATGTAGATGCTGGGACTTGAACTCAGGACCTCTGGAGGAGCAGTCAGGGCTCTTAACCACTGAACCATCTCTCTAGCCTGCTGTCGTTTTTTTTTTTTTTTTTTTTTTTTTTTGGTTTTTCGAGACAGGGTTTCTCTGTGTAGCCCTGGCTGTCCTGGAACTCACTCTGTAGACCAGGCTGGCCTCGAACTCAGAAATCCGCCTGCCTCTGCCTCCCGAGTGCTGGGATTAAAGGCGTGCGCCACCACGCCCGGCAAAGCCTGCTGTCGTTTTAAAAGGCATTTTTTCCCATGCTTTCCCCAATTCAGGGGCTCTGTGAACGTTTTACTCTGACATTTTGACTGGGCCTGAGGTCCTGTCTTCTGTCTACCACACAGTAGTCCAACAGAATAATACAGTGCCTCCATCCCTGCTGAAACAAGTTATCATTTTAAACATTTTTTTTTTTTTGGTTTTTTGAGACAGGGTTTCTCTGTGTAGCCCTGGCTGTCCTGGAATTCACTTTGTAGACCAGGCTGGCCTCGAACTCAGAAATCCGCCTACCTCTGCCTCCGGAGTGCTGGGGTTAAAGGCGCGCACCACCACGCCTGTCTCTAAACATTATTATTATTATTATTACTTATTTTGTTTTTGTTTGAGATGGGGTTTCACTATGAAACCCTGGCTAGTTTGGAACTTGGTAAGTAGATCAGGCTAGCCTTGAATTCACAAAAGTCCACCTGTCTCTGACTCCTGAGTGCTGGGCCACCATGTCCACTATAATAATAATAATTTTTAAAAATATGTGAGGCATTGGATCCCCCTAGAACTGGTGTTGCAGGCACTTTTGAATTTCCTGACATGGGTGTTGGGAACTAAAGTTGGTTCCTCTGTAAGAGCAGCATGCTTTTCATAGCAGAGCATCTCTCTAGTGCTGTGACTTTATAGCTATCTGGGTGTAGCCACTGAACCTGGGCCCTGGACGGAGTTTAGATTTTAGGTCTATGAATCCTGATATGAGCGACCTGGTGCAAGAACTTGTGCTTCTCCGCCTATAGAATAACAGTGGAGTCGTTCTGGGTGACCTCCTTACCTGCAGGTTCCTCATCTAGAGACCTAACCAACTGCAGATTGAAATCATTCAGAAAACTCCTGTTTACTGAACCTCTGTGGACTGTCATTATTTCCGAGATAAGAGAACATATCTACTTACACAGAAATTGCATTGGTGCTGTAAGTAATCTAGAGATGACTTCAGAAACCCCTTAAGATTGTGTGGGGGACATTATGCAGATACATTGCCATGTCTATAAGGGGCTTGACTATCAGCTGAGAGAAATAGCTCCCTGGATATCCTGTAACCAGTCCCTCTAGGATGCTATGCCGGATGTAGAGGACAACACTTCAACTTGTCCCACCTGATCCAAAGCATCTGAGGAGTAGATATCAAGGGGACTTCCCAGGACAGGTTCACATCCAGTCCCTCTGATCAGAGCCACGAGGAGTTCCATAGAAAGAAAAGGCACAGCAGAGGGACCCGGTCCCTGACACAGTAAGATGTAGCTCTGGCTAAGAGGTGTCCAGTAGTCACAGGGATGATTTTAGTGAGCCCCTCCCACTGTATAAAATATTAAAAGGTCTGGGTTAAGACTCTGGTGTATAGGGGACTGGAGAGATGGCTCAGCGGTTAAGAGCACTGACTGCTTTTCCAGAGGTCCTGAGTTCAGTTCCCAGCAACTACATGGTGGCTCACAACCATCTGCAATGGGATCCGATGCCCACTTCTGGTGTATCTGAAGACAGCTACAGTGTACTCACTTACATAAAATAAATGAATAAATCCTTTAAAAAAAAGACTCTTGTGTATAAAGACAACTGTGTCGGTGACATTCATTGAAACATTTTCATTAATCTATAAGCTCCTTTATTACTTTTGAGTTAAATATTAAAGAACAAATAACACCCCCACACACAACTCTCCCTGGTGCTATGTCTCCTGTTAGATTTGACCCTGCCAGGCTTCCTTTTAGGAGCCCAGTGTCCACCTCCCTTTCACCTCAGCAGAGTCAGGAGGAGGTAGCCCTGTGCAAGCTCTGCTCTCTCCTTTCAGCTGCTTGAGGCTGAGGACTGATGGGGCAGTGACAAGGACAAAGGATAGCACTGAGGCACTGCAGGGAGGCGAGCCAGAGCAACCCGGCTGGTTCTACCCATCCTGGAAGACTGGGCCAAGCCCCCAAAGAGGGTGGCTGCATCTCACTAGGAAAGACCGTAACACCAAGCTCATTTATCATTGGCCACCATGTTTTCTTGGACTGCAACCACAGCCCCAGGGACATAGCCAATAATGACCAATGTATACAGCAGGTCTGTGCTTAATACTGGGAGAGGCCAAGAATATTGTTAAGCCCACTTTACAGATCCAGCAACTGAGTCTAAGGAATTAAAATAAATGCCTCAAATCCCACAGCCGTGCACGGGAGAGTTTCCCAGGCATCGTGAGTCACTTTTACTAAGGATGGGAAAGTTCATGGTTCCACCAGATCCCAGGCCACACCCATCTGGTACTTCCTCTGGGCTTCACCAATGACGGCGCCCAGTTCCTTACCAGGTTGCACCTGACAAGCCGGTGATGTAAGTAGAAATGTCCAGAAGGTTCAGCTTCTGCAACCCCAGCAGGTGGCCATACAAGGAGACCATAGACCTTGTGCCACCTCCTGTGGCCATGATGGCTATCGTCGGTACCTGTAGGCACAGAAGCAGACTTTGGGGAAGGGCTCCTCCACAGATAGGGACATGGAGTGATCTTGGCTTAATACAGAGAGAGCTGGTTAAGAGAAGGGAGGGAAGGGGATGGTTCAAGGACTGCCTTTCCCAGAGCAGTGGGTAACTTAGTAGGGTCCAGAAGATCACCTTTGCTCTAAGCCAAGTTATGCTCTCAGTAAGGGATCTGTTGCCTAACCTAGGCTCGGTTAATCAGAGAGTCCTCGTTAAAGAGTTCTGAGCACCCAACCCAGCTCTTTGTTAATAGGCATCAAAACTGAGACTACATGCATAGATAGATATGTGAGTCATGGATGGTGGCTGACTGACATCTGTACTTGGCAGTGATGTCAGGACATTAGTCCCTGGTCGGGTACATGGCACGCACTCAGCCTATGCAGCACTTGTGAGAGCGAGAGAAAATCCACATTACTGATGGTGAGGGTGGTTAACATAGGTTTGAGGAGTCCCTGGTGTGGATCCCTAAAGATGAGATCAAAGAGGCAGCTTTGGGTCGACTTCCTGTCTCCATTTAGTAGGGACTGTAAAGATTTTCCTGAAGCTGAGGCTCTACTCTATCTCAGCCTCAGAAACAAGGTACATGGGGGCTCACCTGCTCTCACGACTAACAGATAGAGGTGTAGGGGCACTTTGGCTGCCTCCAGGGGAAGAGGCAACTGGCTCTGGGATGGGAGGAGCTTCTCTCCAACTTCTCCCAGTCATTTCTGGTGGAGATGGGTACACACGTGAGTAGTAGAGAAGAGAGAACAAGTGGATGGGAGCTGGGCATTGGGTGCCTAAGGTGATAGAATGCCAGAATGTTTCCTGGCTGGGTGGGAATGACATCTTCATGCTGTCTCAGTAAAACAGCTTAGCTGGGTCAGGATCCTGAGTGTGCAGGTGCATTCTCGCGCACGCGCACGTGTTTGTTGGCAAGAGCCCCCACCCCTACCCTGGTGAATGCACAATTGAATCATATGCCTCAGGGCCCTTGATTTGGCGTCAGGACCTTAGCAGTTGGAGCAACCACAGAAATCCAGGTGGTACAGTAGTCACCCTGGAGTTGGAACATGGAATTGGGGGACTAAGAGCCCAGAGCAACCCTCAGCCCGGGCCAGTGCCCATGCTTACCCACCTCATCCTCATGCAGGCCCTCCTCCAGCTGCAGCACCTGACTTAGTGTCTTGGCCACCACCACCTTCCGCTTCTGCACAAACTCCACCTCTTCCTGGCACAGGCTGAATCCAAGCCGCACATCCAGCGTGTCAGAGCTGTGGGAAAGGGAGTCCTGTAGCTCCACCTTTAATCGGCAGACATAGAGCCAAGTTCTACCCTGTATCTCTTCTGTGACCTTGGGCATCTACTCTCATCTGCAAAAATGCTTCCTGGCCTGCTTCAGTACCTCATGAGACACCAGGCATAGAGCTCCAAAGCCTTAGCTGGTGCTTGGCTAAAGAATACTACTTCTACCTCCTCAGCAGGATATAGAAAGCTCCAAAAAGTTTCTCTAGGTACCTTCTCTATCCCAAAGCTGATATGAGTGGCAAGGGTCTCTTACATCCCTTTGGTAAAACTTCCTGGATAGGACTATAGAGCATACATAGACCCCACAAACTAGCCCTCTGCTCTCGAGGAGCTCCCTGCTCCTTCTGAGCCCTTCCTGCCCACAAAATCACCATTCTCCTGTGTGTCTGTGCAACTGACAAAGCCACTCACACCCCTGATCTCACTGTGCCATCCCCACAGTTCTTCCAGGCAGATGAGGCACGAGCTACCATGACATGCCTGATGCCTGCCCTCTTTTTATCACATTCTCTGTCTGGAGCAAGTCCAAGCCTGGCACATAAGACCCTACCAGACCTGTCCAAGCTCACCTCAAGCTCCTAACAAAGCTATGCATCCCTGAGGGCAGGGCCCGAGGCTCTCCCAGCACCTCTCTTCCTATGAGAACTCATTTTCCCTGGCAGTCAGGGAAGGCATAATAACAGCACTGTTGGAGGGCACTTGCTGAGCATCCTGCCCACCAATTATATTCCTGTTATTTCACCTGCATTCATTTATGAGATTCAAAGAACACGCTGAAATTGCAGGTAAGAAAAATGAGACCCAGCAAGATTGAGTAACCCTTCTGATAACATATAACAAATCAAACTAGAAATAAAATACAGGCAAGGGACCAGAGAGATGGCTTAAGAGCCCTGACTGTAGCCGGGTGTGGTGGCGCACGCCTTTAATCCCAGCACTCGGGAGGCAGAGGCAGGTGGATTTCTGAGTTCGAGGCCAGCCTGGTCTACAAAGTGAGTTCCAGGACAGCCAGAGCTACACAGAGAAACCCTGTCTTGAAAAACCAAAAAAAAAAAAAGAGCCCTGACTGTTCTTCTAGGGGACCTTGATTCAATTCTTACCACCCACGTGGCATCTTACAACAGTCAGTAACTCCAGTTCCAGGGGATATAATGCCTGCCAAATTAAAGAAATAACCAATATTTCTTTGATTTGACACCAAAATTACAAGTGACAAGAGAGAAAATAGGCTTCATCAAAATTAAAAATCTTTTTTTTTTGAAGGCACAATCAGAAAAACGCAAAGGGGACCAAAGCTACAGCTCAGTGGTTAGACCAGTGCTCAGTTCTCAGAGCCTACTGTCACCTCAGCACCAAGGTCCCTCATGCCTTCTTTTGGCCCCTGTAGGCACCGGGTATGCATATGACATACATACATACATACATACATACATACATACATACATACACGTAAACAGTCATACACAATATAAAATAACACACATGCAAAGAAAATATAAAGATATCTCACACAACAGGGTTGAATATAAAATACTAGTATCCAGAATACACAAAGAACTTTTGTAAGTTAATAGTAAGACAAAGCCATTTAAAACATGGCCAAAGAGCAGTGGTGCACACCTTTAGTCCCAGCACTTGGGAGGCAGAGGCAGGCAGATCTCTGAGTTCGAAGTCAGACTGGTTTACAGAGTGAGTACCAGGACAGCCAGGGCTACAGAGAAACCCTTTCTCAAAAAACAAAACAAAACAAAACAAACAAACAAACAAACAAACAGAAAACATGGCCAAAGAATTTATGTGAACACATCTCCAAGAAGATCTACTAATGGCCAATTAAGTCCAGAACAGATACTCAACCTCATTAGCCACTGAAGAAAAGACAAGCCAAATGACAGTGAACTACCTCCTCACACCGAGTTGGGGGGGCACTGAAAGGGAAGGGGTACTTTACCAGGGTAAGGACTTCATGTGTAGTTCATAGTTCTCTCCCTGATGAGAAAAAGGTGAAATGCCCGTTAGAGATGACACTGATAGCAAAGGGGCCAAGCAAAGAAGTGGAAACTTACTACTACCCCTCCCTGGGCTCCACAAACGTGCATGTTCACAGTAATGCGCGCGCGCGCGCACACACACACACACACACACACACACACACACACACACACACACACACACGCTCTCCCCCAATGACCCACTTCTGGACACGACATGACACCGCTTTCTCTCAGGCTCCACACATTCCCCGGATTCCCACTGAGGGTCTCCAAGTCCATTCCATTTTGCCTGAGGGACCCCACGTGCTACCTTCCCCATATGTCTTTGGGCTCTTCCCATCTTTCTAACACAGGAGCTGAGCAGCTCTGGGACCCCTTGCCAGACCCAGGTGCTCACCACAGGCAGGGTCGTCGCCTGGCCATCAGACAGGCAATTGAGGGGCTGGCAGACAGGGTCAGTCCTGTGTGTTCCGCAACAGCAAAGCTAGAAAGGTGGGTGGGCTCTGTGAGGGGCCGAGGGGCTCCTCGGTTAGCCCTTCCAGCCCATTTCCCTTCTTCCTCCCTCCCAACTGTGGCTGCCATGTACCCTACAGTTCCAGCGGCTCTTAGGTGCCTCTGCGTAAAGCTGTGGCTGGTAGTACTTGGGGTAGTGGAAGCAGGCAGGATTGGGGTAGCAGGGCTCCTGGCAGGGCGGGACACGATGGGTTTTCTCGAAGGAGTCTGTCACCATCACCAGAAGGTCTTTGTCTGAGAAAGAAGGTAAGATGTTAGACCCCTGGGAAGTTTCTTATCTCTGCCTCCCGTTTAGCCCAGCAAAAATCTTATCTTGGCTCGGAGACTAAGAAGACTGGTGCTTGCAAAGACCCTGGTATGATTTCCAGCACCCACATGGTGGCTCACAACTATTTATACCTCCAGTTCCAGGGGATCCAGTGCACTTGGTGCCCATACATATATAGAGAGGCAAAACATTCATACATATAAGATAAAGTAAATACATTTAAGAATAAAAAGTAGTCCTGTCTTGACGTGCCAGGAGGAGTTTACAATCCCTGGGCACTCATTAAAATGCTTCAGACAGGGCCCTGAAAGCTGAACTTTAACAAGGCCTGTGGAGAGCTGGGTGTGGTAGCGCACGCCTTTAATCCCAGCACTCGGGAGGCAGAGGCAGCCAGATTTCTCAGTTCGAGGCCAGCCTGGACTACAAAGTGAGTTCCAGGACAGCCAAGGCTACACAGAGAAACCCTGTCTCAAAAAACCACCACCACCACCACCAAAAAAACAAAACAAAACAAAACAAAACAAAACAAAAAAAAAAACAAAACCCAAAACAAACTTAAAACAAAACACAAAAATACAAGGCCTATGAAGAAGGTTGATAGACATGCTCTCCAGAAGATTAGACTTCTTGGTTCTGCTTTGCTAGAAGAGCCCCCACAAAGTCACACCAATCCGCAGCAGAGAAAATACCCCCATCAGACTGTCAGTTTGGGAGCAGAAAGCCCCTCCCCACAAGTCCCCCTTTCTGGCCGCATCTGTGAGGCCACACTGCTTTCCTCCTGTGAACATCTGGTAACCCAGCATATGAGTGGTGGGTAGGGAAGCACAGTGGCTTGTGAGTTGGGAGATGCTAAGCAGGTGTGGCTTGAGGGCCCCTGCAGCTACAGTGCCTATCTGTCCCAAGGCTGCCTATTCAGCCACAGAGGGCAGCATTGAGCCACAGGCTCTAGGACACTTGGCAGGCCTGAGGATGTCCATTTGGATCCCTGGAAGAACAAACCCTTCACAGAGATGGGTGAAGAGGATAGGCGTCCAAAGACACGATTTTGAGTTTTGATTTTACCTCCCCAACCCGGATAGTCCAGTTAGGTCCAATTGACCTGTTTCCCTGAGTTCCAAATTGACCTCGATCATCATAGTCCCCACCTCCATACCCAAACCAGTCATTAGACAGAGCAGGGAAACTCACTTTTCTTCCTCTTCCTTGGCCTCCTGGATTCTGCATGAACCTCCAGGCAAGAGACTTGGCGAGACTGCGACAAAGCAAAGAGGACAGCTGGGACTCTAAGCTCAAGCCATCTCCCTCTGCTCCCAGTCAGAAGACCTAGATGTTGGTCAGTCACGGGCTTATGCTGTGCATACTGGGCTTGGTGTAGACAATTCTGAACCCAATCAAGGCATGGTGCCTCACTGCAAGAGGGGAAAAGACCAAGCTAGGGCATACACCACAGCTGACTGGGAGTCAGGTTCACAGGGGCTGGCCTGAGGCTGGGTTCAGCCTTCTGAGTGAGAACTTGGGATAAAATAACTTTCCAAGAAGGAGAGGCCAGGTGAAAGCCTTTGTTACACGTTCCAAACACACTTCTTTTTAAGGGAGAAGTTTGCTGGGAGTGTGGGAGCATTCAGTTAGAACAACTATGATTTTTTTTTCCTGAGACAGGGTGGTCTTGAGCTCATAGAGATCCGCTTGTCTCTGCCTCTCAAGGGCAGGAATTAAAGACATGTGCCACCGTATCTGGCCTATGAAATAATTTTAGTTCTGAAACCATGACTACAGAGGTGTTGGAGTTATTGTGACTAAATCTGGGAAAGAAGAGATCTTTGGGGGACGTGGAGTCTGGGCCAAGATGATACCCTGGTGCTTCCTGCCTTGATATATAGCCCCACCCCTGGATGCACCCCCATTGGGTAAACCATTTAGTCTAATTCTCCCTGGACAAGCCCCCAGGCTGGGCCCAGCACCCTATTCCCAGAGAGCAGCAGCCACGTGTGGCCTCTAAAGCTACCAAAAACAATTACCACCAGCACGCCGTTGGTGATGAGGGTCTCTGATGAGGAGAAACTAAAAAAACAAGAGAGAGCTCCTGGTCAGTAACAACATTCTTGGCTGACCCCTTATGAGGGTGACAAAAACTGTAAGTCATTTCAGTCATACAGTAGCAGATTCTTTTCAGTTATTATGAGAAACATCTGTTTGACAAACTAGGTTTGAACCAGACTTGGCATCTCTCTGTACCTCAGCATCCGAGGGGCAGAGGCAGGAGGATCAGAGCCCTAAGCCAGTCTCTGTGACTCTGTTTCAACTTAGAGCTAGGTCTGTGGGTTGTCAAGGAGGAAAGTGGTGCATATTTAAAACAGAATGTACACGGAGAGATAGATTTATTGGTAGTGTTGTATGACTGCAGCCCAACATCTAGATCATGCAAACACTTCGTATCAAACAAAGCTTTCGTGCTTTAATTAATGTATGCATCTTACAAATAGGACTGGCTTTTTAAATTAAAATTATTTTGTTATTTTGGGGGTATGGGTGTTCTGCCTGCCTGCCCATTCCTTGCCTGCCTTCGTGTATGCGTACCACATGCATGCAGTTCCAGCAGAGGCCAGAGGGGAGTATCAGATCCTCTGGAAATGGGGTTACAGATGGTTATGAGCCATCATGTGAATGCTAGGAATTGCACCCAAGTCCTCTGGAAGAACAGCCAGTGTTCTAAGCCACTGAGCCATCTCTCCAGATTTAGCTTTTGTTGCCTTCTCTTCTGGTTCTGGCCAGTGGTTAGAATGTTCTGACAGTTCTGGGTCAAAGAGGATAACCCTTTTCTTGATCCCATACCACAGTGGCAGGAATTCTACCAGGAAGCTCCTGTTGGTGCAAACACTAAAGTGCTGTGTGTGTGTGTGTGTGTGTGTGTGTGTGTGTGTGTGTAAGAGAGAGAGAGAGAGAGAGAGAGAGAGAGAGAGAGAGAGAGAGAGAGGTCTCAAGTGTGTGCTACCACACTTGATTTATACAGTGCTAAGAACTGAACCTAGGGCTTTGTGTATTCTAGACAAGTATTCTACCAACTGAGCTATATGCCTAAACCCATAAATCTTTAAAGGAATGCTGGCATCAGTGGAACTAGAATAGTGGTGGAGCCTGGGCACTTTACACGCTCCTGCTTCATCATTGCATAGACGATGAAATCGAGAGAGCTGACTCTCTAGGAGGAAGACAGCCCCGGTGCCAGCAGTGGGGGAGGAACACAGGAGAGCAGCACAGAGGCAGCCTCAACTCTGAAGTCAAGGATCTTAGCTGACACACAGCCTGACACCTACTTACTTCTCTTCAAGCAGGAACTCCACCTCCAGTTCTTCCATGCCCTGAGGAGAGAGAAAAGGAAGGAGGCTATTGACCATGTATGCACACCTGCCTCCAAGGACATTCACCCACCCCTGTAGACCTGCTATACCATGCCCATACTTGGTCCTAGGGCCATGGAGAAGGAACAGCTGTTCCAGTCTCCTTACCCTCTTCAGCACTCTTTGTCCCAAGTCTCTGACGTTAGAAACAATTAGTACATTAGTGAAATGTAAGGGAGACTCGGGTGTGGATGTGACACCTGGCCCCAAGTGTGCTTTCTCCTGTGCCAGGATGTTGGCTTTCTATTTCAACTCACCGTTGGCCTGTCTTCCCATGGGACTTGGGGCTTGGGCACAGCCTGTGAGGGTTCTGTGAGCTGGTGCCCTTAGAGAGCCCAACTCTGCTCCCATGTGTCCTGTGTAACTGGAGGTAAATCATGGCTTAACTGAGCCTCAGTTTCCCCATCAGAATGTACAGAAAGCAAAGAGAGATAGATGCTTGCTCTCTAATGTGTGCCCAAAGCCCAGGACAGCATCTTACCCACAAGTATCTCAGTATTTGTGGGATGATCGAATCTAGAATAACCTGGTTCTTTCTAGTTCTGAACTTTTCTGACTTGCCCTCTCTACCCAGGTGTATTCCAGAAACAGGACTTGGAGGTAAGAGAAAAGGAAGCTGACTGATCAGAGGAACTATTATCACCATTGCATAGATGAAGAAACAGACAATGAGGCGAGTTAGGTAATTTTCATGCAAGTGATAGTGCTGGGATTTGAACCAGAAGCATTTCCTGTCCCAGCTTTCATATGTGCTCAGAGCAGGGGTATCATGCAGGGGTATCATGGTAGTAAGTGGCTGTTCCCATGGAGTCAGGGGCTTAGGATCTGTGACTCCGCACCCACCTCCGGGTTGAGTGGGAACTTCACATGGGTTTTATTCCGGAGGCAGAGCTTAGAGAGGTCATAGAGGACTGTCAAGAGATGGTCATTCTGTGTCAGCACGTCTTCATCACAGATGCTCAGTTCTAGCACATTCTGGAGGAGAGGAGAGAGAACAAGCCGTTACCATGGTTGCAGTGACCCACTCCCAGATCAAAGGACATGACCTCAGGCTAGCAGAGAGTGAGGCCCGAGGAAGAGGGTCACAGAGGCTTCTGCTTAGACGTAAGAGACATTTGCAAGGACACGAATTCAGGGTGAAAGTGACTTCCCCTGCTCTCCAGTTCCCTGGAGGCTGTCATTCCCCTGCTCTTGATTTCGGGAGAATTTGGTCCCTTTAAAAAGCTTGAGAAGCCTGGGAAGAGTAGAGAGGACTGTCACTTCACCTGGGGAAGGATGAAGGGCAAAGCAAGGTCCTGCAAGCCATGGGATGCATGGCAGCTGAAGGAAGCTAGAAAAGGCAGGCCAAGGAGATTAACATCTGTTACTCCAAGGGAAGGACACAGCAAAGGCTTTTGCTGTCCCAGTGATGGGTATGGTTGAGCTGAGTTGTGTGAATTCTATTCTCTGGCTCATCAACCCCTAGTAAGGTCTCCTGTGTGGTCCTGCAGCAGTTCTTCAAGTGACAAGTGTCCTGTCCTCAATGGCCTCAGGTGGCATGGATGAGTTTATAAGGCTCCCAGCCTCTGATCCTGAGAGGTATGACTCAAAGCAAGGGTTACCTCCTAGATTTCTATCTAGTGGACATAAACGTGGCTTTGGGCATCTACAACTATGTAAGATTTTGTAATTTCTAGAAATTTGGACCAGAACAGCCTGACAACTGCAAAACAAAAAGAAAGCTCAAAATACTGATTTCAAGATGGTATACTACATTCACATGGAAATAGTCCTCCCCCACAAAACTCATACACATGATAAAAGGGGGGACATTGCATTTTAGCTTATTAAGACTGGTTTTCACGGTGTAGCTCAGGCCTACTTCAAATTTGCAATCCTCCCATGTCAGTCTCCTGATGACAGGCGTGAGCCATCACAACCGGTGCAAAGGTTGTTGCGGTGGTGGCGGTTGTTATTGGTTGTGTTTTTGGTTTTTTGTTTTTTTGGTTTTTTTTTTTTGGTTTGGTTTTTCAAGACAGGGTTTCTCTGTGTAGCCCTGGCTGTCCTGGAACTCACTTTGTAGACCAGGCTGGCCTCGAACTCAGAAATCCACCTGCCTCTGCCTCCCACGTGCGCCACCACGCCCGGCTTTTTTTTTTTTTAATCTAGTGATCACAACCCTCTTGAAAAATAAAAGACTCTTCATTAACTAGAACTCTAAACAGTTATCTGGAGTGTCAAGCCTTGACTTTCTTGGGATTGATGCCTTTATCAACAGGCCAAATTTGTCTCAAGGCTACCACAACTCAAGATGCTCAAGAGATGTAACTATGTAAGTTACAAGAGATGTAACTATGTAAGTTACAAGAGATGTAACTATGACTTAGACCCACCATATATCTGAAGAAAAACAACACTGTGGCATAATGACTCAGTGTGTGAAAGCCTGAAAGCATATGCCCCAGGAAATAGAGTTAAAAGAAAGCAATAAAGCAATTAATGGATTTAAGAGGCAAGCCTCTTAAATTAGAATCAGGTTGGACCTGGTTAGTAGAATGGCTTTCCTTCCTGTGTATTTTCACACAGGGAGAATACTCTGGAAGGTGCTGGAAATAAAATCTGTTCTGAAGCAAGAGATAGTTAGGATCAGCAACAATTAGGAGGACAGAAGAGGTTAGAAGGTAGAAGGATTAGCAGCCTCAGAGACACAAAGGGAGAAGGAAGTAGTGGGTGAGTGGCACACACACACACACACACACACACACACATGGCTGAGAAGGGAACAGACATGTGGGCAGGCACACAGGTATGGTCCTCTGTGGTTCACCTTTACTTGAGTCTGGATCTGAAAAGTGAAGCTTTCGTTCCACTCTGGGTGTAGGCAGTTGGAGATGGTTCTGGTCTTCAGCTTCTTCTGAGAGGCAGTAGGCAGCCAGAGGGTGACAAAACAGTCTGTCTGACTCACTGTCCAAGTAGGACAATGGGAGAAGAGAAGGGAGAGAGGAGGTTGTGGAGTCAAAAGAGAGCATCAGACAAATCTCGTCTAGAGCAATGTCTCCTGTCAGTTGATAACCTTTTCCTGATCTGGGTTCTACCTCTCCAGCTTGGTCCATGAATCCCAAGAGGGCTATACAGACCATAGGGTATAGGTTTCATGGGATGGGGGTAGGTCTTGTTGATCCTTGTTATGACCATGGGCAACCTAACACAGAAGTATCCTAGGCTCTCAACAAACACCTTTGATGGTTGTCAGAAGCCATCTAGGAAAGACTAAAGGCAAATAAGTAAGTTTTCTGGAGATGGCCTACCACTTTACATGGCTGTGATGGGTAAGCTCTGAATTGCAGAGCCTTTAGAGACTTTGTCTCAGGATTGGTTCTTACTACTGATATGCCTAACCTCTATTACATAGGCTAATGATTCCTGGGCATGAGCCTATCCTATTGGGAAGACTTCCTGCAGATCAGCATAAAGATGAATTTTCATGAATTAATGCTGTTTAGGCAAATTAATGATTTTATAAAATTCCTGATTTGATTCAAATAATTTTAGAAAGAAAGTTTTAAGAGTTGGTTTTAGTTATTTTGCCAGAAAGATATAATAAAGTTAGAATCAAGAATAGAATGTACCCCCTCCTCATAAAATAGTAAGGGAAGGCTGCATAATAAGGAATACAATGGCCTTCACAATTACACTAAAACAGAGAAATAGGCTTGGGACAAATCTGTGATTAAGGAAAAAACATTCATTCTAGATCAGGTCCAAGGACGAGGCCACAGGTGTGCGCTATGATAAAGTGAGGCCATGTGAAACTGTGGTGTTGAACTTATAATGAGCTTATAGAATAAAACACTGCTTTGAACTTAATATCAACATCCTTCTGTAACTCCTCTTTCATGTAATATTTTATCTATGAGGTAATTTTTCAAACAACTATTGTCTAAGAAGATATAAAAAGGCCAGAGAGAAGCTGGGTGGTGGTGGCACATGCCTTTAATCCCAGCACTTGGGAGGCAGAGGCAGGTGGATCTCTGAGTTTGAGGCCAGCCTGGTTTACAGAGTGAGTTCCAGGACAGCTAGGGCTATAAGAGAAACCCTGTCTCGAAAAAAAAACAAAAAACAAGACAAAACAAAAAAAAAAGCGAGAGAGGAAAAAAAAAATAAAGTGATGGCTTTGGGGCCTCTGCCCCATCCATCCAAATGTCTATTTGCCTATATACATAGTGTGTAAGTATATGTGTATGTAAGTAAGTATTCTTGAACTTGTGGAGTTGATGAGACAGGTGTTTGGGCCCAACAAGAGTGTGTATGTGGGCTGGAGAGATGGCTCAGAGGTTAAGAGCACAGACTGCTCTTCCAGAGGTCCTGAGTTCAATTCCCAGCAACTACACGGTGGCTCACAACCATCTATAATGGGATCAGATGCTCTCTTGTTGTGTCTGAAAACAGCTACGGTGTACTCACATAAACTAAATAAATAAATCTTTAAAAAGAGAGAGAGAGAGTGTGTGTACATATAAGTGTATGTACATCTGTGCATGTTGTCTGTGTAAATGAGATTTCTTTTTCCTTTTTTCCTCCTCTCTGGTCCATGAAGAGTTAACAAGTCTAAGCCTCTTGCTTGGCCATTGAGAGGTCCTTAAGCAACAGAGAAAAGAAATTAGCATTTATTAGCACAAATAGGGAGAGCGAGTAACAGAGAAAAGAAACAACTGCTTATTAGCACAGAACAGAACAGTTAAAAATTGTTAAGTTTCCAGAGGCCATCAGCTTCTGGCCCCCCAGAACAATATGAGAGAGTTATACGGCTGTAAAGCATCAGTTGGACCTTCATCCAACTCTGTGTACCATCTCAGTACTTGTGACGCTGGGAAGGCCAGCAGTTAATCTGGGCTGTCAACTAACTAACCTAGGACCAACTAAAACCCAAGCTTTGGGCCATTCTTAGGAATTTTTTTCTTCCTTCCTTTTTTCTTCCTTCCTTTTTTCTTCCTTTCCCTCTTTCTTCTTTCTTTCTTTCTTTCTTTCTTTCTTTCTTTCTTCTTTCTTCCTTCCTTCCTTTCTTTCTCTCTCTCTCTTTCTTTCTCTTTCTTCTTTCTTTCTTTCTTTCTTTCTTTCTTTCTTTCTTTCTTTCTTTCTTCTTTCTTCCTTCCTTCCTTCCTTCCTTCCTTTCTCTCTCTCTTTCTTTCTCTTTCTTCTTTCTTTCTTTCTTTCTTTCTTTCTTTCTTTCTTTCTTTCTTTCTCCTTTAAAAAATATTTATTTATTTTATGTGTGTACATTGCTGTCTTTAGACACACCAGAAGAGGTGTCTAGATCCTATTACATATGGTTGTGAGCCACCATGTGGTTGCTAGGAATTGAACTCAGTACCTCCAGAAGAGCAGTAGGTGTTCTTAACCACTGAGCATTCTCTCCAGCCTGTGAGGGATTTTCTTAATCAGATTATTTGAAGCAGGAAGACCCACCCTAATTCTGGGCCACAACTTCTGGTGGCAGCCAGTATGAAATGACATAGAAGAAGGAAACTGCCTTTTGCCTGCTTGCCCTCATTCTTACTGGCAAGAGCATCTCTCCTGTTGCTACAGCATTCCTTCACCAATATTAGAATTAACATCTTTGGGATTCCAATATACATTGAAGACCAGCATCTCTCCAGGAATACTCCAGGCCCACAACATCAGATTGGGACTATGAGATATCTAACCTGTGGACTGAATAACTCCTGGATTCTCAGTGTTCTCATCACAAGAGAGCCATAATGGACTGTTCAAATCACATCCTGTGAGTCCATGTAATAAATCCTCTTTTAATTATGTAATATATTCATTACAGCAGTTCTATCTGTCTAGAGAACCCTGACTAATACACACCTGTTGATTTGGAACAAGATAAGCTCCACAATGCTCCAGATGTCAGGGAAACACCTGGAACACCTACTCCAAAGGTCCATTTACCTGTTGTCTTAGCAACAAGGGAACCAAAGTGGGGCTGAGCTGAGGAGAAGCAGTGGGGAAAAGCATGGCTTTCCACGAGTCAGCTGAGAAGAGCCATTGTGGGAAGGGGTTTAGATGCAAGGGCCACACCCCCATGGTGCAGCTGCACTCAGTGGGTTCTCCATATGGCACTGGTCTCCTGGCATGAGATGTAAAATCTAGGAAACCTTCATATTTGTGGCTAGGTGGTTTCTTTCATTTTAAAGGAGCAAACCAAATGTGATATTGCTCCATGCGCCCTGGAGAAGGGGAACTTCTTTGACTTCAGTAGGGCTTTCCAAAATGGGAGCTAGCTTAATTCTTCTGGCTGTGGAGTAGCAGAATAGAAAGGGCTAAGATCAGCCTGAATGGCTCTCTTATGCCATTATTCTTGGGAGGAGGGAAGAAGAGGTACTAGGACTGTCTTTATCACCACCTTGGTGACCTGCTGGGGTAAGTCCCAGGGGTGCAAACCAGACCTGTGGAATTTAGTGAAAGTCAGTATTTTCCACCGTTAGAAGTCCTATAGGTGGTAGGGCTGGCTAGGATGGGGGTCCAGCTAGTTCACAACTATTACTAGTAATTGATGTGTCAGCAGAACTGACGACCAGGAACTGAAGCCCATGTTGTCACGTGGCCAAAAGCTCTTCAGTGTCTGTAACTGCGTTTTGGCTCATGTGTTCTGGCTTCTGATCCCGTTTGGTGGGCAGACACTCCCATCCCTCCTCGCACTGATTGAGGAAGGGTAAGAGGACATCTCCCTTTACCTATCCTAACAATGAGCTCATCCACACAGAAAGACAAAACCTTGATGCAATGAGAAGGAAATGATGACCTCATCGTCGGGCCCATCCCGTCCAGGTCTGCCCTATTCTCTCCCACTGGCTCAGGTCCCTAGGCTGGAAACCAGGTTTCCCCCTTACTTCTCACACTGTCCTCATCTGTGCCACCACTACCTTGGTGGCAGGCCACTATCAGCTCCTGAGCTTTCCCACTGCCTTCCTGTCTCCTAAGTTGTTCGAGGTCAACCTTTTCTCCTAAGAGAAGGGACCTTTTAAACATGACTTTGTCACTGACACTGCCCAGGTTGATTGCTTCCGTCTGGCTTCAGGAAGGAGTCCTATCCTAACCCATCATGGTTCTCCTTCCCATTTTTTCTCAGCTTCGGCTCCATCTCTGCACCCTTCCTGCCTCCCACCCCTGCCCTGCTTATGTTCACGCAAACACTCATGTTCATACTCACACACCTACGCACGCATGCAGACACTCACCCACACTCACTCTTACTCTGACTCCAGGACAAGCTAAGTCATGCTTAGGTTCCCAAAAGGGCTGTGCTGTCTCACTGCAGGCCTTTGCACCTGCTGCTCCTTGTGCTAGACTCCTTCCTCCTCTCTGCTCTCCTCCCTCCCTTCCCTCCTCTCTCCCTACCTTCCTTCCCTCTTTCCTTCCTTTCATTGATGTGTATGTGTGTTTGCTTGCCTGAGTTATGCAAATGTGTACGCAGTAAACTGTTGAGGCCAGAAGAGGGCATCAGATCTTCTGATACTGGAATTACAGGAGGTTGTGAGCTGCCATCTACATGCTGGGAATAGAACCTGGGTCCACCGCAAGACACTGAATTGAATCATCTCTTTAGCTCCAAATCCTTCTTATCTACTTTAAACCACCCCTTTCTTTGATAGCCCTTCAGGTTTTAGAAGGAATCTTCTCAGAAAACCTCCTCTGAGTATCCTAGTCTGTCCCTTAGCTGTAAGTCCCCTGTGCTGCTCCTGGGAGGGTGCTTGCTATCACTGTACTGGAAGAGCAGGTCCAGCCTTGTCTTCATCATCCTGTGACTGCTGAGAAGGCCAGGGCCTGTAACCTTTAGACAGAGTAGGCAGTCACTAGACAACTTTTAAAACGGATGAATGAATGAATAATAATTTCCTGCTCAGGGGCTGTATCAGAGGCCAAGGAATCCCAGCAAATCCAGGTGGCCAAGTCAGTGTGTGTAATTGCTCTACATATTGGGAGACTCACCAAAGACCTGTTCAGTCTTTTTCCAGAACCCATGTCCTACAATACTAGGATTAATGTTGTTCCTTGCCCTAATGTTTCAACATTCCCAAGCCAGTGATCAGTAAACCTGCAATTCAGTCCCAGACCACAGTTGTGATTGTAATAATTCTGAAATTGCTAGCTAGCTTCTGACTCTCAAAACTATTCATATCAGTGTTTTACGGGGGTGGTGGGGAGGAATAAACGTTAGCTAGGACAGGAGGAAGACAGCTAGTGAACTCACACAAATAGGAAGAGAAATGATGATATAAGGTGACATGGTCCCTAAGAGGTGACATGATCACTTGGACCCCTCCCTTGTTTTTTCCTTATCCCAAGCCTTTCCCCCTGGGCCCAGAACATTTTTTCTCAAGACTGCATTCTATGCTGGGGTATTCTGCAAGACCTATTGGTTCTGTCAGGCCACTCTAGAACTGTTTCTCCTTTGTCAATCCATGCCTAAACATTTCCCACTGAATCCATCCAAATATACCTCAGTGTATTGGCTTAAGACTAAGCTAAATCTCAAGCTAAGATAAAAAAAAATCTTGCGGCAATTATTATTTAGTTTTTTGCTAATTTGATACAGATCTAGACATAGAGAAGAGGTGATCTCAACTGAGGAATTGCCTCCATCAGTTTGGCCTATAGGAAAGTCTATGGGGGTGTTTTCTTGATTAATGATTGGCGTGCGAGGGTCCAGCCCACCATGAGCAGTGCTACCCTTGAACAGGTGAAAAAGCAAGCAATCCAGTAAGCAGCATCCCTCTGTAGTCTCGGCTTCAGTTCCAGCCGTCAGTTCTTGCTGTAAGTTCCTATTCCTGTTTCCTCAATGATGGACTGGAATCTGTGAGCTGAAATAAACCCTTTCTTCCTACGAGTTGCTTTTGGTCAGAATTTTGTCACAGCATCAAAAAACAAAAACCAAAAAACCAAAAAACTAAAAACCAACCAACCAACCAACCAACCAACAAAAGCAAATTACAACATGCTGTATGAACTTGGAGGGTAGTTATGGGAAAAACATGAGTTCAAGGCCAGTCTCAGTAAGGATTGTCTAACCAACAAATGAGGAAGCAAACAGCAACAACAAACCATTCCCGGAAGAGACAAGACCAAGCAGGTGGTCAACTGCCCACCCTCACTCATCAGTTGTCCAGTTATTTGCAGAAATCTTCCTCCACCCGATACACTAAAGGTTGGGAATAAGGAGGGGATGGCACAAAGGGGAGAGGCGGTGGAAGTTCTGGGGACCCAGATGGCAATCTGATGCAAGCACATTAGCTAACTCTAGGAATACCTACACGTTGGTCACAGGAAGTGGTGACTAAACTGGGAATTTCAAGAACTGGGATTTCCTAGGCAAAAGCAGGTTCTAGTCCCTGTTTCCAGGAAGTGACAGAGGGTTTGGTCATATGAATGATATGTCCCCTTTCCTGAATTGTAGGTGGCAGAGGTGAGTTAATTGTCTTCATAGATGTTCAGAACATTCCTGTGTGGTTACAGTGGATACCCCAATATCTTTTGAGGATCCTAAGAGATGCCCTTAGAGGTACCAGTTGGGGTTTTAACTCGTTTTCATTACAGAAAGTAATTCCTGGTGACTGAAGCTTTCTGGGAGTGCCTGCCTTCTGGCCCGGGGCAGGTACTCTTCAGCTCTTGGTAAGCAGGGTGTCACCCCTGAACCCCCAAATACTTCCTGCTATCAGCCTCTTGAAATCTCCAGAAAAAATAGACACAGGTTAGATGCCTAAACCAAAAACCATTTTTGCATAAGTTATCAGGATAATTTCCCACTGCATCTATAGAAGGTAGGACATAGCCTAGGCTGTGACAACCATAGAGTGCCAACTTAATGTGACTTCCTGAGCACCATCAGATGCCATATCTGCCTTTTATCCCTTAGACAAGTGAGGGGAACATAAACAAGGGGATCCCAAAGAGACCCCCCTAAGGGCTGCTTGCACGCCAAAGGGCACATAGCAAAGGAGAAAAGGAGACCAGTAAAGCCAGATGGTAGCCTGCCTCACCACTCGCCAGCCTCTGGGGGACAGGTGTGGCTGAGAGATGACAGAAGAGAGGGCCTCGGACAATGGCAGGCTTTGCTTGCAGGTGCAGGCATGCAGACTGAGAATGTGCGTCCTGGGTGACTGGTGATGGTAATGAGGCTGCAGATGACACACCTCTGGAGAAGCTGGAGAAAGGCATGTGAGAGCTAAGGCTAAGGGGAGGGGTGACCTTGACCCAAGAAGGGACGGAGAGAGAGGCCTATTCTGGAATGGTCAGGAAAGGCTAAAGAGGTGGCATGGTCTGGGCCAAGGGGACACTTCTTGGCTCCTCAGATCATATCTGAATATGCTGAGAAAGCCCCAAGGAGAATCCCTTGCTCTCTAGTGGGCCCCTTGGCTGGCATAAGCTAAACTTAATGCTTCTTGGAACAGTTCTCACTGGCATGGGCCCTAAATGCCTCACCCTCTATAGGCTGTCTGAATCATGTCGGACCCTTTGTTGTCTCTGGCATTACAGAGCTGTCGTTCCTCTGGCCTTCCACATTCACCCCTGCATGGTGAGTCCCCAGCACCTCCATACCTGCTCTCCCTGATCTGCGTTGGCCCATGAGCATCAGGAGGCCATGTGATACCCCAGGAACTCATGTAGCAGATTCCTCTGCTATCTAGCTTCTCACTGTCTATGATCTGACCACAGCCTTTTTCCTTAGAGCAGCAGTTCTTCAACCTGTGGTTCATATCAGCTATCATATCTTATCAAGCCCCATATGCTGCATATCAGATATTTACATTATGATTCATGGTTCATAACAGTAGCAAAATTACAGTTATGAGGCAACAACCAAATAATTTTATGGTTGGGGGTCACCACAACATGAGGAACTCTGTTAAAGGGTTGCAGCGTGAGGAGGGTAAAGAACCACTCTCCTAGAGGGTCCCTTCTCCTTGCCAGACCTACAGACCTAGAATCAAACTCTAATTCTACTTCAGGCAACCATTAACCCCTCACCTACAAAGTAAGCTTCCTGTGATGATCCCTCAGGCATTGGGAGAATTAATGGTGTTGGATACCTGGTGGCCAGCCCACATTGGGTGCTTCAAGAGCAGAGCCCTTTTCTTAGGGTGCTCCTCCTCAGACCAGGCTTCCAGGCCACAGATGCTTACAACCTGGCCAGTCAGACCTAGAACCTCAACATGCCTTTCTTGGTCTTTGCAGTTCCCACAGCTGTATACCCTAGTCACAGAGCTTTCTCTCCCTAGAGAGGCCTAGCTTCCTTCCTAGTTTGGGCAAGCAGGGAGTCCACATGAGAGGAGAACTGATTTCTTAGACAGCTATACCATAACATAGGTGTAGGACATCTCTGGCCCAGTCAGTGGCTTCCTTTCCTCCCAAAGCAGAGGTTCCCTGAACTCCTGTGGCCTGGGAATGCAGCAGGAGTGAGACAGAGGGGAAGTTGGGCTATAAAGAATTCCTGCCTAGATTGCCTAGACGGCTCAGCGATTAAGAGCACTGACTGCTCTTCCAGAGGTCCTAAGTTCAATTTCCAGCAACCATATGGTTGCTTACAACTATCTGTAATGGGTTCGGATGCTCTCTTCTGGTATGTCTGAAGACAGCTACTATCTATATCTATATCTATATCTGTATCTGTATCTGTATCTGTATCTGTATCTATACACACACATATCTATACATATATACACATATATGTGTGTGTGTGTGTGTATATATATATATATATATATATATATATATATATATATATATATAAGAGCTGGGTTGCAGAGCTGGGTGCTACAAACTCTGCTGTGGCTGGAGATCCTGGTTTGGGATCCATGTCCTGAGACGTGGTTCTGAGGGACTAGCAGCTGGTTCTGTGTCACAAAAGGGCCTCTTCTACTTCAATACAGCAGCCCCTAGACTCACTAGTGACACATAGCAATGGCTCAGGGTCTGTGGAATTCTATAGAGACATGCCTGACTGGATGCAACGAGGCCCTTTGTCTGTTCAGACCCCTAGAACAGGAGGGACAGGGGTGGGGTGGGGGGTGATGCTTACATATATCAGCCTGCCGGACGTTTTTCATGCCGATGATCCTCACTGTCAACAGATGGCACGGAGATGACCCCTCCTGTGGATTGAAAAAATAATGGAGTCACTCTTTGAATGCCGCCTCCAGACCAGTGCTGCCAGGAAGGTTGTCACACTTGCCTTCCTGCCCACCTGCTGTACAGCAGCCCACACGCTGTTCTGACATTGTTTATTTTGGCTAGTCTTCTCTCCTACATGGAAGTCTCTAGAGCTGAGACACTCTGCTTTTTCATTTCCGAATCTCTCTGCTGACATATGCGGATATATAATAAGAGTAAATGTTTGGCCAGGCGTGGTGGCCCACGCCTTTAATCCCAGCACTCGGGAGGCAGAGGCAGGCAGATTTTCTGAGTTCGAGGTCAGCCTGGTCTACAAAGTGAGTTCCAGGATGGCCAGGGCTGCACAGAGAAACCCTGTCTTGAAGAGAGAGAGAGAGAGAGAGAGAGAGAGAGAGAGAGAGAGAGAGAGAGAGAGAGAGAGAGAATAAATGTTGGACAGTGAATGTTCGGGCCCAAGCACACAAGGAATATTAAGAGTGTCCCGAGATGTTTCTATTCTCTTTGCTGAATGAATAATTTCTTATTCCAGCCACACAGACACAAAGACTCCCCTTGCCTACTCCACATGGCAGCTTACACAGTTGGTAGGCTCGGTGTGACTGGCTGGGAGGGTAGATGTTGATAAAGCCTGGGCATCTCATGCCAGGAGTTTATCCCCCACTCAGGGTCAGAGTTCCCACTCAGGGCATTTGTTATCTCCCTTGCCTGCCATGTCCCTTCCTCACAGGACCCTCCTCCGTGGATTCCTGGCCATTGTACTCTTCTCCCAGTGAGGCGGCATCTGCCTTCATTTCACCATGCCTCGCTATGCGTGTCTGTGATGTCTTGGCTCATGTGCAATGGCCTCTCTTTCACAATGACAAACACAGATAATCTTCAACACGATGACTGATGCCTCTGTCAGTATTGCTAACCCCAGGGACCGGAGCCCTCAGGTTTCTGCCTCTCCCTTGGGAGCTGGACCTGGGGGCACACCCTGAGCCCTGCCTTTGATGCTGACGTTTCGGTCTTGCTCTTGTCCTGATCACTTGCGGAGAGCCCTCCCCCGCCTTCATGTCAAGTCCTTCCCACCCGAAGCCAGCACCTCGCTTTGTCCTCTGTGAGTTGCTTATTAGCTGTGGGTTCACTTGTGTCCTCTTTCCATCCTGTAACTTTCTGCTTCTCAGATGCAGCCCCCACCCCCATCCCCAATATACTCCCCAACTCTCAAAGCGCCCCTGGATCATGTGTACTATCTGTGGAAGGAACATGACTCTCTTCTTCGTCTTTATCTATTCAAGGCTCCCTGCCCAGGTTTCAAGAGGGTGTTTCCTTCTTCCATCAGGGACACATGTTCTCACCAACACAGGCCCTCGGCCACTATGGCATTTAGAGACCGTCTTCCAGTTGCCTCTCTGCATAGAGGCACCAACTTCTCTCTGTCTTGTGAGTTTTTACTCAGGGTTTTTGAACAGCCACTGTGAACCAGGCCCTAGGCTAGATGCTGGAGAGTCAGGGAGGAGCCATGGTAGAGGCTGGGCAGAGTTAAGGGTGAGGACAACAGAGAAAGCTGGCCGTGCACTCTTGCTGCCTACAGTGGGAATGTTCTTGGCTTCAGAAGCCTTCCCACAGACCATTGCATTTCCAGACTCTGGAAAACTCTTCTGGCCCAGAATCCTAGTCTGTGGAGGTTAGGAGCTATGCTTCCCCCAAGCCCCCCTGAACACAGTGTGAGAACCATATCTATTCTCTTTGGTGTCTTGGATATTTCTTTGGACTTAAGCCCTGTGTGCTTAAACCTCAGACTTGAAGCTCTTTACCTGAGAATGTTGCTCAGGTGAAGTCTGGCACTGGCTCTATCCATTCCCAGCCTTTGACTGGGACAAATCCTTCAGACTCCCCAGCCCACCGTGTCTGTGTGTGGAATCCTGGGACCTGGAGTCCATCCGTCTCACTGAGCACATAGCTCCCAGGCTATTAGACACACTCTATGACCTTTTCAGAACAGGTTTAGCCCTTTCTCTGTAAAGAATACTAAGATTGTGGGAAAGCCAAGTTTATGTGAAACAGAGTGGGAGTAAGGGTCCTCACACCACCACCACCCAGGACAGTCTGTGTTAGCACACACCCATCTTCCTTCCCAGACTACACTGGGGCTCCAATCTAGCTAACAGAACAATGATTCTGAGAAATTCCAGGTTCCTAAGTACCTGACAGGGGTCACATAATTTCAAGATTTCTTTCCTCTCTCCAACAGATGCCCTGAGAACAGAACAAGAGTCAATCTGACAGTAGCATGTGGGTTCAAGGATCCCTTCTGAGTGTAACTCTGAAGTCTTCAGAGACAATAAGTTGCCCACACAGCATTCTCTTGTGAGCCCTGTGAGTTGGGCAAAGGGTAAATACAGTACTACTTCTATGTGACCTGGGACCTGGGACCTGTGTGACCTGGGACCTGTGGCAGGACTTCTCTTGGCAGTGAGCTCTTTATCTCTCACTGTGTCCTGGGCATGGTAGGTCCTGGCCTGGCTGAGTAAGGAGTCAAGCATTACCTTTTTTAAAGGAGTGCGTGCTCTCCTGGTAAGCCTGGTTCTGCTCCTCACGTCCTCAGAGGGCACCTGGAATCTAGGCAGACACTGTTCTCTCCTGTGTTCTACACCCAGTGCCTGCCAATGGGGGTGGCCATTCCTTCCTCCTCTGTCATGCTCTCCTACAATATCAGCACCATCAATGACCATGGGGTTACTACAGGCTACATGTGTGCACATTCTCTGGAGGAGGTGGTGGTAATGACAATGACAGTAATGATGATAACACCTACTTTGAGGCTAGATCTCCTGTAGCTGTCCTCAAACTCTCTCCTCTACCTTTTCTAATGCTGGTCTTGCCATGTCTCACTTTCGATGGATTTTCTTGCCTAATTTTTTTCTACCACCTTGAAACAGGATAGAGAGACATGACGCATGGGAAAAGAAAAGAGGCTCCTTTCCTCCAGGATCTGATTTTTGTTTGAATAGAGCTGACAAAATCAGTAGGTTGCCCACATGGAGTGGATTTCCCCCGAAGATGTCTCAAACACCAGTGTTAAAAACAACAACAACCCCCCAAAACAACCAAAAAACTCTTAAAGCTGAAGCCAGTGTGAGTGGCTTGGGGTTTGGTAACATCAGTCCTCGGCCAGCGCGGAGTGGTGGACCTCACAGGCCTTCCAGTTGCATCTTTAATGGGACATTGTTTATAGCAAAGGAAAGAAGCAAACCAGCTCGTTTTTTTCCTACCTAAGTTTTAATTTTTTTATTTTATTTTATTTTATTTTTTTTGGTTTTTCGAGACAGGGTTTCTCTGTATAGCCCTGGCTGTCCTGGAACTAGCTTTGTAGACCAGGCTGGCCTCGAACTCAGAAATCCGCCTGCCTCTGCCTCCCGAGTGCTGGGATTAAAGGCGTGCGTGTCGTTGAACCCGATTGTGAACTCTGTCCTTTGAGCAATATCCAGCTCTCTTTGGCCCAAAGCAAGCACGACCCTTACTCAACAGCAGGTACACTCTGCCTGAGTCGAGAAGCCTCGCTTCATGGAAAAGTCTTGTCATTCCCATCACTGACTTGGACCACATGACCCTCCCACTCCTCACCAGAGCATCAGCAGCTGTCTCTGTGCCCGTTTGTTTCTCATAGAAAATACAGGGGTGGCACTGAGAAGAGGTAGTCAGGATCACTGGACACAGGTCTGAACCGTGTAAATGGGTTGTTTGTTTGTTTGTTTGTTTGTTTTCTTTCTTTCTTTCCTTCTTTTTTTTTTCAAACAGTAACCAGTTCTCTTAACCCCTAGCCAGGCCTCCCAGTTTCCCTCCTAGCCCCTTTAAATTTCTCCCAACCATTCCTCCCTCAGTTCCCTAACAGTCAGCTTAAACAATCCCTTCTCCCAGTCTTCCCAATACTGGCAGCTCCAAACCACAACTGCTGCAGTCTATCTGCTCAGCTCAGCTTCTCCTGGCTCAACTGTCACCGGCTGTCACCTCTTCTCACTCTGCTGGCCCAGCTCGCTATCACGGGTAGCGCTTTTTTATATTCTGTCGTGACCCCAGGAATCCAAGAGGCAACCAACACGGAAGGTCATAGGGTCAAGCAGTTCTAACAGCTAAGAATTAAAGGGAGAGCTGACTAGCAAGTGGGGAATCCTTTAAAGGGCTGGACGTACAAAATAAATCACACTACAGGGCCTAGATGCACTTTCAGAGCTAGGTGTAAGGCTGTGGCAGTCCCCCAGGAGTGCGTGATGCAGGCCAGTAATCTCAAGAACCAAAGCCAGGAAAACAACTCCACACCCCCCAAACACACACACACCTTTGCTTGAGGAAGAAACACACTTATTACTGATAATACCACTTATTATAAGTGGTATTAGTTGATCAAACATTCACGCCTCAGAGGAAGCTGATTTATGGCAAAAAGATACAATAGAAGGGCTTCAAGAGGACCCAAGTTTGATTCCAGAAGCTCACAGCTATCTGCAACTCTAGTTCCAGGGGATTGGACACCTTTTTCTGGCCTTCAAGGGCACTGCATGCATGTGGTACACAGACATACATGCAGGCAAAACACCCCTTCGTATAAAACAGAAGGGTTTTTTGTTTGTTTGTTTTTGTTTTTAAAGATGCAATAGACACAGCACAGTGCCTATGAATATGCTGATGGGAGCCAGAAACCAGTCAGATTAAGTAACCCAGGTGCACGGCCAAAAGCCTAGAGACTTGGACAAGGCCAACTCTGGCTAAGACTGGATATAGGGCAAAAGTTAATATATTTAACTACAGACATGATCAGGTACTGGGCTTTGGAGCTACATCCCTGGGATAAAGATAGGCAGCGTCCTTAGCTCAGAGGGCACTTGGCAGATCCTGGGTGAGGAGCAGGATGCACTCAGAGGCTTGGAGGCCAAGGCAGGAACTTTAGGACACACAGCACACAGAGGTTCATTCAGCCTCTGCAACAATTAGCACAGCTGTGCCAGTAGAGAGAGCAGGACGGCAGCTTTGAGAAGTCATGTAGGACAGGGAACCAGGTTTCTGCTTCAGACATGCACAGTCTGGCCTTCCTTCCTGGCCTTGGCCTCTGGTTTGATATTTTCAGGATTCCATTTTCCTCCTAAAATAGGAAACATTGCCAGCTCATACAGGGACACAGGGGATGGGAATCTATGGGTTATCTGTTTAGTGTTGTCATTCTCCCTAATTTTACAGATATGACTCTTGGGGCATGAAAAAGAAGGAAATGTATTGCTGTCCCATGGTATGCTAAGCCAGTTCTTGCCTTTGCCTCTGAACCAGGTGCCTTGCATAGGGTCTTACTTAACCCTCTGGCCAGCCTCCAATGAAGACATTAGCCTTGCCTTACAGAAGAACAGATGGGTTTTAGGAAGGTTACATATCACACAGACTTGCACAGCCAGAAATGATGGGGCTAGATTGGAACCAGGACTTGGGGCAAACTTACTGCCTTGCCAGGCTGGTGTGCTTTGCATCTGGTGAGCAACTCTGGCTGAGCATAGGCAATGGACATGACCAGACAGTTGAATGCCAGAGGCAACCATAAGACCTTCAGCTCCCCTTTGTTGGGGTTGTACCTAGACCCAAGGGCCCAGCTGTTTCTGCTAATCAGTCCAAAGCCATTTAGTTACTTTACAAACAGCCTGCCACATCTCTGCCATAAGGCTCCCGGATAAGAGAGGCCAGGGGCGGTCTGACCACTAAGTTTCAGAAAGGATGGGTCCAGGGCCTACCCAAGCCAGGCATCCCCTCCCTAAACCATTGCCTAGGCTTCAGTGCCTGTCGAGAGGATGACAGCTCCTTTCCCTGGGGCATCTCAGGGCAAGCTGGGCAGGTGAGGCCACTTTATCTTTCAAGTTAGGCGTAGTCATTGGTTCCTTCTTAGCCCAAATTTCTGGAGGGTCAGTGAAGGACAAGTGCTGATTAGAGGTCCTTCTAGGCACCCAATGTCAATCCCGTTCAGGACAACAGGACACTGTCACATTGCAGCAGGGAGTTCTTCCCTAGGCTCCGTGGAGTCTGGCCAATGTCTCCATCTCTTACTCTAAAGGAACAAAATCTTCTTGGGGCTTTATTCAGTCCCTTCAGTGGTTTAGTACAGGCTGGCCAAGGGTACTACTTTGCTACTGATAGTCCTCTCCATGGTGTGCCTACAGCCAACAGGGAGGTGAAGGGCATCTCCCCATTGCCCAGACAAGAAAACAAAGACAGATTGGGTCTCAAGCAGTAGCACCTCACCAGAGCCAGGGATTTCCCTGGGAGACTTTGAGAGTTTGTCTAGACCTAGAGACCTTGACCATACATATGCCCAAGGGGGCATCTGACAGCAATTAACTGGCAATACACCAATTCTCACACTTCAAGCCACCCCATACCACACGCTCACAAAGCACAGAAGTTTAGGATGCCCACAAGGTTAATAACCAGTCACTACCAAGATAGGCCACACATGGATTCCCCCTGGAAGTACTAGGCATTGTTTATACTGGATGCTGGCTTGGCTGGCCCTATATAGTATATTCAGCTATGCTAAAGCACCTCTCTCAGGTGGTAGGTAGGGACTCTTAAGGCAACCTCTCTACATATACAATGTCCACCAGTCTCCCTGTGATCTGGCTGCTTCCCTTACCTAGTCCCCAAACTCTTCATCTCCTGGCCACCTCTGACCCTAGGCTGCCCGCCACCATCACTGCATCCTCACCTTCAAGGCACAGGAGGCCATGCCATCTTCTGCTTGGCATGGGTCTGGCAGGGAGTGGGAAACCCAAGCAGGCATCTGCCTCTGAAGCATCGTGGCGGCTCTCCAGCTGGACGGCAAGATCAGGAACTTATACTCTGACTCAGAACTCCACCCTCCTGGCCGCCCCTGGGCAGTGGCTGGGATGGCTCAGGGAGGGGTTAAGGTGGGTAGACATATATGCTACATGCATGGGCCTAGGGTCTTAGCACCAAAGGAGTCACAAGTCTTCAGATCTTGAAAATACAGAATGCAGTCAGGGTTCTGGTCACTGGGATGGGATATCTGCTGCCCTGGTTGTTCAGAATGACCAGGCTATGGCCATAGGATGGTAAAAAGATCATTCTGGCTGGGCAGTGGTGGCACATGCCTTTAATCCAGCACTTGGGAGGCAGAGGCAGGTGGATTTCTGAGTTTGAGGCCAGCCTGGTCTACAGAGTGAGTTCCAGGACAGCCAGGGCTATACAGAGAAACTCTGCCTCAAAAAACCAAAAGAAAAGAAAAGAAAAGAAAAGAAAAGAAAAGAAAAGAAAAAAGAAAGAACATTCTGGGCTTTTGGCATATTTCTGCCAAGATGTAGGAAAGCCGTATCTCTTTAATTCATGAAGATGGATGCATAACTGGGAGATGAATAGATGCTCTACCTCAGAACCGTGGCATGACGTACCAGGAGCTCTGGGCAGAGACTTCTCAAGATACAGGGGACCAAAATTCAGGTCCTTATATTAGAGGGTGAAGAAAGAAAGTACTTCCCCAGCCGTGATAGGAGGAAGATCTAGGCCATGAGTTTGGCCACCCTTCTGGGATGACTGAGGAGAGAGCCACAGCTCAGGCACAGCTTGGAGGATGAGTTGCTCCACCTCCCTGATTCTTATCTCTGCCTGGGTTGGCTCACCTTTGGCTTGACTGAGTCCACACTGGGAGTTTCCTGTCTGGGCTCTTGCCTGAGGCTCAGCAACCGGCTTTTCTGGCCCATAGATAGGAAGTATTTTGGAACTACGGGTAAGACCTGAACAGAGGGATGGGTAGATGGTGGTCCGAAGCATCTTGGCAAACCTTTCTGGATTCCTGGACCCCAGAGAGACTCGCTTGTCGACCTCGAAGTTAGAAGGCCAGGACAGCAGCCCCACTGCCATGAACAGGAATACAATTCCCATATCATTTAATAGACGTCACAAATTCAGCTAAGTTCACGAACCTAATAAGCACTTACTGTATGCATGCTACTAAACACAGAAATTCCAGACTTAAAGTTGCAGACAGTCCAACTGGGGAACCAGATACTTCTAACCCCACAGCAGTTCTGGGGTTTGGATCTCCCCAGGGTCTCAGGGATCCTAGAAGGATCAACATAAATCCTTCATATCTCGGGGAGCCCCAGGATTCGCCAAGTTGTAACTGGCTGGAGGACACAGGGATGGATGATGGATTGTGGCTGGAGAGGGACTGTGTGGTTCCAGGAAGGCTTTGTGGAGGAGATGACGTCGGAAGTGGGCCTTAAGGAGTAGGATTTCGACAGCTAATGACCGTAGGGAAAGACATCCTGGGATGCGGGAACAGAATGAACAAGAGCAGGGTATGCTCAGGTATGCAAATGACTTACACGAGTGCTGTGGGAGATAATATAGGTGGGCAGAAAAGATGGGGACGTGGGAGGTTGTGGAAGCTGGGAAGGAACAAACCTGGAAAGAAAGGAGCAGGGCCTGTGACCTCCTTCCACACTCCCCCAAGCTGGTTCTTAGCTGTATGACAGCATTCTACAAACCATGGACTCAGAGTGACCTCACAAAGGCCATGTTTTAAGACTTACTGTCTAGGCAATAGGAAACCATCAGTGGCTTCTGATCAGGACAGAACGTTCAGAGTTGAACTTGTAGAAGGAAAGGTTGATGGGTGTTGAAGCAGAGGAGCCATGGGGAGGTGATGTAGGAGTCAGGAAAGGGCAGTGGAGTGGTAAGTTAGAGGCCAGGACAGCAGAAGGGGGATCAGGAGGTGCTGTGGCAACTTGACCACAGTACTGCTTACTCTGCCCTCAAAGCAAGGGAGGCTCCTCTACTCCATATCCTCTGCTCCTCCATCCTTTCCAGTAAAGTCTGCTGAGGGCAGATGTGCCGCTCCAAGACATTCCATTCCTCATGGCTTATTATATTTGGTCTTCTACTGGCTACAGAGGCCAGCTATCTGCCCTGCCTCCACACACACCCCAGCCACTCCATCCATTCAGAAAGTTTTCTCCTCACTTCCCAGTACCTCAAGAGCAGAGTCCCGACTAATTCCAACTGGGTTAAATCACTTATATAGAAACGAAGGGGGTGGTAGCAGGAGTTTCTTCCTCTATACCCTTCCTGGCACATATGACCTATGTGGCCTCTACAACCTCTCATGATGGGGACCCAGGGAACAGATGTATAAGAAGTCACTTGCCTACTATGTGCCTGTTTCTGAGCTGACTTCCCAGGAAGGTTCTGGAAAGAGACAAGTCATCACAGAAGGAAGGGGTCAGGATGGGGCTGAGATCAAGCCAGTTGTCCCTTCTGAGGACTCGAGAGGTAGAAGTGAGCTGAGACGTTGAGTCAGAAATGCAAGGCAAAGAGGAATTGTCACCATGTCCAGCAAAACCTTGGTCATTTAAGGGAACTTAATACATGATAAAAATGTCTTTACAGGGCTAGAGGAATGGCTCAGTGGTTAAGAGCATGTGCTACTCTCGTAGAAGACCCAAGTTTAATTCCCAGCATCCACACCAGGCTGCTCACAGCTACCAATAATTCTAGCGCCAGGAGGCCTTCGACTTTTTCTTAATCCTGGAGGCACCTACACAAAGTCATACAAAGACATAAACATATAATTTTTTTTATAACTAATTATGTAGTTCAGACTGGTCTCAAACTCTTGACAATCCTTTTTTTTTTTAGATTTTTATTTATTTTTATGCATATGAGTACACTGTAGCTGTCTTTAGACACACCGCTGAGCCAACTCTTCAGCTCCAATCCTTGGCTTTTAAAGAAGAAAAAGTATATATAGGGGGCTGGAGAGATGGTTTAGAGGTTAAGAGCACTGACTGCTCTTCCCAAGGTCCCGAGTTCATTAATTCCCAGCAACCACATGGTGGCTCACAACCATCTATAAATTGGATCCAACGCCTTCTTCTGGTGTGTCTGAAGACAGCTACAGTGTACTCATATACATAAAAAAAATCTTTTTTTAAAAAGGGCCAAGGATGGAAGCACACACATGTTATTGCAGTATTGGGAGGTGCACATATATGTCACACACACACACACACACACACACACACACAATTGGAAATGCAGGTCAACAGGGAAAACATAAACGAACAGATGATTTGTAGACGGGGTGGACTAGATGGAGTAAAAATAAGAGTACTTCACTAACTGCTATATAAAAAGATGGACTATAAGTAAGACTGACTCACGAAGGATCAAATGTCAAACTGACAGAAAGAAAACAGTATATGTGTTCTAGTAACAGGAAAGTGTCTCTCTCTCCCTTCCCCCACCCCCACCCCCGGTACTGGGCATTGGACGCTGGCCTCGTATATGTTAAGCATGTGCTTAACCAGTGAGATAGACACCTCCAGACATCACAGAAGAATTTTCAACAAACATTTTGAAAACATTAACTGTAAAGCAAAAATGTTTCTTTTTTTTTTAGAGTTTTTTCCATTTTTTATTAGATATTTTCTTCATTTACATTTCAAATGCTATCCTGAAAGTCCCCTATACCGGCCCTCACCCCCGGCCCTGCTCCCCTACCTACCCACTCCCACTTCTTGGCCCTGGCATTCCCCTGTACTGGTTCGTATAAAGTTTGCAAGACCAAGGGGCCTCTCTTCCCAATGATGGCTGGCTAGGCCATCTTCTGCTACATATGCAGCTAGAGACACAAGCTCTGGGGGTACTGG
Source organism: Mus minutoides (assembly GCA_902729485.2). NCBI lineage: Eukaryota > Metazoa > Chordata > Mammalia > Rodentia > Muridae > Mus > Mus minutoides. The sequence goes on from LR753420.1 coordinate 497,815, forward strand.
TTAGTTCATATTGTTGTTCAACCTATAGGGTTGGAGACCCCTTCAACCCCTTGGGAACTTTCTCTAGCTTTCCATTGGGAACCCTATGTTCCATACAATAGCTGACTGTGAACGTTCACTTCTGTGTTTGCCAGGCACTGGCACAGACGCACACGAGACAGCTATATCAGGGCCCTTTCAGCAAAATCTTGCTGGCGTATGCAGTAGTGTCTGCATTTGGTGGCTGATTTTGGGATGGATCCCTGGCTGCAGCAGTCACTAGTTGGTCATTCCTTTTGTCTCAGCTCCACACTTGATCTCTGAAACTCCTTCCATGTGTGTTTTGTTCCTAATTCTAAAAAGGGGCAAAGTGTCCACATTTTGGGCTTCGTTCTTCTTGAGTTTTATGTGTTTCGCAAATTGTATCTTGGGTATTCTAAGTTTCTGGGCTAATATCCACTTATCAGTGAATATATGTTATGTGAATTATTTTGTGATTGTGTTACCTCACTCAAGAAGGTGGACTCCAGAAAATCAAATAACCCCATTAAAAAATGGGGCACAGAGCTAAACAAAGAATTCTCAACTGAGGAATACCGACTGGCTGAGAAGCACCTGAAAAAATGTTCAACATCCTTAATCATCAGGGAAATGCAAATCAAAACAACCCTGAGATTCCACCTCACACCAGTCAGAATGGCTAAGATCAAAAATTCAGGTGACAGCAGATCCTGGAGAGGATGTGGAGAAAGAGGAACAGACCTCCATTGTTGGTGGGATTGCAAGCTTGTACAATCACTCTGGAAATCAGTCTGGTGGTTCCTCAGAAAATTGGACATAGTACTATCGGAGGATCCCACAATACCTCTCCTGGGCATATATCTAGAAGATTTTCCAACTGGTAATAAAGACACATGCTCCACTATGTTCATAGCAGCCTTATTTATAATAGCCAGAAGCTGGAAAGAACCCAGATGTCCCTCAACAGAGGAATGGATACAGAAAATGTGGTACATTTACACAATGGAGTACTACTCAGCTATTAAAAACAATGAATTTATGAAATTCCTAGGCAAATGGATGGATTTTTTTTGTGTGTGTGGTTTTTTGAGACAGGGTTTCTCTGTGTAGCCCTGGCTGTCCTGGAACTAACTCTATAGACCAGGCTGGCCTTGAACTCAGAAATCCACCTGCCTCTGCCTCCCAAGTGCTGGGATTAAAGGCCGCCGCCGCCGCTGCCGCCACCACCACCACCACCACCACCACCACCACCACCACCACCACCACCCTGGCTGCAAAAATGTTTCTAAGTTAAATTTAAGTTTTGAATATTTTAAGTTGAGTATGGTACTAAACACTAGTAATCTCATTGCTTTGGAGGTGGAAGCAGGGGGACCAGAAATTTAAGGTCATACTTAGACACAGATGAAATTCAAGGCCAGCCAGGGCTATATGAGACTGACTCAAAAAACAAAACAACCAACAAAGAAGAAAAGAATTGAACATTTCCATGTAGTAGAAAATGTTAGGGCTGGAGAGATGGCTCAGCAGTTAAGAGCACTGACTGCTCTTCCAGAGGTCCTGAGTTCAAATCCCAGCAACCACATGGTGGCTCACAACCACCCTTAATGAGATCTGATGCCCTCTTCTGGGGTGTTTGAAGACAGCTACAGTGTATTTACATATAATAAATAGATAAATCTAAAAAAAAAAAGTAAAGAAAAGAAAGAAAATATTTGCAATGCAAGAAAATATTTGCAATGCATTGCAAACCACCAGATGATTAATATCTAATACATACAGATGATTAGTATGGAATACACAAAGGATCCTGACATGGTTCACAAGAAAAAGATGGCTGGGATGAAGCTGGAGGGATCTCAATACCTATTGGGGGCAATTCACAACTTCCAGTAATTCCCATTCCAGGGAATCTGCCACCATCTTTTGGCCTCTGAGGGGACGCGTGCGCACACTCACACACACACACACACACACACACACACACACACACAAGGGTGGTGGGAAGGGGGAGGAGGAGGGGGAGGGAGAGAGAGAGCGAGAGAGAGAGAGAGAGATTCACAAAAATAAATCTTAAAAAGAGATGTCAAGCCGGGCGTGGTGGTGCATGCCTTTAATCCCAGCACTCGGGAGGCGGAGGCAGGCGGATTTCTGAGTTCAAGGCCAGCCTGGTCTATAAAGTGAGTTCCAGGACAGCCAGGGCTATACAGAGAAACCCTGTTTAGAAAAAGCAAAAAAAAAAAAAAAAAAAAAAAAAAAAAAAAAAAAAAAAGTGACTTCCTATGCAGAGTGAAAGAACAGAGTGCTCTCCCTTAAATGCTGTATTAAAAGAGATGGCACACGGAAGAGAAGACCAGCACAGAAGGAAGACAAAGAAATAGGAATTAAAAGCACAGTGATGTTTCACGACAGCTATTAAACTGGAAAACCATGAGGCAGCCGAACGATGGCCAGTGTTGGTGGTGATATGGAGATACTCAGTGCACATAAGCTGGATCCAGCCTCCAGGAGCTGCAGAGATGGCTCAGTACCCAGGAGCACCAGCTGCTCTTGCAGATGACTTTGGTTCGGTTTTCAACACGTACATGGTGCTTCACAACCATCTGTAACTCCAGTCCCGGGGAATCTGATGCCTTCTTTAGACCTTCTTAGGTACCAAGCACATACTCACACACATATGTGTGCATGTGCACACACACATACATCACACACACCAATCTCGCACAAAATAAGATGAATATATCAGAGAAAATATTTTGAAAAGAAAAAATGAATATGTGCATAAGCAGATTTGCTGTACATCTTCTTTTAAAAAGAAGATTTATTTATTTTACATATTTATTTATTTTATGTGAGTACTCTGGACACACCAGAAGAGGGCACCAGATCGAATTGCAGATGGTTGTGAGCCACCAGGTGGTTACTGGGAATTGAACTCAGGACCTCTGGAAGAGCAGACAGTGCTCTTAACCACTGAGCCACCTGTACAACTTCTTAAGCTGTGGGCTGCAGCCCCTTATAGTGATGCTGAATATGAGAAGTCGCAAAAATCTGGCAATAGAAAAACTCCATATGAATTTTGTCTTGGGATTAGAACAGAAATTCCAACAAGTTCTCAGCTATGCAAACATACACCTGCCATTTTGTACTATGTGTTTCTAAGAAGAGGCATTTCTGATTATAAAATAAACAGCAGTCAACTCTGACAGACATCGAAGATGCCACATTCTGCCACATCAAACACTTAGGCAAGATTTATTTATTTTTTTGTATAAAAATAAACATGCACACATATCTCATTAGTGCAGAAATGTTCTTTTATAAATCATTATCTATGGTACAATAATGGGTGTGCCGAAGAATTGTTATTAAATACACTGCTTGGCGACTTTTCCCACTAAATGATTTGTATGCTTATTTTATATACTTAATTCCCAGATGCGAAAAGGTCGAGAGTAGGGGAGTTTATGGAAACCTGCCCAGTGCTGTCAGGACTCTGAAAGCATCATGTCCACCACTGGGAGCGCAAACAGGAGAAGTTGAGCACGAACCAGGGTTGAACCCAGAGCAGCAAGTTCAACCCTCACGAAGGAGCCTCAACAGAAACGGGCAAGTCAAGGTGCGAGTGGAAAGGCAGGAGGCTGGGACATCTCCATCACATACATATACAAACATTAAAATGGGGTTATGCAACTTAAATGCAACATACTCAAATAGAATCCTTCCTTCAGGGAATGGAAATGTTACATGAGAACTGAGAAAACTTAACCAAGAAACCCAGCTCTGGTCCTGGCTCTGCCTCTGAGAAATTTGGCTTCCTTCAGCTTTTCCCGTTACTGCTGTCGACTGCTCTACTGTGAGCTGTTATTCTCTCCATCTCTATCCCTTGTTAGGCTCACAGGAGCATCTGCATCTATTTTAACTTTCTTTGAAGCCATTCTTTGGGTGAAGGGGCTGGGGATTGAACCCAGGATTTCATGTATACTAAGCAAAGGCTCTACCATTGAGCTACACTCTCGGCTCTCCTCATAGGTCATCTATAAAAGGGCAACAAGTGAGCTAAAGACATCAGTGAGATTACACAGCTCCCTGATGGACACCCCGCACAGTTTCTGCTCACTCTGCTGCCTCACCATGGCCATGAGAGCTTGTGGTCTGGCTGCTCACATCCCTCATTTTATTGTCTGCATCAACTGGCTATGCCGCCTCTATACCTGGATGGGACCAAGCTCTTTCCCATGTGGGACGTTTTGTGTTTGCAGTGATTTCCTCTCCTGAAGCCTCATTCTCCACTCTATGCAAAGCTGGACGCTGTTCCTCTGTCCTACCTCTGCTCATGTTGCTTTCTCCAGGAGCCTGTCCTTGAGTAGGCTCAGTGACTTGGGCCTCTGCCCACCTCTTAGCTCCTCAGTCACTATAGTTATGAGTTTAGTTCAGTGTCATGCTGAGGATGATCTTGTTTGTTTCCTTTTGTTTTGTTTTTCTGAGGCAGGGTCTCAATGTTCAGGTTAACCCAAAGCTTACCAATTAGCTCACGGTGGCCTCAGATTTACACTCTTTCTGTCTCTGCCTCCTGGGCCTTGTATACTCTTTTACTCTTTCCTCTTGAGTATAAGTCTTTTCAAGGCTTGGCCATTATTTGTCTTGGTGCTGACTTGAAACATCTCAAGCCACAAGTAGGGGATGAGAAGATAAAGCCCAGCACAGATGTCAGCAAGACAAGGTGGTTCACAGGTATCATGTACAAAGTGATGGCCACTGGTCTCATGTTTATATTACCTGTGAAAGAAATGCTATCTTTAGCTCATTTTAAAGACTGATTGGGACCTAGAGAGGATAAACAACTCACTCAAGATCATCACCAGCAGTGACAGAACTGTGACACAGGTCAATCTGCCCAACTTCTGTCTTGACCACCCTGCACTGCTCTTGTGTGAAGCTCCTGGCCTGGACAGCTACATCCTACATTGGTAGCTTAAGGCTTTCCTGTGCTCCTTCATTCCCTTTGATGCATAAGCCTTAAAGTCTGAGACAAACAACTTCATGCAATGACCACATGCAATCCTTACAACATAAAGAAAAAAGAAGTGTTGTCATCTCTACAGGTCATGAGAGATTTGAAAATGTCAACCATCCAAGTTCATGTGTTGAGCCAGGCATGGTGGCACACACCTGTACTGCCAGCCCTCAAGAGGACTGCTACAAGTTTGAGACTAAGCTATGTAGTGAGTTCCAGACGATCCTGGGCTGCATGGTCAAACTCCCCTCCTCCAATCTCAAAAAAAAAAAAAAAAAAAAAAAAAAAAAAAAAAAAAGCAAACAAAAAAATGCCAATATCTTGAGATGTTTCAGAACATCTGACTAGTGAACAAAAATGTGGTTTTTATTTTGTTTTGATTTTCGAGACAGGGTCTCATTATGTAGCTATGGCTGTCCTAGAACTCACTATGTAGACCAGGCTGGCCTTGAACTCATGGAAACCCGCCTGACCCTGCCTCCCAAATTCTGGAATTAAAGACATGTTCCATCATGCCCAGTTTTCTAAACACTTCATTTTTAAATTGCACGTGAGGTGTGTGCATGGGTGTGTTCTCTTCCGTGTATGGGTGTGCAGATGCCACAGGTGTGGCACTCAGAGGACAGCTCCAACTTTGTCAGTCTTTGCTTTCTATTTTGTGTGAGACAGTCTCTCGGTCACTGCTGCACACACCAGGCAGGCTGGCCCCGGAGCTTCCAAGGACTCTCTTGTCTTCTCCTCTCATCTCACTGCGGAAGCCCTGGGATTAAAGGCATTCACTGCACACCCAGCTTCCCGTGGGTTCTGGGGTTTGAACCCACATCCCCACACCTGTTGCTTTACCCTTGCCTCTCCACCCCCAGCCTTCTTCCCAGACTTATTTTCTTAGTGTCAACAATGCCTGTGACTCACGAATATTTTCTTTTCCCTCCTCCTTTGACTTTACAAGGCAGCCACGAAGCCCTACTCAGTGAGCTGCAGAGTACTTGTGTCCACAGACCAGCATTTCCCAATCTCGTGAAGTCCCTGCTAATAAAACTTGTCACCTCTTGTCTCAATTAGATAATTGGCTTTATTTTTTCTGCTCCTGACTCCCTTATTCACGAGGCAAGGTTGCTAGGAGTCTTTTGTACATTTGCATCCAACTCCATCACTGTCTCCATGGAGGATAGCCTTGTCATTATGGTGCCGTGGTGAAAGATCTGGCTTCTGTCACACACAAGCCATATGAACTTGAGTGAGTATGTTTCCCTATTGCCAAATTTCTCCATCTGTAAATGGAGGGACACAATAGAGCCCCCTCCCAAAGTGATTGTCAAGACTGGGGGATACAAAGGGTTTAGTTGGCACATGGCAGGCTAGAGTGGTCAATTGTTTTGTTTTGTTTTGTTTTGTTTTCTCAGTTTGACTGATTTTGGAATAGCCTAGGAGACACACCCCTGGATATGTCTGTGAGGTTGTTTCCAGAGAGGTGTAACTGAGGAGGGAAGAGCTACCCTGAGGGTGGACAGCGTTATCCCATGGGCTGGGGTCCCGGACTAGTAAAAAGGAGAAAGTGAGCTGAATAACAGGACTCATTTCTCTCTGCTTCCAGAGCTGGGCATACTGTGTCCTCAGGGTCCTGCTGCCACATGATCCTCAACAGGAGAACCTGTGCCCTTAAACCAGGAGCTAAATAAACCCTTCCTTAAGTCATTTTGGCCAGGCATTTTGTCACAGAGGCGTGAAAATTGATTAATTCACTGACTCTGTAACACGTGGCTGTTGAATGAGAGATGATCTATAACTCCGGGACATTATCTCTGAGCCAAGGCTGAGTGGGAAAATAACACAAAGGTTTCAAGGCGATTGGGCCATATGTGAGGAGCTCAAATGAGCTTTCCAAGGACTTGGCTAATGGGGACAAAGAGGCTCCTCAGAGGAAGAAGCATGTGACCTTGCCCTTGAAGAAAGAGTAGGAGCCACATCAGCGGGAGAATGAAGGGCACTCTCTGGTGAGATAGCAAAGGCTGGGTAGGTTTGGAGAAGAGATTAAAGACTCAGCTAGGGAGACAGAGAGTCAGGGTCGCCCGGTGTTGGGACTCTAGGAAGGGCTTTCAGGGGGTAGTGTTTATGAAAGAGCAGGTTTGAAGCCAGGTGTTACCATGGGCTATTCAGGTGTGATAGTACAGGCCATTAATCGTAGCCCTTGGAAGGCAAAGATTTCTGAGAGTTCAAGGTCATTCTAGTTTACATAGTGGGTTCTAGACAAGCAGAAGCTGCATAATGAGAATTTTATATTAACAAAAAAGTGGCAAATGATGGCAGAGGATACTACTCAAGCAACCATGATAGCGTAGGCGAGTGCACCTGCATACATATGTACACACCTGTGCACATGTTACACATACACACAAACATGTATGAAAATAAAGAAATAAAGAATAAGAGATCAAGTTCTTCGGGATGACAGGTGACTGTCATTTCTGTGTGGCCTCGGCAGGCATACCTCTTTCAACAACCAATGTGGCTCCATGGAATGAGTCATGGCTTGCCAAAAGTTCATTGGTCATCAAAACCTTTTCTTCTACTTGTGGGGCACGGCCTCTTGCCTAGCTCTGCCGACACATTGGTTTCTAGGACATCTTTTGTCACAGAGTCTCTGGCTGCCATTCTGGACCTGTGCAACATGGCCTTGGAGCGGGATCTGCAGAAGGGATTTGGAGGAGGGTCTGTGTCAGAGGAAGAGGTGGGAGGCTGGTAAGTGCTATTCATTTTTTTTTTTTTACTTTGCCTCTGGCCCTCCCCAACCTAGTCAGAGAGAGCCCTGTGACATCTGCCTTCAGATTGCATCAAAGTCCTCTGCAGTCAGCCCATCCTCGGGTTGTCACTCATCTGGCCTCATGTCACTGCAGATTGGAATCAATTTTCCCAGAGTGCTAGTCATTCACAGTTTGCTCTTTTGTGCCAGGCTCCTTTTGTCTCCGTCATTGACGTGTACTGGGATTGCTGTGTGTAACACATTTATTCTTTTCCATTGGGGTGTAGTATTCAACTAGTAATGTTCCAGTTTCTTTACCCATTAGTTGAAGAGCAAATTTGTTTCTCATGGTTAGCAGTTAGGGATACAGCTACTCTACATGTCCCTGCACAGGTTCTTATGCGACACTGTTTTGGTTTTAATTGATTGTATACTTTGGAGTGGAGTGGCTAGTTCTGATGTTTTTTATCGATACCATGTCTGGGCTAGAGTGAACATCTCAACCCAGTGGACCTTACCCCTTACTCCTTACCTCTCCCTTCTCTCAGTCACTCCCCTCTGAACTTCTTCCTTTTGCCTCTTTTTGCCTCCTCCAGCTCTCTGGTCTCTATAGTCAAGTTCCTACTTAACTCTCTAGAACGTCGGTACTCAACCTTCCTAGTGCTGTGACCATTTAATACAGTTCCTCATGTATGATCCTCAACCACAAAATTATTTTCGTTGCTACTTCATAACTGTAATTGTGTTACTGTTATGAATCATAATGTAAGTATAATGTTTTCTGATGGTCTTAGACGACCCTGTGAAAGGGTAGGGGTCGAGACCCACAGGTTGAGAAACACTGTACTGTATCCTTACACTACAAAGAGAGTATCTCTTGAAGAGAGGTATCATTGAATTACTGGCCAGCATTTAGAAGTCAATAGATCAGTTCTTCCCAAATTCTGAAGATGGATTATATTGAGATCACATGGGTACACTTATTGGAAGTAGAATTTATGTGTGAGATCAAAATAATTATCAAAATGAAAAATTTTATGACATGTAAAGTCTCCAGAATAATCACTTAAGGAAGTTTTCTGACTATTCTATAATAGTGGCTCAGTGGCTAAGAAGACGTGGTGCTCTCTAGAGGACCCAAGTTTGGGTCTCAGCATCCTTCTCATGCAGCTCACAGCCAACTCACAGAAGGGTTTCTCCGTATAACAGTCTTGCTGTCCTAGAACCCACTCTATAGATCAGGCTGGCCTCGAACTCACAGAGATCCACCTGCCTCTGCTTCCCAAGTGCTGGGAGTACTATTATTTTTAAAGATTGGAATGAGATAATGATGAAATTTCCAAAGGAAGCAAAACTTTAAGATGTACTAGAACATTGTTTTCTAAAAATTATAACCATTATATATAGCTATAATTAACTACTAAATACTCCTATAAAACAATTTTCATATGAACCACAAAAACAAAACACACCAAGAACTGGCACATAACTTCTAACACCATTGACAGACATAAAATTTAGGGAAAACATTCAATGGAGCAGACAAATCAATAAAGAAATAAACCAATAAAGCAACACAAAAGATAATATTTCAATAATAGTCAGAATAAGTCCAAATACATCTGTGGTAGGTGATTGTCCAGTTGGATGGATTTGGAGTCGACTGGAGGCCCACCTCTGAGTTTATCTGTGATGCTCTTTCCAGAGAGGCTTAACAGAGGAAGAATGACCTCCCTCCATGTGGGTGGTGTTATCTCATTGGCTAGAGGAAGAATGACCTCCCTCCATGTGGGTGGTGTTATCTCATTGGCTAGGGCTTTGGACTGAAGGAAGAAGAAACTCAGAGGAAGCAGGTGAGCGCAAGCATGTCTCACTCTGTTTTGTGGGTATGGATGTAATGTCAGCAGCAGCCATGTGCCCTGAACTGTCAAACAGTTCAAAAGCACATGCTAGGAGATCATAGGCAGTTGGGGGGGGGGGGGAGTCCACACTTCAGTTCTGCTGGGTGGCTAAATGGATGTGATTTTCCCACTAAATTGTCTTCCCACTAAAGTGTGTTTATACACAGAGATTAGTGTTTACTAGAGTTGGGTGGAGGAGCTCCCCTGCCCCCTGTCCCCGCCCATTCCCACTTCCACCCCCCCCCAGCAGGCAGTGGTAGCTGAACAGACATCTAATTGGTTGAAATGATGAGAATAAGCCCCTTGCAAAGCTCAGCCACAAAGCAGTGCTTCTGGTATCGCTCCCTCAAAGGCTCAGGGGACATCAGGGAAGATGGAGCAGGAAAAAATAGAAAGGGCTAAGGGTGGAGGGTGGTAAGCGCTCACTTCCAGCTATGACATGGCTACTGTACTCTTAAACAAGATCGGTACAGCACTGGGCCTGTCAATACCCTGTCACAGCAAGAAGAGGAGCTCATGGGACGCTGCCCCTCCCTGGAAATTTATGTGCTGCTAACATCTACTAGAGGAGAGAGGAACATTTTCCTCAACAGTGAGGTCATTGGTAGGATGCCCTAGTTCTTGCAAGATACCACTATAGGCAATTCTAATGAAACTCACTGGGTCTCTCTCCATCCACCTCCCTCTTTCTCTCTCTCTCCCTCTACCCTGCCCCCCCTCACAGACACACACACACACACACACACACACACGGAGTTCCTAATGGCAACTCTTATAACCTTGTCTTAGAACTGCAGAACCAGTTGATAATGGCAGAGACGATGCTGTGGGGTGCTGGCTGTCCTGTCCCCAGAAGCAGGCCTAAAGGATAGCCTCTAGTTCCTATTTCCTTTCTTTATTTTTGTTGATGTTGTTTTACTGTTGTTTTGTTTTTTTGAGACAGGGTTTCTCTTTATAGGCTGTTCTGGAACTTGCTCTTTAGAGTAGGCTGGCCTCAAGCCGGGCGTGGTGGCGCACGCCTTTAATCCCAGCACTTGGGAGGCAGAGGCAGGCGGATTTCTGAGTTTGAGGCCAGCCTAGTCTACAAAGTGAGTTCCAGGACAGCCAGGGCTATACAGAGAAACCCTGTCTTTAAAAACTAAATAACTAAATAACTAACTAACTAACTAAATAAATAAATAAATAAATAAATAAATAAATAAATAATTAGAGTGGGCTAGCCTCAAACTCAGAAATCCACCTGCCTCCCAAGTGCTGGGATTAAAGGCATGCACCACCACTGCTGGGCCCCATTTATTTTTTAAAAAAATGATTATTTTTAATGTGCATTGGCGTTTTGTCTGCATGCATGTCTATATGAGGATGTCAGATCCCCTGGAACAGGACTTACAATTGTAAGCTGCAATGTGGGTGCTTGGAATTGAACCCAGCCAGATCCTTTGGAAGAACAGCCAGTGCCCCTAACCATTCAGCCATCTCATCCCCAGCTTCCCAGGTCCCATTCCTTAAAATGGAATTTTTTTTTAAAAACAGAGCTTTATGTTGCTGTCTAGGAAATTTAACTGTTGTGCTGGAAAGGTTGCATGCTGCTGCCCTTGTCATGGCTTAGAGTTGACACAGCCTTATCAGTCTCCCATGAACACACCAGTCACAGGAATGGAAAATCTTGGACAACTCCCAAAGGATCCCACCACTAGCTGTAGACACTCAACTGACCTTAGACATTTCTAGGAAGCTGGAGGCCCTCTGGTGTCAGGCTTGAGACCAGGAAACCATGCTTTCAGACTCATCCATGAGATTTCGAGATAAACAACAGTGGGGTTGTTAGCCAGCTGTGGTCGAGCAAGCTTGCCCTCTTTGATCTCAGTGATTCTCAACCTCCTCATGCTGTGATCCTCTGGTACAGTTCCTCATGTTTAGATGACCCCAGCCATAAAACTATTTTCAGTGCTACTTCATAACTGTAATCTTAGCCGGGCATGGTGGTGCACGCCTTTAATCCCAGCACTTGGGAGGCAGAGGCAGGCAGATTTCTGAGTTCGAGGCCAGCCTGGTCTACAAAGTGAGTTCCAGGACAGCCAGGGCTACACAGAGACACCCTGTCTCGAAAACAAAAACAAAAAACAAAACAAACAAAAATAACTGTAATCTTACCACTACTATAAGCCATAATGTAAATATCACTCAAGCCTCCTTCAAAGGGGTTGGGACCCACAAGTTAAGAAAACTGATAACCCTCATCCTCGGTCTGAAACCAAGCAGTTTCTAGCAGCCTTGCCAAGTCTCCTGAAAGCCATTCTGCAGCAGGGAGCATCCCCAGATGCTCGGGGAGCATCCCCAGATGCTCAGGAAGAGGTTGGGCAGATCTAGCAGGTTCTTCTCTGGGTTCATTTGGTCAGGCTGCTTGGATGGATTCTATGAAGACCTGGCTGAGAAAGTTTCTTCACCAGTGTCTGCCTTTTGACTGACTTTAGTTCTGACCAAGTCCCAGCAGAATAAAGTCAACCCCTATTGCCTCCATTTGGTTCCAACCCCTGAGGCAAAGTTCTTAGTCACTTCTCAAGATTTCCAGGACAGAAATTAGACAAAATGGTACCAGACCAGGGGGCTGACAGGGACAGCCCAGTACAGGTGGCTGGGGCTCTCTATCAGCTTCAAATCAGTGCCTCTTTGTGTTTAGAAAGGCAGTGTGGTACACTGGGCAGAGTATTGGCTGGGAGCAGGAGTTGTGGGCCCCAGTCCCTGGGCTTTTCTCAGACTAGGTCAGTCCAGAGCTCCAGGAATAAGGCTGTCCTTCTGTGTTCTCACCTGCCATGCATCTGAGTTCTCTCCTCTTGCTGGCCTTTGGGTCTGGCTTATTCCTTGTTGCCCAGTTGTACCATGTCATGCTTGGGCACCAGCATAGACTGCGATAAGAGGTTGGTAGGGTACTTCTAAGACATGACAGGGATAGCACATGGCAATGTGCACGGTGATGTGTGTGTTCTATGAAGGAACTGTTTGTGTGTCCCTCTGTGCCTGTACATTCGAGCATGTGTGAGCGTGTGACTATGTGCATATCTGTGGCAATGTATAGAAGTGTGCCTATGCGTCTGTGTGTATATACATGTCTATATGTGTCTATTTGTGTTTCCATGTGTGTACATGTCTATGTGTGTCTGTATGCAACTCTATGTGCATATGTCTGTCCGTGTATATGAGTGTCTGTCTATGTATGTGTCTCTGCACAGCTGCTTTGTGTGCTTGTCTGTATGTCTGTGTGCCTCTTTGTGTACACATGTCCATCTGTCTGTTGTGTATGCTTGTCTGTGTGTGATTGTTTCTCTGTGTGTCTGTGTGCATATGGAGGTTATCATACAAGGGACAAATGGCTATCTGTGGTGCCTATTAGCATGCCAAAGTACATGTTGGCCTCTGGGCTTTCTCAGAGGCTCTTCTCACCCCACTCCCTACCCTAAGCTCCAGCTCATGGGCTTCCCCTCCCCCAGCTTCTCATTCCCATATAACCCTGCCATATTGGCCATAAAGTGCCCCTCCTTTATCTTCCTCTCTTGGTACCCCCTCCCTTGGTCTCCTTTGCACTCGTTCTCCCCTTCCCCCCTCCCCCCACCCCCCATGGCCTGGTCCAGTCTGCTGGCCATGTTCTGTCTCCTCCTTTCTCTCTCTGCTCTGGACTCTTCCAGATGCCTTTGGCTGTTCTCTGAATGGATCGTATCTACTATAAAACCCTTCCCTTCAAACATTCCTCAGAGTGGCCATGTCCTCGGTTTATACAGAGGTTGCATCCGTTCTTCCCTGGACCTTTGGAAAGAAAAGGTTTCTGCAATATCACAGGAGAATAAGCCACAAGACCAGACTGGATCTGAGTGGCTAGCCTGTGGGGCTTAGAGTGGGGCTTGAAAGGCTCATTTCTAACTGTCCCCAATAAGACTTGGACCCACTGGTCCAGCCCAACTTGGGATGAGTATCAGCTCCGATCCTGGAAAAACACCCTGGGTTTGATCCTGTGGCATTTGGTTGGTTTTAAGGTTCAAGTAAATTTTCACAGAGGGTATGGCAGCCCAGTTGGCTCTAGTGACACAGTGAGACCTTGTAGAATGACGAGTCCCCACCTGGTACAAACCCCTCAGTCTCTGCCCAGCCTCTTCTTTACTCCATCCATGGTGACTGACCTTGGGCTTCATATTGCGCTAAGCAAAAGCCAAAGGCAGACATTTTAGATGCTCTGTAGGAAGGGCACCCTGACAAAGGGAACCCCAGCAACTCTTGCTACAGTCAAGGCAGTGATCTGGGTGACACCTGGATGAAGCCACAGGTGCAGAGGACAATACAAAGGTACTTTTTATCTTCTTAAACTTACACAAATTTGGTTTCAGTTATTCTGCCTCTTGTGTTGGAGCAGTTCTGGTACTTGGTCAGCCCTTCTGTGGCAGGTCTCCACTTTGGCTTCTATGGGAAGGGAGGTAAGAAATGAAGACAGGGTGGTGCCGTGTGTGTGTGTGTGTGTGTGTGTGTGTGTGTGTGTGTGTGTTCTGGGATGGACCGAGTCCCTTGTGCCTTTTGATGAGGGCAGGTCTTTTCGGATGGAACACCTAAGGTGGGAGTCACCTGCTTGTGCCTGTGCCTTCAGAAATCCACTCTCTAACTCCTTCCCTCTGCCTTGATTCCTCTCTCATCAAGAGCTACTCAGGTATCCCCTTTGTCCGGAGTCTGGAAGTCAACCCTATCAAGCATCCACCTATCCATCCTGCCTAGAGCCATCGAGGAGATGTAGTGTTGCTCCTGGCCACAGGGGTCAGCTGCTTTCTCCTAGCAGGAAGGTGCGATTGAAAGGGCAAACGACAGTCTGAGGTAAGATCAGCAGATGGAACAAAGGAAGGTACAGGAAGTGAAGTCATGGCTTGAGCTAGTTCAGATAAGAATTCCCAAATGTCCCAGAAATATGTTTGATTATTACATGTCGAATACAATGTGTATTAATTTTAAATGAAATAAGCATTTCAAAAGAATTCACAAATGATCTTGACACTTGGGCTTCGGGATGCCTTTTTACCCCAAAGATATCGAGAGGGCAGGGAGAGGGCAAGGAAAGGGCAGGGAGGGGGTAGGGAGAGGGCAGGGAGAGGGCAAGGAAAGGGCAGGGAGGGGGCAGTGAGGGGGTAGGGGCTGACTTGCTTTTCTGCCCCTAGAAATGCACTGCCTGTGTATCTTCTAATCAGAGTCCCTCCCTTTCAAAATATATTAAGCAATGATATGCAAAGTTATGATTTATAAAGAATAATCAAGGAAACACCCAGGAACCAATCCACTACCCCGCTGAAAGGGTGACACTGGAGCAGAACAGAAGCCTTCCTCCACCCTGGGGGTGGGGCACTCCCACCATTCCAAGGAAATGGCCAAGGAAAGCCCAGCCCAGTGCAGCCCTGGATGTTCAAACTCCTCACTCTTCTCTGCATAGGGATGGATTTCCAAGCTATAGCTGCTAATATTTTGAATGTTTTAAGCAGACTAAAAGTGATTTCCTTTAAGAATATGCATTCTAACAGAAGTGGATGATCACAGTCATCTATAGGATGGAACACAGGGCCCCCAATGGAGAAGCTAGAGAAAGTACCCAAGGAGCTGAAGGGGTCTGCAACCCTAGAAGAGGAACAACAATATGAACTAACCAGAACCCCTAGAGCTCGTGTCTTTAGCTGCATATGTAGCAGAAGATGACCTAGTCAGCTATCATTGGGAAGAGAGGCCCCTTGGTATTGCAAATTTTATATACCCCAATACAGGGGAACGCCAGGGCCAAGAAGTGGGAGTGGGTGGGTAGGGGAGCAGAGCAGGGGGAGGGTACAGGGAACTTTTGGGATAGCATTTGAAATGTAAATTAAGAAAATATCTAATAAAAAATTTAAAAAGTATATGCATTCTATAGTTGGATGTGGGGATGCACATTAGGGTTAGGGTTAGGGATGGGGTTAGGGATTTGAGGTCATCCTCAGCTCCATAGAGAGTTCAAGGACAGCCCCGGCTACATGAGAGCCTATCCCAAAACTACCAGCAACAAAAATTTTGAATATCTAGTTTACTCCACTCATCTGCTTAAGAGTCACATATTGGGCTGGAGAGATGGCTCAGCGGGTAAGAGCACTGACTGCTCTACCGAAGGTCCTGAGTTCAAATCCCAGCAACCACATGGTGACTCACAACCATCCGTAACAAGAACTGATGCCCTCTTCTGGTGTGTCTGAAGTCAGCTACAGTGTACTTATGTATAATAATAAATAAATCTTTTTAAAAATTTAAAAAAAGAAAGTCACATATTTTGGTAAGGCTGGATTGGGTTTGTTCGTTTCCATGGTGATGAACAAGTCATTTACTAGTGGTGGTATAACAAAGATGAATGTTTATAAAAATAAGTGGGAAATCTTAACTTTCCCATAAAAATAGTAGTCACTAGAGATACAAGAGAGAAAATACCCTCTCCAGCCAGGTATGGTGGCACATATCTATATTTCCAGCACTTTTGAAGCAGAGGCTTTGGAATCTCTATGAGTTCAAGGCCACCCTAGTCTACATAATGAGTTCCAGGTCAGCTAAAGGGCACATGAGAGAAAGGGGTGGGGACTGAGAGACTGAGAGAGAATATTCTATGTAAACTATAAAAAAATTTACAGAAACTCTGTAGGAAGCTATAAAGCTCATCACAGACATAGAATCAAAAAAACGAAGACATTATACCTGCCCTAGGGGGAAAGTAGAACTATAACATCTTTCTGAGTCAATCCATACATTTAACACGATCACATTTCCAATTAAAGATTCTAAAATTTATGCAGAAGAGTGAAAATTAAAAAAAACAAAGCCAAACACCTTCCATGCGTGCTTTGTTCCCCTCCTTCTAAGATGGATCGAAGTATCCACACTGTGGTCTTCCTTCTTCTTGAATTTCATGTGGTTTGTGACTTGTATCTTGGGTATTCCGAACTTCTGTGCTAATGTCCACTTATCAGTGAGTGCACATCATGTGTTCTTTTGTCATTAGGTTACCTCACTCAGGATGATATCCTCCAGATCCATCCATTTGCCTAAGAATTTCATAAATTCATTGTTTTTAATAGCTGAGTAGAACTCCTTTGTGTAAATGCACCACATTTTCTGTATCCATTCCTCTGTTGAGGGACATCTGGTCTCTTTCCAGATTCTGGCTATTATAAATAAGGCTGCTATGAACATAGTGGAGCATGTGTTCTTATTACATGTTGGAACATCTTCGGGGTATATGCCCAAGAGTGATATTGCTGGGTCCTCAGGTAGTACTATGTCCAACTCAAGAAGAAGGAAGACCATAGTGTGGATACTTCAATCCATCTTAGAAGGGGGGAACAAAACACCCATGGAAGGAGTTACAAAGACAAAGTGTGGAGTAAAGACTGAAGAAATGACCATCTAGAGACTGACTCACCTGGGGAGCCATCCCATTTACAATCACCGAACCCAGACACTATTGTGGATGCCAACAAGTACTTGCTGACAGGAGCCTGATATAGCTGTCTCCTGAGAGGTTCTGCTAGTGCCTCACAAATACAGAGGCTGGTGCTCACAGCCATCCATTGGACTGAGCATAGGGTCCCCAATGAAGGAGCTAGAGAAGTACCCAAGGAGCTGAAGGGGTTTGCAGCCCCATAGGAGGAACAACAATATGAACTAGCCAGTATCCCTAGAGCTCCCAGGGACTAAACCACCAATCAAAGAGCACACATGGTGGGACTCATGGCTCCAGCTTCATATGCAGCAGAGGATGGCCTAGTCGGACATCAATGGGGGGAGAGGCCCTTTGTCCTATGAAGGCTCTATGCCCCAGTGTGGGGGAATACCAGTGCTAGGAAGCAGGAGTGGGTGGGTTGTTGAGCAGGGGGAGTGGGGAGGGGATGGGGGAGGGTGCCTTTCAGAAGGGAAACCAGGAAAGGGGATAACATTTGAAATGTAAATAAAGAAAATATCCAATAAAAAAAGACTAAAAAAATAAATTCAGTGAAATTAAATGGATACAATTAAGGATAAAAAGTAATTCTAATAATAATTCTATTAACTCTAGTAAATATATTTCAAAGATACAGTATTTAAAGCCCACAGAGTCAGAAAGCCAACCCACTGGTATTTGTACAGGAAATTTACATATGAAAACTATGGTTTTCCCAGAAGAGGAATGATGTATATGATAAATTATACTGGAAAAATAACCACTGTTCCTATTTTGTCACTTGAGGAAAAATGAGTTAAAACTGTATCTCACTCTTCCACTGGCTTACTGAGATGAAGCGAGGTATGATAGCACATCCCTATAATCCCAGGGTCAGGACCTTGAAGTTGCCCTCAGCTACACAGTGAGTCTCAGACCAGCCTAGGCTATGTGAGACTGGAAAAGGAGCAGGTGGAAGGGGTTTGGATTCATGGCTTAGTGGATAAGAGTACTGGCTGCTCTTCCAGAGGACCTGTGTTCAATGTTCAGTGCCCACATGGCAGCTCACTGCTGTCTGTAATTCCAGTTCCAGGGGATCTGGACAGGAACAGACACACATTGAGGCAAGATACCAATGCACCTAAAATAAAAATAAGTCATTTCAAAAAGTTAAAAATCAGTGAAAAATACAAAATAAAGTGTGGGAAGCGGGCGCAGCCGCATGAGCCAAGATGGCGCCCTGGCTCTATGCCAAGCCCCGTGGCCTTCGCTTGTTTATCCCAGTCTCAGTCATGTGCAATAAAAGTAGTGCGTGTAACTCATGTAACTCTCAGGAGAGATGGCGTAATGCCTCGAGATACCATTCTATCAGCCTATCCTGCATGCTGCTTTGGGCGTGTGCATCTATGATTGGGTGGTGTGAGGTGACGTGAGTGAATGGAAGAGGATAAATTGTGGGCAGTCCCAGGGGGAATGATGAATGAAGAAGGAAAAAGCGGAATAATGGAAGCTGGGGAAGCTGCATGAGACCTGCAGATAAAGAGAAGCAGCTGCAGCTGTGTGAGACTTGCCTTGGCGTCCCTGTGTCCTTCTTTCGATTGTCTCTGCTGGTCGGAGACGTGGGCTGCGACAATAAAGTTTTAAACTTTTTAAGATTTTGTGGTCTTGTGTATATAAGTGTTTTGTCTGCATGTGTGCCCCACGTGTGTCCCCAGGGCCCCGGGAGATCAGATGTGTTGAGTCCGCTGGAGTTACATTTGCAAACTCTTGTGAGCCGCAGTGTTGGTGAAATTTGAACCTGGGTTGTCTTAACCAGTGAGCCATCTCTCCAGATGTTTCCAAGCCTGAAGACTCACGTTTGCTATTTAGAACCCACATGACAGAAGGAGAGAACAGCCTGCAAACTGTCCTGTGACCTCCACATGGGACCACAGCACACTGTCACCTGCTACCTCCCCCACACTAAAGGATAATGTTAAAAACAAATTGAGGTATAATACAGAGAAATAAGCAGGTAATTCCAATATATACATACAAAACTTCTCTGTGGTAAGACAACCATACAGAATACGACCAAGTTGTAAAAGTATTTGCCAAGAGACTAGGTGTGGTGGCTCATACCTGTGATCCTGGCAGTCTAGTCTGGAGGCAGGTGGATCTCTGGGAATTAGAGGCCAGCCTGGGCTACACAGTGAGACCCTGTCTCACAACAAAACAAAATAAACAAAAACAAGAGTGGCAACACATATGGGGGATTAGTTTTCCCTGAAAACAAAAATCTCTTTGAAATAAATAATGAAGGCAAACAATTAAATAGAACGACTTAAAGAAGGGTGGGGTAATGGCTTGTCCGGTAAAGTTCTTGCCATAAAAACATGGGGACTTGAGTTTAGCCCCCAGAACACACATTTTTTTTTAAAAGCCGGGTGTGGTAGGAGCACTTGTAATCCCATCCTGGAGAGATCGAGACAGCAGGTCCCTGCAGCTCACTGGGCAGCCAGCCTGATCTTGTTTGTGAATTCCAAGCCAATGAGACAGACAGACAGACAGACAGACAGACAGACAGACCCTGGCTCTCTTTTGACAAGCAAAGTGGAGGCTAATATCCCTCAGATGTGCATACATGTATACACACACACACACACACACACACACACACACAAACCCCAGGCAGAAAGACTGAAGAAAGATTTGCTGCCCACTGGAGTGGTCTGAAGCTATTGGGGGGAAAAAATTCTGCTTGGCTTTCCAATGTTCTGAGGTTTTAATTTAAGGCCCACCTGAGCTACAGAGCCAGTTCAAGACTAGCCTGGAAAACGTAGTCAGACTATTTGAAAATAAAAGTGAGAAGAGGTGTGGGGAGCTCAGTGGTAGAGGGCCTGCCTAGTGTGCATGAGGCCCTAAATTTCATCCCTACGCTGTAAGCAAGAACACCCAGACAAACCACCTGGGAAGAGCATAGCCCGGGCTGGAGTTGTGTAGGGAGAACCTGCCTAGGAGATCCTGAGAAGGTTCCTGTGCTGGGCAAGGAGTCAGCCTCTTATCTAGGCAGTCTATTTCAGTTGTGCCGTTCTGTTACTCTCTTGCCATGCCCGGACTCTGAGGACAACTGTAACCCTTCTAACTGCTTGTGAGCCTGTGGGAGAGGCCTTGGATGCTTCCTGTGGCAAATGTAATTGGAGCAATTTCACTTCTTAGCAAGGACATGGCCAACCTAGCTGAGAAGAGAGAGTTACTTGAGGGAATGTAAGCTTTTGGGCCCCTGGAGGTGAAGCTCTGGGGCTGGTCACTTTACCTTCCTCAGAACTCATCGCTCTAACAGCTTTGGCAGAAGCATGGAACCCTTTGTTCATGCTGGCCAACACACCCTCCCAAGTGACACAAATGACATCTAGGAAGCACCTGCAGTGTGGGGGTGGGAGACACCAAAAGCAAACCAAAGATACCAAAAGCCTGCAGCAGCAACAACAACAACAACAGCAACAACAACAACAACAGCAACAACAGCAACAACAACAGCAACAGCAACAGCAGCAACAACAACAACAACAACAGCAGCAACAGCAAAGCCTGCAACAACTTCACAGATGGTTGGAGAGGCAAAACCCTCACGACAAACACAAAGGAGAGCACATGTAGACTGTAGCTAGGTAGTGTTAGGCAATTATTTTCTCTGTTTCAAAACAATATTTGCACACATTGTTTCCGTGTGCAAGACTGGGTCAATAACATTCATTTCATGGGCTAGTTGTATATGGCTATATGCTCAGAACACTCATGTGTTTTCTCTGTGTCTCCATGTGTGTCTCTTCTCTTTGTCTCTCTCTGTTTCTCTGTCTCTCTGTCTCTGTCTGTATGTCTCTCTCTCTTTCTCTCTCTCTCTCTCTCTCTCTCTCTCTCTCTCTCTCTCTCTCTCTCACACACACACACACACACACACACTGGTTTCATGACTACCAAGCAGAGTCTGATAGATAAATTTTAATATCATGTAGCAATTAAGGGCTTTATTACTTTTTCTACAGGACAGAAAAATGAAAGAAACTAATTGTAAGAGAGCTTGAAGGACATTAGGGAAAGCTTTAATCACTGACAACAAAGATATTTGAATGCCACCCCAGGGCTTGGAACTATGTTATAGATTCTAGATACCAAAATTTATATGAAACCTGTATCTTCCAGTGGAATAGGTTTACTAGATAAAGAGTAAGTAAACACCAATCATTATTAGCAGTAGTTGTGCATGTATTGAGCTGGAGAACAGGGTACCATGAAGGACCATGGCAGGGACGACCTGGCTCTGGCTAGGGAAGGAATCAGCGTCTCCCAGAGCAGGTAGCCTTTATGCTGTAGCTGAAAGGGGGGCTGCAGAGAAGAGCCTCCCAGACAAAGAATGAACTGAGAGTCAGGAAAGGCTGGCAGACTTAGGAAATGGATGCTGTGTCTGAGGCATAATGAGAAAGGAGGTAAAAAGTAGCTCGCTCGGAAGGCGGGTCACATGACTCTGAAAGCCTAGGCTAAAAAAAATAAATAAATTTGCATTTTATCATAAGAGTTGGATGCCATTGGGAGGTATGAAGCAGAGAGGTGACTTAAGAGTGCTCTGCCTGGGGGGAGATATTCAGGCTTGGCAGGGTGGGGAGCGGAAGAGGAGTTGTTGCAAGTGGCTGAGGCCAGGATGAAGGATCATGAAGGATCGTGAGAAGCAGCAGGATGCAAGGCTGACTGAGAGGAACCTACTACATGTGGTGATGGAGTGGACAGAAGGATGAGGCAGAAGGTACCTCTTAGGCTTCAGTGACCTGGTATGACACAGAGGGATAGTCTTGAAGAAAACTTCCTCAGGTACCAAAATGGAACTTGATTGAGTGACTGAGACTTGAGCTGGATCTTGACCTCCAGTCAAGGTGTGGGGGACAGACTCAGACTCCAGGAGGGTAGGCAGCAGAATCCGGAAAACGAGGTGGAACGAGCTTGCCTCACTATGCGTAGGTGGCCCAGAGTAGGGCGGGCCTTGCCAGGAGGGAAGGGTGTGAGCTGTGGACCATGGGGTGTGAACCTTGCAGGGTGGGAACTGAGGTGTGGCCTCTGGAGTCAAGTGCAGATAGGAACTTTGATGGTGGAGATAGTGGGAAGCTGGGAGCTTGTCCCGGAAGCAGCTGACCAAGCAAGCATCTTCTGGGAAATGGGGAAGCAAGCTGGCCTAGAGACTCGGCATCCTGAAAGGACCACCTCCTCTGCGCTCAGGAAGACAGCAGTGCCGCAGTGCTGGGGGGCTTAGAGAAAAGAGCTCTTGGCTCTTTTTGTAATGAACCAACACTCTTCCTTGCTGGTTCATTACAACCTTGTTGTCTTTTTTTTTTATTCTTCTTCTGCATGTTTGCTGGCTCTGTTTGGGGCAGGTCTTGCTATAACGACAGAGGCTGATCTTCAACTCCCAATAATCCTGCTTCTGCCCCTCAATCGGCAAGATTGTTAGGTATGTACGGCTGCACCCAGCCTTCTGTCTCTTCTGATCTTTCTGCAGCTGGGTGTCTGATGGTAGGACAAGGGAATGCAGAACTCAGCCTCTTCTGTATCTGCCCTATCCATTGCCAATCTCACCCTGTGCGGTGGCTTTTAAAGCTGCTGGCATTTTGTGGCTGGCAATGCAAATCAGTTGGCGCAGTGCTAGCCTCTTGGGCGGGGAAACACTGGATTTGACCTTCAGCACTACATAAACTGGGCATGGTAGCACAGGCCTGTAACCCAAGCATTTGGGAGGGAGAGGCAAGAAGATCATGAGTTCACGGCTATCCTCAGCTACATAGCAAGTTCAATGCCAGCCTGGAATGCATAAAATCATGTCTCAAAAAGAAAATCATCTGTATTCTGCTTCGTGTATTCAAACAGATTACCTCCCTACTAACTTACCAACTTGTCAACTCTCTACATGACATTTCTACTTGAAGGTATCTCATATTTCAGATGTCCAAGACAAGGACTGGAGATATAGCTCAATGGTCGGACATTGGTCTAGCATGAGCAAGGCCCCGGGTTCAGGTCTCTGCACTACAAATGAAGCTAAAATGTCTAAGACAGAAACCTCTGGTCCTTTTTACCCCAAGCCTCTTCTACTCTAGTGTCCCTCACCCAATTATTGGAATCCTGCAGTTTCTAAAGCAAAAAAACCTAAGCAACATCTGTGATTGCTTATTTCATAGTCACTTACCACTGGATCTTGTAGCTTCTATTTTTGAGAAGGGGTCAAGAATCTGCCCATTTCTTTCACCCCTAGTCAGGCCACCAACCTTGGGCCACAGCTAAAGCTGCCATATTTGTTTTCCTGGATCTCCTGTCACCGGGTGTCATCCTCCACTGATGTCCTGACACACAGATGAATCGATCCTTAGGCTGAAGCCCTCCAGTGGCTCTCTCTGGACCACAGAAGGAAGCTAAGAAGGCTGCTCCTGCAGCTGGACCACTTACCTTTGACCACTGACATCCTGATCTTCCCCTGCTTTCTGCCCACCAGACACCCTGGTTATCTGTTTCTAAAACCAATGAAACTTGCACCTACCCCAGGGCCTTTGCACTTAGGGATGTGTTCTTTTTTGGAACAGGTTCTCATCATTCCTCTCATCCTGAAGATTTTCATTTAAATGTTAACAAAATACCTGCCACACCGTCTCTGCGGCTAGTCACACACTGACACATGCTTTGTCCTTTATATCAGAATAGTACTATACTTATTCTCAGACTGTCCTACCAGCGGACATGTAGATTGCATGAGAGCTGGATCTCGCAAGACTTGCTCAGTGCTGTCTCCCACTCCTGAAACAATCCTAGGCACATTGTAGGAACTCAATAAATATTTGTTCAACGAGCTATAAAAGAAGCCACCTCTGATGTGCTTCCTGGTTTTCTCAGGAGAATGTGGCAAGCCTGAGAAGAGTTTCCCAAGAACACAGGGCAGGGAATGTAACTGCAGGGAGGGAGGCCCAGTCACCCTGATGAGCTGGGATTTACTGGAGGCTACATGCTGTCCAGAAAGAAGAGTTCATATGGGTGGTTCTAGACAGAACCCTCCAAACGCCAAAGCAGAGAACTGAGAAGAAGCCATTTTAGAATTAGTGAGCTGTTCCTTCAAAAGCTACCATGTGATTATTATCAAGGACTCCACCTACACCATATGTGCACACATGTCCCTAGTCACACATACCCCCTGCAGAGCTGGCTGAGGCTGTGGCCATTTAATCTTTTTACAAAGGTCTTAATGGATGACCACCTGATCAGCCTCTGAAAAATATCATGGAAATTGACAGTTCATTATAGAGCCCAACTTCACTATAGAGTACGTACGAGCACACTGTGGAATATTAACCAAGCCATAGGGTTTTAATTATGAAGTTCCAGAGTTTTAGCTCAGTACTAGAGCTAACTTTTTTTTCCCCTACCATTTTTGATGCCCTCGGTTTGATGTCCACTACCACACCCAGAAACACAAAAATGTAATTATGAACTTTAGGCTTTAATCTAAAAAACATACCTTAATTTTAATGTAAAAATGCCCTGGGATAGATACATATATTAGAAGCCTAATTGCATAATATTATGTAAGAAAAAAATTGAAGGTAGATTATTGTAGTAGGTTGGTTTATAGTATATCTGTCTCAACATCTTCCAAACATTTAAAGATAACTATGATTGATGACAATTAAGGGCTATTTGCCAATAACTAATACAGGAGTTTTAATCTTCCAAACATGAAGAAATGATAAATGTCTGATACCCATATCTACTTAAATGTCACACTGTGTTCCATAAATATATGAAGGTGCTGTGTGTTAAAACATTTTTGGTTTGTGTAGGTGTGGGGTGTGTGTGTGTGTGTGTGTGTGTGTGTGTGTGTGTGTGTGTGATGCTGGGGTTATGTGTGTGTATGTATGTGTTTGTGATGCTGGGAGTTATGTGTGTGTGTGTGTGTGTGTGTGTGTGTGTGTGTGTGTATGTAATGCTGGGGATCAACCCCAGGGCCCTCCCTGTATATGTAACTTCTGGGTAAGTGCTCTACTACTGAGCTCTCATCCTAACCTCCAAGTATATTTAATTAGTTAATTTTTTTAAAGATCTATTTTAATTATATATATGCATCTGTGTATGGGTGTGTTCATGTGAGTATGGGAGCTCAAAGTGGACAAAAGAGAATGTTGGGTCCCTGGAACATCACAGTTCTCCTCCTGTACTGCATGACAGCAGACGTCATCTCACCCCTCCTGTCCTGTCTGCCACCCTCCCCTCCCTCTGTCTTCCCTAACTGGGCTCCAGCACCCGTTACTATATTCTTTAGTAGTTTCATTTTCTACATGTACAAGGCGGTACATAATACACTATTGACTGCTGAGCCATCTCCCCAGCCCTCTCTGCTGAGCCATCTCCCCAGCCCCCTCCAGTATATTTTTAAAAGAGTCTTTAAACCAGGCATGCTGAGGCAGACAGGCAGACCTCTCTGAGTCGGAGGCCAGCCTGATCCCCACAGTAATACTTTGTGGATTCTTCTTTCTCCTACCCTTCCTCCCTCACCTTCCACCGTCCGGTTCACCTGTAGTTTCATCACTACACAGGAGAGAAAGAAGGTTGGAGGGGACAGAGAAATGAAGATCCCTGAGTCTAATTTCTTTCCTTTTGTTTCTCCTTTAAGCCTGAGTACTAATAAACCTCAATGACCCCCTGAACCAACTACCAGCCCTGAGCATCAAGGCTTGAGTGTTTAGGCCCCCTTGGAAAAATTCCCAGAACTCCAGACATCACACAATCACAGAAATTATCTGCATCTAAAAGAAAAAAAAAAAACATGTTTCTGCTAGAGCACGAGGCAAATCCTGGTCAGCTGCTGCGGACAGTCCCAAGCAGACCCACATCCCACACCTGGGATTCAAATGAAGGAACATTCCTATAATATTTCTATGTTTTTAAAGAAACCAGAATTCCAGAACTCTCATATACAGTGCTATGTAGAAAAATCTTATCTTAAAAAAATAAATAAGTAAAAAGCAAGAAAAGAAACCTTAAAAGCAAATCTTAAGTTTAATTAAAAATTAAACAATTTTAGATTAAATATATTTTATTGTATTAATATCATACATGAAGTGATAGTCACAAAAGTGAAATAATAAAGTATAAGAACTAAATGTCTGTGGTGGTCTATGTCCCAGATAGGTGGCCTCTCTACAATGAAGCAGATGGAAGAAAGATAAGGGCGTCACAGGTACCACCTCATACCTAAATGCCAATACATGTGGGAAGGGCAAAGGCAGAAGAGAAGAAACCTAAGGATGGCCCCCATTGCTCCCTCAGGGGCTGGGGTCCTGGGCAGCTTATCAGCTGCCTACCTGCTAATTCTCCATAGATAAGGAAATAGGAAGACCAGGGGACCAGGGAGGGGTATTTTTTGTTTTGTTTTGTTTTTTGTTTGTATTGGTTTTTTTCAAGACAGGGTTTCTCTGAGTAGCCCTGGCTGTCCTGGAACTCACTCTGTAGACCAGGCTGGCCTCGAACTCAGAAATCCACCTGCCTCTGCCCCCCAAGTGCTGGGTTTAAAGGCGTGCGCCACCACCACCCGGCTAACCAGGGAGTTAAGGAACCCTTCTGGGCTAACAGGAGGACAGATGACAGAGCAAGGGGTGGGGTCCCATCTGATTCCCAAGCGTCCACCCGGGCTCTCACCCACTCCAATGAGACCAGAACTAAACCGCTGAGGCCTAACTGATGCCATCACCTTTTAACTGGGCCTCTGGGAGTGAGTCAGGAGGCCCAGGATGCTGGGCAGGCAAGGATAGGCAAGTGACTTCCTTACCAAGGCAAAGGGGAGGAAGGCTGGCCCAACCCCTGCCTCTCCTTTTTACATAGCAAGAGAATGCCTAGCTGGCTTTCCAGACACAAATTTCTGGGAAGAAGATGGTACAAGGAAGAGGAAGGAAAGAGGACTGATGAGACCTAAGGAATGGTGGAGCTTTGGGGAAGGGGGAAAAGGGAGGCCAGTGGGGGGCAGAGAAGTTAAGGGAAATCCTGGGGAGCTCTTGGCTGTTCAGCATCTGTGACTCTGAGAAGGGTCACCATAAGAAGTGCCACCCTTCTATTGAGCCATCACTTTGGTTAAGGGGCGGAGCCATGTTATCCTGAGGGTGGGGTCACCACAGCATCCCTCACAAGGCTAGGATGTGTGTTTGAAGGTGCATCTTCTGGGAACAGGTATGATGACCCTGTGGTCAGGCTCATGATGGATCCACCAAGCCAGGGGCCAGACAGAGGAGAGATGGGAGACCAGTAAGGTGAGGGGTCCCCAGCCTCTGCTCCTTGTGAGGGAGACCTAGGCCAGGTTCACTGCTGTAGAACTCAAAGTGTGAATCACCATTTCTTCCCAGATCCCCGGCAACAAACAGAGGGAGGCAGAGAGAGGGAGCTGACGCACTTTGGCTTTTGTACAGTACAACATTTATCAGATAGGACTTATTAAGATGTTACTCCCTCTCAGTAGCATGTTGCCACACAAATGGCACTGCTGCGTGGACTGCGTGTGGACTGCATATTTGAGCACTTGGTACGGTATGTCCCAGGCACTAAGCTGGGTCCTTCACCAGCATGGCCTTCTTTCTTCTCAGTATCTCATGAATAGAAATAGATACCCACCAGGCGTGGTGGTGCATGCCTTTAATCCCAGCACTCGGGAGGCAGAGGCAGGCGGATTTCTGAGTTCGAGGCCAGCCTGGTCTACAGAGTGAGTTCCAGGACAGCCAAGGCTACACAGAGAAACCCTGTCTTGAAAAAAACAAAAAAAAAAAACAAAAAAACACCAAACAAACAAACAAATAGATACCCATCTGTCTTAGTCCCTGTTCTATTGTTATGAAGAGACACCATGACCATACCAACTCTTAGAAGAGAAAGCATTTAATTGGAGGCTGGTTTACAGTTTTAGAGCCTTAGTCCATTTTTAGCAAGGTGGGAGCCTGGTGGCAGATTTGGTAGGCATGGTGATGGAGACGTAGTTGGGAGTTATATCCTGATCTGTAGGTGGGGGTTGGGGGCAGGGGGCTGAGGTGGGTTGGGAAGAGGGGACTGGGCCTGGCAGAGGCTTTGAAACCTCAAAGCCCACCCGCAATGACACACTTCCTCCAACAAAGCCACACCTACTAAGTCCTTCTACTCCTACCAAAGAGTTCCACTCCCAGGTGACTAAATATTCAAATGTATGAGCCAATAGGGCCATTCATATTCAAAACCACCTGTGTGACCTTGAATAGATTCCTTAACAAGGCCGAAGAGACGGCTCTGGAGGAACTCCAGCTCCAGGGGCTCAGACTCCCTCTTCTGCCCTTGAGGATAACTGTACACACATGACATACACTAACATAGTCACACACATACATATACAAAGCTTTTTTTAAATCTTAAAAAAAAAAAAAGATGTCTAATATCTCCAAGCCTTATCGTCTCACCAAGTGCATAGATGAATCCCTGCCTAGTAGAGTATTGGATACATAGCAGGATACTCTCAGTCAAGGGTACAACTTCTGTTAGCTGGTTTTCTGAACACAAAGAGGTAAAGACAGGTAGGGTGATGGGGTTGGAGAGGGATCACCTCCAGAAAAAGAAAGAAATTAACAAAATCTGAGCTTTAAACTGCAAGAATACGTGTGATCTTATTGAGAGACAGGAAGGGGGCAGAATCAAGTTTAAGGGGACAGGAGCCTTTCCCCTCAGAAAAAAAAGACATACCTGAGAGCCGCAAGAAGCCATGGGAAGTAAAGGTGAGGGCACAGCAGTCTGTGGGTCCTGTGCATCTTCAAATCCAGTGCAGTTTCTTCCTGGCCTGCTGTCTTCTTCCTCTTGTGGGTTCTGTGGGACAAGCATGCTGGTTCCCAGGCCATGGTGACCTTCTGAGGCGTGGGTCATCCCAGTCATGTCTGCTTCATCGGAGTGTGGAATAGACTGCATAGAGCTGGAGTTGATTCTTATCCTTATCTTATTTCAGGAGAGGTTTGGGAGAAAGGAAAGGTGCCAGCAGGTTCTTCCAGGAGAAATGTCAGATAAATTATTAAGGAGGGAAGGAAAGAGGTCACAGCTTCGCTAAGAGAGTGCCGGAAACATTACGAGCAACCTGGTCGGCACGAGTCAAAGAAAGGTTCCATGGTGTGCAGAGGGTCAGCACGCAGCAAGGACTGTGCCGCCGCCCCACACCACTTAGCGCTAGACGAGGGGAGACCGGCTTTGCAGAGCTGCGATTCTGGCTGGGGCTGTCTCCAGCTCTGCATTGCAAGAGCTATTTTTAAGCGTGAAACTCAATATATCCCAGAGAAGGGGGGGGGGGGGAATGCCTGAGGCTAGCAGGATCTAAAGGAGACTCGCATTCTCGTCCCGTCCCGTAAAGCCATTGCTCAGTTGTTGCTCCGCATCCGGCATCTCTGTTTTGAGCTATGAAAACAAATACCCACCTCTAGGCTCTCAGCTGATGGTGGAGACTGGTCATTAACCCTGCCTCTCATTTCGTCTGGCTTGATAAATGATATGATGAAGTTGAAAGAGAACGCACCATGGCATTATGTTTAAAATCACAAAAACAAAAGCAAGCCAGGTCCTCTAGAAGGGCAGCATGCGCTCCTGACCGCTGAAGCTGAGCTGCCTCTCCAGCGCCATCTTGCAGTGCGCTCACAAAACACGTTCGCTTAGGTTTTTCTCTTTTTCCTCCACCCCACCCCAATTTTTTTTTTTTTTTTACATCCCAATCACAGCCCCACTCCCTCCTCACCTCCCAGTCCCGCCCTTACAAATCCCTTCCCCCATTATTCTCTCCCCTTCTTCTCAGGGGGAGAAGACACACCCCCCTTCTTAGGTACCAACTACTCTGGGACATCTAGTCCCAGAGGACTAAGCACCTCCTCTCACACTGAGACCCTACCAAGAAGTTCAGGTATGGGAAGGGGATCCAATGGCAGACAACAGAGTCAGAGACAGCACCCGCTCCAATTGGTAGGGGACCCACTTGAAGACCAAGCTGCACATTTGCTACAAACGTATAAGGTGTCTAGGGCCAGCCAGCCCTTGCGTGCTCTTTGGATAATGGTTCAGTCTTTGAGCTCCCATAGGTCCTGTTAGTTGATTCTGTGGGTCTTCTTGTGGTGTTCTTGCCCCTCTGGCTTGCTCAATTCTATCCCCCACTTTTCCACAGGACTCCCCAAACTCTGCCTGATGTTTGGCTGTGGGTCTCTAT
This sequence comes from Mus minutoides, assembly GCA_902729485.2. NCBI lineage: Eukaryota > Metazoa > Chordata > Mammalia > Rodentia > Muridae > Mus > Mus minutoides. The sequence continues at coordinate 528,175 of LR753420.1, forward strand.
TTCCTTTTGCTGCTGGATGAAGCCTCTCAGAAGACAGTTATGCTAGGCTCCTGCCTGCAAACATAACAGTGTCAGGGGTTGGCTCTCTCACATGCCATGGGTTTCAAGTTGGGGCAGCCATTGGTTGGCCATTCTCAGTCTCTGCTCCATCTTTATCTCTGTGCATTTTATAGGAAGGTGGTGGCACACACCTTTAATCCCAGCACTTGGGAGGCAGAGGCAGGTGGATTTCTGAGTTCAAGGCCAGCATGGTCTACAAAGTGAGTTCCAGAACAGTCAGGGCTATACAGAGAAACCATCTGGGGGTTGGGGGTGGGGGGTGGGGAGAATGCTTTTGCTCCAACAGACACTCTAGGTGACCAGAACCCAGTCCCCATCCATTCCCTACTTGGGTAGAATGAGCAGACCCCATGTTTCCCATTGTGATGCCACTGGATTCTTGGTGATACTGGCCCCTGATGAGGTCAGTCCGCACCATCCTGAATAGCAAGTGTGCTCTGAGCTCAAATACACAGACAGTGAAACATTTATAATGACTCCTCTTCAGCCAGAGCTCTGGACCTATGGTGCTTTGTCACTGATGTGTCCTCTGTCCCTGAAGGGGACTGGCACAGGGCAAAGGGGCCCACAGGTGGTCAGAGAAGTGAGGTGTCGGGAAGCAAAGAGGGAAAGAGGAACAAGGCAGTGAGTGACAGAAGCAGCTAAAGGTGACACATTACAGGGTGACACTGATGCCTTATGAGGTGATGGGCTACAGATTGACGCTTACGGGGTGACACATTATGGGGTAACATGATACAGGGTGACATGTTACACGGTAATCCCTTACGCGGTAATCCCTTACAGGGTGACACATTAAGGGGTAACACCTTACAGTTACGAGTGTTACGTTTAAGGGTGACACAGTACAGGGTGACAGATTACAGGGTAACACCTTATGGGGTGACATGGTACAATAGGACACATTACCAAGGGCAGTTGGGAAGGTTTTGTGGAGGACCAGGTAGCTTTGAAGTGATTGTTTTGGTTTCTCCCTTTCTTAAAGCCTTGAAGACATAAACTTGATGCTATTAAACACTTTTATAAGAAGCATACTAATTTAGTAACTTTTTCTCTATAACCTATTTTATGGAAACTAGATGAGATTGGTAAAAAGAAAGGGGATGGTGCTCAGGTGGATTAAGGAAGGCTGTATACTTTTCCAATTGTTTAAGGCAGGAAAGTATTTTTAAATTTATATAATTCTAAATAAAAGAAGGGAGAGGGATTTTTCAGAGCAAATGTAACTAAACCAATTTAATTTCTCATTGATTTACATCAGAATAATAGTTTTCTGTTTCCCATTTTCCACTTATTTTTATTAGGATCAAGTCTTTCTTGAATACCATTTAAAAAAAAACGGTGTGTGTGCACATGTGCCATGCACCCATGACTATATTTATAGAAGTCAGAGGTCAATGTTGTGCCTTCTATTGCTCTCCACATTATTATTAGTAGTAGTAGTAGTAGTAATAGTAGTAGTAGTAGTATAGATAGTTAATTTGGTGTGTTATGCTTCTGCATGGGCCACAGTATACATCTGAAAGTTAAGACAACTCTTTGGGAGTCTGGCTTTCCTGCTTTCCTCCCCCCTTGCTTTGAGGCAGGGTCTCTTTCTGGTTCCGTTCCTGCCCAGCTTTGCAAGCTCCCAGCCTACTCTTCTATTTTGGCTTCCAATTTTCCCCCAGGGATCTGAGGTTGCACATGCCCAGAATCCCACCCAAATGCTGACATGAGTTCCGGAGACAGGCCTCCGGTTATTGGGCTTGGACACAAGCATTTTTACCCTCAAGGCCTCACCTTAACTTCTGAGTCCTAAGGTCTCCTGGCCTCTACATGCACCCCCACCCCCAAGTGTTCAAAGGATGACATCATGTTTAGCTTTTATGTAGGTGCTGGGTATCTTAACTCAGGTCTTCATGTTTTCATAGTAGGCACTTTATCCACTAACTCATCTCTACAGCCTCACATACCATAAAATTTTACCCATGATAGCTTTATAGTTTTATTCTCTCTATCTCCCTCTCCCTATCCATCTTCTCCTTCTCCCCCTCTCCTTCTCCTTTTTTCATGGTATAATTTCATGGATTTTCTGTTAGATTAAAAATAATCAGCTGGCAGTGGTGGTGCATGCTTTTAATTCCAGCACTCAGGAGGCATGTGCACTCACATGCACAAACCTACATATAGACACAATAAGACAAAATAAATCTTAAAAAAATAATCATTTAGGGTGCGGGGGACATTACAGGGAGAAAGGCATATTCTCTCTGCAGGAACAGGCTTCAGAAAGAAGAGCCTTAGTTAGAAAGCTCTTTAGAGTGAGCATGTGGCTTACTCCTGTTATCTTAATACTCCAGAGGCTGAGGCAGGAGGATCATCGAGAGTTTGCAATCATTTTGAGCTACAGAGTTTCTGTCACAAAACAAACAAAAGAATGCCCCTAACCAAGAAACAGTGGACAACCACATAGAGAAACTAGTTGCCAATGCACAGTATTACACCATTCCCAAACAATTGTTCCAATGGAGCTTGTGTTAATGACAGTGTGAGAAAATAACTGAAACTATCATGTTAGGAGGAGGAAGGGCTTCTTTGAGTTACAGCTTCAGAGGCTTCCTGGTTCCTCTTCCTGGTCTTGGGGCCTGTGCTAGCACAGCACATCACGAAAGAAGCAAGTGCTGGAAGAAGCAGTGCGTCTCAGTGGTCAGGAAGCAGAGTGAGGTGTGCAGAAGCCAGTATCTCCTTCAAGAACCACCTGCAAAGGCCTAACTTCTTCCACTGGGCTCTACCCACTACGGGCACCATCACCTCCCAAGAGTGTGGCAGCATTTAGCACAAGAGCCTTGGGGAACACTCACCATCCAATTATAGCCAGGCATAGTGGCACACTCCTATGATCCCAACATTTGGGAATCTGAGGCAGGAGGATTAGGATGTCAATGCCAACATAGCAGACTAGACTACATAGCAGACCCCATCTCAAACAAACAAACAAACAAACAACAAACAAAAAACCTTCAAAAAGATCCATACTATCAGAATGCTTAAGCATTTCTGGACTTATCTCATGGCCCACTGAATCGCTTAGCTGCATAGGTAGTGGTATCTATAGATTTTGGAGGCTGAGGACCCACTATATAAGGGTTTCTTCCAGGGGTAGATGTTCCATTTTAAAACTCACAGGTATGAAAATATCTCCACAATAGTATTGTAGGTGTTAAAATGAGCTTGAATGACACTACTGATATAGTGTCATTCAAGAAAACTCTCTTGTCTGGAATCTTTGTAAGCAGCAAGACTGGGTTTGAACACTTGGTGAGTTACTGGGGGAAAACAAAGTAGTTTCAGGCATCTCCCAGAAGGAGCTGAGACTCTTTGAAACCGGTTTGGTTTGAAAAGGGCTGAAAGCAGCTCCCCAAGGGACAGTAGATGCTGCTGTGATGTTGGGTACAGGCAAACACTGCCCAGGGCTCCAGTTGCAAGGAACAAAACTCCCTTCACTTTGTTCCTGAAAAGAAGGTGGGCCTGTGTAAAGGGGCAGACCGCCTACAGTCCTCACTCAGGCAAATAACAATCATTTAATGCTCTTTCCAGCTCTATGCAAACTCTAGGGTGATATCAGGACAGACAGAAAGCCTATCAGGACAGACCATGTGCTTCCTGTGAGTGGGGGTCCTTAATTCCACAGGGAATGTTGACCTTCCATCTAGCCATCCAGGAGATGGTGGGTTTGTGGGGATGAGGGCATCATAGATACCCAAACCTTTCTAAGCCTTATTTTCTGCTTTTTTTTATTTGAAAAATTATGTCTTTTGCCTGCATGTATGCTTGGGCAACACATATACGATGATCTGGTGCCCACAGAGGACAGAAGAGAGTGAAGGACCCCTTGAAACTAGAGAGTGAAGGACCCCTTGACAGAGCATTGCGAGCCTCTGTCGGGGCTGGACTTGGCTGGACTTGGGCCATCATCTCTCCAGCCCATCTCTCAGTTTCCTGACTGCCCTTCTTGTGAAATGGTAATAATGCCCGGAGCAAGTTTAAAGAAAGAGGACGCAAACGCCTAGGCAATGTAGGGCGCAATTGACGCCAGTTCCTTTGCTGTTCAACCACATTGCCAAAGCCCAGGCAGATACAACAGCTGGTTCTACTGGCAGCATATATGTTACAGCTCATAAAATGAAACCCTGATAGTGTCATTTGTTTTGCTGCGGTATGGTGTCACTACTATATCTCACGGAAGGAGAGTGTGGCACTTGTTAAAACCTATATCCTCAATTTCATGTGGGAAGTCAGGACACTCTTGACCAGAGATAGAATTTCTCTCATTCTAGGGAAAGAATACTGGAGGGAAGAGAAACCCAGGTGCACAGTGGCTGAAACTGTCTTATATAGAGGCCTTTTGAATCAGGCACTGCAGGACACAGCTGTGATTTTGGTGTCCCCTCCCCCTAAGTACATAATGAAGCCTGTGAAGCTCTTCTGGCCTCATTCTCCAAGATGATGTTAGGAGATCATGGTTCCAACATGGCTCCCCAGACCTCCCTGCTGTGAGCATAGTGGGCAACCCCAAGGTAGTGTCCCAGAAGTGTCCCACAGGAAGGGTAGGTGACAGCAGGGGCCATATTTTATCTGTATTTCAACAATGACATCATGTGATCCAGAGAGCAAAACCAGACTAAGAACTAGCTACAAGTTGTGGCTGAGAGCTGTCTAGTTGCCTCTTTAATGGTCATGCTGTTAAACCAGGCAAACATCCTGGGTAGGGGTCAAGGTGTATCACCTTGGGGAAAACCCAGGAAAGAAAGGATCTTTCCAAGTTAAACTGGTTGGAGACTCAGAGTGAAGGAATTTGAGAATTTAAGAGAATATCATCTCAGTTTGAACTTCATGAAAGGAAACGATTCCATGGTGGTACCTGGGGGCTGGCTATCACCAAGGTCACACTGTGGAGATTTCCTGATGGAGGAGAGCAGCCGCCTTTTCCTGATCACTTTCCCATCAGAAGAGAACACTTTTCATCGTATGGTCAATGTCAGCCAGTGGCCCCACTGACTTCATAAATTAGTCAAGATTAATCTCCACTAATTGTAGGTACCAATTAATAAGCACAAGCAGCAATGTCTAGCTTCACCTAGTTGGGAAAGCTACATGCTGACCCAACAGAACAGAAGGAAATAGAGATTTAGTGTTGAGGAAGGCCAGAATCTGGAAGGAGAGCAACAGGACTCTGTTCTGTTTACATCTGCAATTCCAGCATCAAAGAGACATTTATTAACTGGCTGTGATCATCTCCCTTGAGCAAGATGTCTGCCCTGGGCCAATCCCAGTGCCAAGGAGATGACATACTGAGATAGGCTAGTCCTGATCACACCCTTGCCACCCAAGGCCACAGGGCAGAAGTTGTCAAGAGAGGAGTTTGGGAAGGAACACTCATTATTTCAGCTCACGCTTGCAGGTCAATGCACCCAAATTCTTACAATATACCCTTTCCTCCAGTCTTGGGAATTGAATGTAGGTCCTCCAAAATAGCTACTTACATATTCGTTAGTAAACTCATTTTTCTCGTTATTTTACTTGTGTATAGGTCTGTACACAGGAGTGCAGGTGCTCACAGAGGCCATTAGATCCTCTAGAACTAGAATTTAAGGTGGTTGTAAGGTACTTTATATAGGTGCTGGGAACCAAACTCAAATCTTCCATGTTAGAGATGGGTCTGGGGTCCCAAGAAAATGACAATATAATCCAAAGTATTTTTGGCAAGTCAGGAAATACAACCTCTACAGATCAAACAAGCTAGAATCCCAATGGGCTTTTATCCCTAATACAAAGGGGTCCTGTGCCTCACTTTGAGTGGTCCGAGCTGGCTAATTCAAAGCACAGTAAGCAAACTGCAGCTTCTGAGGGAGGACAGGATGCAGCCCGGATGCTTACTCTCTCGTCCTAGAAGAGAGCTGAGAGGGAGAAACTTTTGCCTGGTGGTCCCTTTACAAATCTCTTTAAAGATGGAACTTTCTTCGTCTCATTTAGTCCTCTGCTAGAATGGACAACATACTTCATTTACATTTCTCACATTTTTTGCAAGAATAGACAACTCATGCTCTTAACCCCTGACCCGTCTCTGCAGCCCCTCAGTAAGCTCTTAGGCAAAGTTTGCCACAGAGAAGTGTGTAGATTCTAGGTGTGCGGCCAGACCAATGCTGATGTTTGCCATGGCTTGGGTGTTGGTTTCCCAAAGTTGAAACATTGGTACTTAATCCTCAAAGTCATAGGTAGTATTAAGGGAGATGGGAATTTAAGAGGTGATTGGGTAATGAGTTCTGTCCTCATGAATAAATTAACCCACCCATAGATTAGTGAGTTAATGAGTTATCTCTCGAGTGGGTCTGTTATAAAAACTAGTTTGGCTAGTTTGAGTCCCTCTCACCATGCCATACCACCTATTACAACACAATCCTCACGAGCCAAGAAGGCCCTTACCAAATCCAACCCCTTAACCTTAGCTTTTCCAGACCCCAGAAGTATAAGAAATAAATTTCTTCCCTTTAAATTACTTGATTGTGGATATTAAGTTCAAGGAACAGAAAACAGACTAAGTTAAACAGGCTTGTATAACCAATACACTGACCAAAACATAGAATACTTACCCCAAACCAGAAACATCCCTGGGCTTCCTTCTATCCTGGCTCCTCTGGTCTCCTAAGGCACAACATGCTGAGTTCCTATATCATACTGAGTTTGATCACTTTGAGAAGTTAACCTTAAATGTAGTTTGTCAGTATTCTTCTTTTTTGTTTGTTTGTTTGGTTGGTTGGTTGGTTTGTTTTTTTCCGAGACAGGGTTTCTCTGTGTAGCCCTGGCTGTCCTAGAACTCACTCTGTAGACCAGGCTGGCCTTGAACTCAGAAATCCACCTGCCTCTGCCTCCCCAGTGCTGGGATTAAAGGCTTGAGCCACCACTCCCTTATTCTTGTAAGCCTGGTTGCTTACAATCAACATTGTATTCATACAGTCCTTCCACATTCCGAGTGAGAGATACAGCGTTTATTTCCATAGCTACTTAGTATCTCTTTGCACACCTACCCTAACTCTGTTTATCTGTGTTATAGTTGATGGACTTCCCAGCGGAGGAGAGCCCAATTCCAAGCGCCACTTGGGTCATGTGCAGCTTCATCTAAGTATTTTATGACTTTGAATTAAGTCCTCCTTTGAATATGTATGTAAATACTGGTTACAAACTAGTATGTAAGATTGTTTCACAAGTCTAAGAACACAGGAGAGGCGCTCAGTGATTTAAGAGTACGTTTTTCTTGCACAGTATCCAAGTTCAGTTTCCAGTGCCTACATGGTGTCTTGCAACAATCTGTAACTCTGGTCCCAGGTACCAGATAACTTTTCTGACTTCCTCAGTCACCAGGCATGCATATGGTGCACAGACATATATGCAGGTAAAATACTGTTACGCATAAAATAAAATAAAATAAAATAAAATAAAATATTAAAGGGGTATATTAAATGGGAAGGCTCAGAGAGTGATGGATATGTTCTGGTCTCTTGAAGCCCACTATTACCAAGGGTCTGTAAGGCAAATTCTCTAGAGTTATTTTGAAAGGACAATATAAACCCCATTTGTCTCCATTTAAGGACCAGGCCTGATTTAAAAAAAAAAAAAAAAAAGCCATAAGCTCCAGGAACAGACAATAAATCCCAGAAACTAGGCCATAAAACACCAGCTCCAGGAACAGACTGTAAGTCCCAGAAACTAGGCCAAAGAACAGCCTAGGGACAACCATAAAAATAGGGAAATGTGTTATCCCATCTGTGCTAGGCAGCCCTATCTCATCCTATGGTTAAATGTTCATGACATAGTAATACAGACCACTCACCTCACCATCTGTAACCCCCAAGCACCCACCAATGAGATTTTAGATTACCTAATCCTTCTAGAGAGTTCCGCTGGTTCCCTATAAGACCCGAGTACCTTTGTCTGGGTCTCCATTGTGGAGAGTGGTTGACCCCATGTGCTGGATGTTTCTGCAGAATAAATGTTCTTTGTTTTTGCATACTATCTGAATCTATACTATCTGGGGTCCTCCTCCAGCAATTTTCCGACCCTTACAATTTCACAACATAGCATACTTCACAACATGTTGTAGGCCAGCTGAACTGCAATTTTCATTGCTAGCTGGGTTGAAAGTGTTCAGGTGTTGCTAACATTCCTTCCCAGGGGGAGACATAGCCAATACCTACCTCTTCTCCTAAAACTAAAACTCCAAGGGCAAACCAAGGCATGGTTCTGTCAAGACTTGCTCTGGGGAATGTCGCTGTTCTGGATTACTGGGATAATTGATGGAAAAAAGAGACGCACTGCCCGGTGAGTTTATGGGTGAGCAGGTGGCAGGGGGTCTGCCTCTCAAGGTCTGAACTTCGAACAGCCACCCAAAAGGATGTTTAATAATTGTTACACAAAAGTTGTTTCGGGGGTAAAACAAGTTCCTCATCCCAAAGCCCAGAATCCAATCTATATCTCCTGAAGGAAAACATCACAGCCCTGCAGCTCTAGTCCTTGTGTGCGTGGCCTGCAACACTCAACAATGCAAGACATTACAGATGTGCCAGGACTGTCTCGTGACCAAAGTCATGCAAAAGGTGTAAAGCACCTTCAGAAAAGCAACTCTATAGATCATAAAACAAACAAACAAAAAGAAAAAAATATCACTATTTTCAACAATAATTTCCTCAAGGTCAAAGTGCTTTTAGAAAACAACCATTTCATTCTAATATTTGCCCTAGATTATAATGATTTTACTAGATTTCCTGCTACAGGGGAACCATTACTTTGTTGGGCTTCCTTACAGAGCACAGGTGAGGGGTCATTTACATGAGTGTGAGGCTCTCCCCTCAGAAAGCAGCACTTGGAGAGCTGTACCCAGCAGGGCTGAGGTCTTCCTCTTAGCCACACACACAGACGGTGTTTTCTGCCCTCATTCTCCCTGGGCTTACATACTCCTTGTGCAAGTAAGCCTATTACAGCGAACAGAGGGATACTCAGGAGAGGATCTTGTGACTCCTCCCTCCATGAGGAGGTTTAAACAGTCAAAAGGCTCAGCTGTGATAAGCCTTTTGCAAGGGACACAGCTGATGGTGACTACTTGGCTCTAAGAACAGTTACACACAATTCCAGGATATAATCTACCCCTGAAAAAAAATAAGCATTTATTTAAATTTTTAAAATTTTAATTAATTAATTAATTAATTAATTATAGAATTATTTATGTAGCTAGTCTGGAGTTCACTGTGTAGACCAGGCTGGCCTCAAACTCAGAGAACAGTTTGCCTCTGCCTTTCTAATGCTGGGATTAATTTAGGCACTACCACACCTGACTATTATGTTCATGTTATGTGTATGCGTGTCTGACTTGCCTGTATTGTGTATGCCTGGTTCCTGTGGAGGCCAGAAAAAGGCACCAGATCCCTAAAACTGGGGTAAAATTGTGAGCTGCCATGTGAGTACTAGGAATTGAACACAGGTCCTCTGGAGGAACACCAAGTCGTGTTACTGCTGGCCTGTCACTCCAGCCCCTGAAGGAATTATCATTCATGTGCACAAAGTATTCTGTTTCTATAAAGCTGAATCAAAGCACTATACAAGTACATATTTAGAATTTTAAAATAACAACTATTGGGTTGAGGGTACAGCTTAGTGTCAGATGTTTGCCTAGCATGTGAGGGACTGGGTTCCGTCCTCAGCCTGAAAAAAAAATTTTTTTTTCAGAACCTCCACTTATCAAGCACCTCCTGTTGAGAGAAAGAAATTGTGCCAGATTCTTCACCTATGGTAGTCTCTGTGAGAGACCATTGTCTCCTTTGAGAGGTCAGTAAAGAGTCTTAAATGTTCAATAATTTAGTCTGCAGAGATAGCTCAGCAGTTAAGAGCACTGACTGGTTTTCAAGGGGACCTGGATTTGATTCCCAGAGCACCCACATGGTGGCTCACAACCATCTTTAACTCCAGTTCCAGTGGGATCTGACGCCCTCTTCTGGCCTTCTCTGGCATTACACACACACATACACACACGAAACACAGATATACATGCAATCAAAATACCCGTACACATTTTTTAAAAAGTCAGTAATCATCTCAAGATACACTCCAGGATCTTAACTCCAACCTCGGGTTCTCATCTGCTTTCTTCTACAGGCTGTGCCTCTCTCTAGTTATGGCATTCTTGCGGTTCATCCTCATACAGCAGCCCTTTCCCCATGAAGGCTAGATTCAGTGGTGGGCTTTCATCTCCTGAGTTCTTCTGGGAGGTGAATAGCTGTAGATCCTCTCCCCCACCCCTCCCACAGGGGCCCATGGTCTCTTTCCGACTGGTATACAGTTAATACATCTGAACGCCAGCAGCCGTGTGTAGTTTTTCTTCATCTTTATCTAGGTAGCAGCAGGTCACTCAGTCCTCTGTCCATCGGCTTTTGCCTCAATGATCACTGCTGGGTATTAGGTAGGATGGCCAACTTGTCTCCATGTTCAGGACCTTCTCCAGACAAATTCCCTAAAATATACATAGATTCTTTCATAGTAACAACCCATTCCATGCTGAGCAAGCTCACTCTCCCTTAACCTCGAACAAATCAGGACCAGGTTGCACCACAGACCCAGCTGTCCTAGATTCTATGAGATAATGAGAAATGTTTGAGCCCTGATTCCTGGAAGGTTGGCCAATCCAGTGATTGCCAGTGTTTATATCTGGGATTTAGGATTACCGGGGACTTGTCATAACTGTGGAAATGGGTTTTGATAGCACATGGGATGACCACATATGAACTGGCAGGCAGCCTAGATTTAGATCCTGGTTCCTCCCTTGATGGCCCTGGGGCCTGGAGCCATCTGTCACCTCTGAAAATAATTCTTACCTTCCTAGACTGTTGTGAAAACTAAATGAGAAAATGAAAATGTGTATCATCTCATTGATTATGCTCAGTAGATGGCAGCCATCACTTCAGTTGTTGCTGATGTACGGAGCTGACAAATCATTATTCCCAAAGACCCATGCTGTCCTCCAGCTGTTGTTATGAAGTGCTTCATAAATACAACGAAAGGTAAACTGAGGAGGAATGAGATAGTCAACTCCCATCTGGCTTGGCTGAGAGTATTACCCACACTTCTGAAGCTCCTCTGTGCCTCTCACTACAGCCTTCCTTTCCCTATCAGGATAACCTCTGGGGCTGGAGAGATGGCTCAGTGGGTGAGAGCACTGACTGTTCTTCTGAAGGTCCTGAGTTCAAATCCCAGCAACCACATGGTGGCTCACAACCACCCATAATGAGATCTGGCGCCCTCTTCTGGTGTCTGAAGATAGCTACAGTGTACTTATAAATAAATCTTTGGGAGGGAAAAAAAGGATAACACCTCTGAAATGTATGCTTAACTTTTTTTTTCACTTAATTTTTTTTGGTTGTTGCTGTTGCTGTTTTTGGTTTTTTCGAGACAGGGTTTCTCTGGGTAGCCCTGGCTGTCCTGAAACTCTGTAGACTAGGCTGGCCTCGAATTCAGAGATCTGCCTGCCAAGTGCTGGGTGTAAAGGCATACGTCACCACTGCCCGGCGCTTTTTATAGTCTTACCCTCGTGCCTGTACAGGTCACTACATGGTATCAGTCTAATAACACCAAAGGTAAAGGTTGATTGCTCAGTGTTAAAAATCTGCTGGCTACTCTGACTTTCCAACGCCTCAGAATTCTAAGTCTAGCACACATGCCATGAAACTCTTTTCTTCCATTGTAAACTGGAATTTCTCCCCCCACCCCCACAGGATGGTCCAGGTTAGAATAGTTAGGTCAGTAGCTTTTCTGTGTGTCACTTATGGAAGGAAGGGAGGGAGGGAAAAAGAGAGAAATAGAGGCTAATGTCCCCGTCTCAGAGTCCACTCTATAGGCAGGGTCAGTGTAAGTTCCATACCTCAGGCAATCAACCTCCATCTTCCCACTGTCCTTAGACATTCTCCTTGCTTCCCAGGCTCAGATGGTAGAAGTCACTTCTGCCTCACACAGACTAGGGTTCAAATGTGCCCACATGTCAGGGTCTCTGGCATCCTGCCCTGGGGTGTACCTGTGATGGCTTCCGCCCTTTTGCTTCTTCCCTGCCTTGTAACATCACAGCTGGACCAATTTCTTCAGAGACTCACACATCAACATTGACTTTCCAGCCCAGCAACGTACTTTCTGGGTTTATCCTCAGGAACACTCACTGTGCTTCTGAGAGCACCTCTGAACATGGTGGTCTTCTCAGGCACCCTGTCTCTTCCCAGACAGCTCTGGGACCACAGACGCTCAAGTCATGGGTCAGGAGTCTTCCCAGAGCCCTCAATTTTCTTTCTACTGTACTTTCTTTAAAATACTGAAGTCTTCTATGAAGCTCAGGAACTTGCAGCTTCCTGTTGCAACTCCTTGATTTGCAGAGGAGTTAAGGCTAAGTTAGGCTTCCTTTCCTGCCCCACAGAAGCTAAATGAGACACAGGAGCGGAGATCAAGAAAAAAAGGCAGAGGGGACTGGAGAGATAGCTCAGCAGTTAAGAGAACTGGCAGCTGTTCCAAAGGACCTGGGTTCAATTCCCAGCACCCACACGGCTCACAATTGTCTGTAATTCCACTTCCAGGGGATCTAATACCCTCACATAGACATGCAGACAAGTAGAGCACCAGAGTACATAAAAATAAATCGGAAGGAAAGAAGGAAGGAAGGAGAGAGAGAGAGAGAGAGAGAGAGAGAGAGAGAGGAAGAAAGAAAGAAAGAAAGAAAGAAAGAAAGAAAGAGAGAGAGAAAGAGAGAGAGAGGGGTGGTTACTTGGGAGACAAAGGTAAGAGTGAGTTATGAGTTCCAGGACAGCCAGGTCTATATAGCAAGACCCTATCTTAAACAGAACAAATTAAAACCAACCAAAAGGAAAAGGGAGGAGGAGGAGGAAGAAGAGGTAGAAGAAGAAATAATGAAGGTGGTAACCATCCCAACCTTGTCCCTGAATCTTAGGAAAACAGATCTAAGACCTCTTCCTCCAATATGGCAGGATTCGTTTTCCCCAATGTGCATTAGTGTTAGCCGGTGTTCCACACAGCCACAGAATCAACAGGATGTGTATGTGTTGGGGGTTGATCCCAGGGTGTGGCAATCATTCTACCAACTGGGTTACACCCCCAGCCCCAGGTGTCTGCTTCTTTGTGGATAAGAGTGATACTCTGAGGGTCAGGCTTCGGTTCCTGGCCCCACAGAAGTTAAATGAGATCCACGAGCTGTCATATTCTGAGGCTGTCTCTTAGCAATTTTGGGGATTAGTCCCAGGACCTCCCAAGATCCACAGATATTCCAACTTCTTAAACAAAAGGACACAGTGTTTGTATAAAACCTACACAATCTTCCCATGTAGTTTAAATGGTCTCTGGATGATTTCTAATTCCTAATACAATGAATATGGCATATACAGTTGCTATGGTGTGTATTTTAGCAATAATGACAAGAAAAATCTGTTATGTACAAATGCAATTGTTTTTTTCTGCACAGTTTCAATGGGCTATGGATAGACTGTGGGAGGTGGAGAGAGAGAGAGCGAGAGAGAGAGAGAGCAACTAAGAGAAACTGAGAAATAATTGGGGGAAATTGTTTCACACCATTGAGGAAGCTCGATGAGTCCAAAATTTGGTGGAGGAGGCCAGCAGGGCCTCCCAGGGAAGACTTGCTGTCTGAATCCCAAAGTGACAGCATCAGCATTCCTGCCTGCTCAAGCCAGCCTATCAAGACCTTAGAGTGACTGGATGAGGCCCACCCACATGATGGAGAGGATTCTGTTGCATTCATATACTAATTTCTATGTAAATCTCATTTAAAAAAGAAAGTCAGAGAAACCTCTAGAATACTGTTTGAATATATTTCTAGGCCCTGAGGCCCAATACTGGCAATGTTAACCACCACAAACATCCGCCCTATATCAGGGTATGTAAATTTCCAAGTTAAGGGCTTGTGATGGTTTGAATATGGTTGGCCTAGGGAGTGGCACTATTAGGAGGTGTGGCCTTGTTGGAGGAAGTGTGTCACTGTTGGGGTGGGCAATGAGACCCTCCTCCTAACCACATAGGAGCCAGTCTTCTCCTAGCAGCCTTCAGATGAAGATGTAGAACTCCCTGCTCCTCCTGCACCATGCCTGCTTGGACTCTGTCATGCTCCTGCCTTGATAATGGACTGAACCTCTGAACCTGTAAGCCAGCCCCAATTAAATGTTGTCCTTATAAGAGTTGCCTTGGTCATGGTGTCTGTTCACAGCAGTAAAACCCTAGCTAAGACAGGGCTTTTGATAAATTCTGAGATTGTGTGAAATTTTATCAAGAATTACTTTCTTGTTTTATATATATATATATATATATATATATATATATATATATATATATATATATATATATATATAAAATCTTGCTCAGGAAAAAAAAAGATCCTATCAGTCTAGTTATTTTTTGTTTGCCATTCCCATGGCTACCACCTGTGCTGAACAGAAGGCAGAGTTGGGATATGCTGGGTCTTCCTGCTAGGCTTCATGTCTGTCTGCTCTGGGCCTCCTGAGGAGCCCATGGGCTGCAAGAGGAGCAATGTACCTCCTCACATCTGTGGGTAGGGCTGGCACCTGCTGCTGTCATTCCTCACCAGATTGGGAAGGGTGACAGCAGGAGAGACAAAGACACATACACACTCATGTGCCAGATATGGCAGTGGTCTCAGTCTGCCTCTGGCTGAGCGTTCTGTGACCTCACCCCAGCTTTCCTCTGACCTTTTCAAGGTCTCTGAATGGATGGAGCCTTTGCTCACTCTGTGCACCTTTCACACTCAAGAGCCTGGAAGCCTGGAGGTGCCCGAACCCCAGAGCAAAGACAGCTTGCAGCCTGCCATGTCTTCCTGGGACTCGAGGCCACTGCTACAGAATGCATCTACAGCCTGAGGGAATGGCTCCCCACACTCCCTTACCTCACTCAACAGATGTACTTTGGACCAGCTGGTTGCACATTTGAACGTCCTTAAGACCACCAGACTCTAGAAGAGTCCAAACATAAAGCTTCAGGAAAGCAGTAGCTTGTTCTGGAAGTCTGAACAGTACCTCTAATCTTCAGTTTCTGCAGTCCGTCAAGGCTAATGACCCTAGAAAACATGGCGTTCTGGGGCTTAGAGATTCCTTCCTAGTGGTTGAAGGCAGAGACCAGACCTCACCTTGTATGAAGTTGGCTATCTGCAAGTAGGATGTGTTATGCAAAACGCAAGGTGTTCCCAAAGACACAGAGCTAAGTTCTGCTTGAGAGTCTGGGGACTGGTGTGGAAAAGCCACTTCCTGCTCCATCTTTCCCACTTTCAAGTTTAGTGAGTTTCTGTTTGTCTGTCTCATTGTGCTTTGTTTTAGTTTAACATTCTTAAAAAGATTTTTATGTGTATGAGCATTTGTCTATGTGTATATATGTGCACCATGTGAATGCCTGGTGTCTGTGGAGGCCAGAAAGAGAGCATTAGATCCCCTGGAACTGCAGTTAAAGATGGCTATGAGTTACCATGTGGGTGCTGGGAATCAAACCTGGGTCCTCTGCAAGAGCAGTGCTCTGAACTGCTAAGCCCTCTCTCTGGCCCCTTAGACATTTTGTGTTCCATCCATCCATCCATCCATCCATCCATCCATCCATCCATTGTAAGTGAGTGCATACTCACTTGCCACAGATCAGAAGGCAACTTTTATGAAGTTGTTTCTCAGGTTGTCATCTTGGCAGCAGGCACCCTTACCTGTGGAACATCTTACCAGCCTTGATTGTTTTGTTTGTTTGTTCATTTTTGGTTTGGGTTTTATTATATGAAACAGGGCCATACTATGTAAACTTGGCTGGCCTGGAGCTCCCTTTGTAGATCAGACTGACCGCAAACTTGGTGCTAGGATTAATGTTATGTAACACCAGATTCCTGGTAGGTTTTTTTGACGATGTTGTTGTTTGTTTATTTTTTATTTGTTTTTTTTTTGTTCTGTTTTTTTGAGGCAGGGTCTTGTTGTGTAGCCCAAGCTGGCCTGTAACTTGCAGTCCTCGTGTCTCAGATTCATGAGCACTGGGAATATAGATGTGTACCACCATCCTTGTCTGTATTTAGTGATCTTGAGAAAGTTGATGCCATTGATGCCTACCAGACAAAGACCACTAGGAACTTCACTGGTAGTTGACCAATTTCATTAGTGGTTTTACCCAAGGAGGCAGCACATGGGAAACAGGAGAGTGTCTCAGTAGAGGCGAGGATGGGGCATAATGAAGGATTTGGGCTTGTGAGAGATGATCTTCTAAGGGGATCTTCAAGGTAGCAAAGGTTTGCCCTGGCTTGGGTGCTGTCAGGAGAGAGACAGATATACAAGTGTGTCTTCATAACTTTTATCTAGAAGGTAGTGAGTGAAGCAGGGGATAAGAAGCCATGAGCCAAGATCAGCTAACGTGAGTCAAACCTGTCTTGACTCTTTCATGCTCATTCAGTCACCTTATAGAATGAGGTGACTTCCCTTGTCTTGTTCTGTCTCTGCATGGTAACCATGGTAACCACTGTCACTATCACCCTGTGAAAGTGCCATGGCCACAGGAGGATAAGAGCCTTGGGGGCAGCTCTTGGCACTCTGAGGCAGGAGCTGGTTTTCCTCCTCTCATTCCTGAATCTCACTACTGATAGCACAGACATGGTGATACCATCTGACATCACCGACCACGGTGAGAACGAAGAGGCTCAGCCCGGCAGCGCTCACGTAAAACAAAGCACAATGCGCGGTACACTGCATGGGCACGGTGGCCGGGAAAAGCAAGTTTATGGTATTACAAGAAAGCAAATCAAACCCAGATACGGAAGAGGCTGCCGAGGGATTATCCTGAGCCGGGACATCAGCTGAGGGCAAGCCCTGAGCTGAAGTCTCTCCTAAAGTTCTCCCTTTGCCTCCTGCCAGTGGAGCCATAGTGTGTGTGTGTGTGTGTGTGTGTGTGTGTGTGTGTGTGTGTGTGTGTAAGTGTAGGAGATAAAGATATGATAGCAATATAGATGAAGAATTCTATGACATTGTCAGTGCAAGGGAGGTCAACATCCAAAAATCAGTAAAGGGAGTGAGGCTTGTGGATAGAATATAGGGAAAGACTCGAGTGGTGGCTCACGCTTTTAAGCCCAGCACTCACAGAGGCACAGGCAGGCTGATCCCTGTGAGTCTGAGGCCATTTGGGTCTATATAATGAGATCCAGGCCAGCCAAGGATGAAGAGTGAGACTATCACCATCTATAAGGGGATGTGATGCCCTCTTCTGGCATTCCGGTGTACATGCAGACAAAGCAACTTGTATATTAAATAAATTTAAATTAAAATTTAAAAAAAACATAAAAATAAAAACAAACCCACATGAGTATCCCAAGAGACACAAAAATTACATGTCAACATTTTTATTATGTGTAACCTTTTTATGGTATGAACAACAACAAAACCACTCAACAAAAAAGGGCGAGAAGCCGGGCGTGGTGGCGCACGCCTTTAATTCCAGCACTCGGGAGGCAGAGGCAGGCGGATTTCTGAGTTCAAGGCCAGCCTGGTCTACAAAGTGAGTTCCAGGACAGCCAGGGCTATACAGAGAAACCCTGTCTCGAAAAAAAAAAAAAAAAAAAAAAAGGGCGAGAACAGAACGTTTTCAATCTGACAAAACCCAAAACCACTTAAGATTGAACAGCAAAACCTTGCTTGCTTTGATGCTTTCCTTCCATATCAGGGATGAAAACAAGGATGGCTGCTCTCACCATGTCCATTGAACACAATGTCCGGGATTCTAGTCAGGGCAATTCAGTCAGAACAAGAAATAAAACACATTCAAATCAGGAAGGAGGAAGGAAGACCATCTCTTTTGTAGATCGCAAGATCTTAAGTGAATACCCTCAAGAGTGCACCAAAAATATTCAAGTTGAAGATTGCAGGATTCAAGTTCAAACTACAAAAACTAAAGAGATTCCATTAGCAGTGAACAGTCTGCTGCGGTCAGGTGTCTTATGTACGAGTCACAGGAGGCTTTCAACTCCTCTAGGACCAACTGGAAACACAGGGGAGAGTGGAAGGTGGGGTACTGCCCTCTGGGCACTGAGGCCAGCTGCAGTAGAAGCCCAGGACTTGGAGAACTGGGAGCTCCAGCCAAAGGCACTGCCGCTGTGCCTAGAAGCAGGCTGAGTTAGGCCCTTGGAAGTTGGAGGGTCATAGCGTGGTCTTCAGAGCCTCAGAGACCCCCTGAGAAGCCTCATGTCTTCACTCCCAATGGCCTGATCTCTGAAGCCCTCCGTTCCAGAACTGTCCTCAGGACCTGCAGGATAGTGCCCTGGTTGTTCCGAACGTTGTAGTCAGAGAGCTGAAGCAACTGGTCAAAATCTTCGTTCTTGTAGGTCATGTTGTACATGAAGTAGGGGGAGGCAGCCCCTGTGAGATTCACCTGCCCTGCCTTGAGCTCATCAGGGCCGCGCCTGATGCCTGCCAAGGGTGAGAGGCGGGTCAGGAGCAGGACCCAGAGGCTTCCATAGGTGTGCAAGACTGTCGCTCAGCCAGGGCCTGAGGAAGCTGAGCCCCATGGAAGTGGTCCTTTTCCCTCCAGCCAGAAATACAAATGTGGATGATAAGAAACAAATTTGAGGTAAGAGGAGTTTGGTCCCACCTACACTCCTACAACACATCCCATAGTTCAGACAGTTCATGGGACTGCCCCATGGCTTCTTGGGGAGTCAGAAACTGAGAATGAGCAAAACTGAGATTAACAAATGGATTCTTAAAGTTCCTGGTGGGAACAAAGAGAGGATTTTCTTTAGAATTCTAAGGCCTGGCATCTGGCTACATAGAAGGCTGAGGCAGGACTGTAAATCCAAGGCCTGGTCTACAGACTGAGATCACAGACAGCTTGGACATTTAAAACATGGGCTGGGGATATAGCTACTGAGCTCTTGCTAATACATGGAAGAACTTAGATTTAATACCCAGTATAAGAAAGAAAGAAAGAAAGAAAGAAAGAAAGAAAGAAAGAAAGAAAGAAAGAAAGAAAGGAAAGGAAGGAAAGAAAGAGGGGAAAGGAAAGGAAAGGAAAGGAAAGGAAAGGAAAGGAAAGGAAAGGAAAGGAAAGGAAAGGAAAGGAAAGGAAAGGAAAGGAAAGGAAAGGAAAGGAAAGAAAAGGAAAGGAAGAAATGGGACCTGGGAAGATGATTGAGCAGTAATAGTACTGGCTGCTTTTCCTTTGCTCACTCCCAGCACCCACATGGTAGGTAGCTCACAGCCATCTTTAGCTTCAGTTGCAGGGGTTCTGATGCCCCTTTCTGGCCTCTTTGGGCCCCAGGGCAGCAAGTGGTGCACAGACACACATGCAGACAAAACACCCATATTTCAAAAAGAAAAAGAAATAAAAGAGGAAAAAGTAGAGGCTTAATCCATGTGTGATAGTGCAGTAATCCCAGCACTCAAGAAACTGAGGCAGGAGGATCGCTATGAAGTTGAGGCCACATAGTACCATGTTGACTGGGGCTGTCCAGAAAGACCTTATATTAAAAAAAAAAAAAAAAAAAAAAAAAAGAGAGAGAGAGTAAGTCTGGAAGGGTCAGAATTATGATCTTAACTAGAAAATGGGGGTGGGGGTGGGATAAAAGGCAGGCAATAGATTCTCCCCACCCAAAGTAAACAAATATCTGCCAAGCTGGTGGAAAGGGGAAGGGAAGGGGTGTGAGCAGAGCTGAGATTGGGGAGTCAGGTGCGGAAAGGCTGAGTCCCTGAAAAGGGGTCCCAGGCCACACCAGGCATAAAACAGAGGGGTCACTATAAAGTTCCAGGACAGCGACAAGTCTGTGAGACTGGAGGGCTTCACAAAGGTGAGCATCAGAGACCAAGGCCAGGGTGGCGTGGCCAAAGAGCTCAGTGCCCCCTAGAGCTGTTCTGCCCACCAGGGGAACCGGAAGGGAATGATGGCCTCACCAGGGGCTGAGTGATCCCTGAAGGAGTCATTGACCAGTGGGAAGTGCAGCACAACGGGTGCTTCCGGGCAGGTGGGGTCTGAGAAGAGGTAGCATTCCTGGGGCTGGCGGTGGTCCTCTGGGCTGGGCTCCACGCGGGGGAAGGGCAGGCCCCGAGCTCTGCTGTATTTCTCAGATTGCTGCAGCCCCTAGGGGGAGCAGATAGCGGCCCAGAGGAAGCTGTGTCATCTCAGATTCACTGTAGGTCCGTTCCAGTTCCCACTCGCTCCCTCAGCATCAAGACAACAGCCTGGCCTTGTGCTGGTCCAAATTAAGGCCTCCAAGGGAATCCCAGTAGTTAGAAGTTCTAGGTGGGAATGAAGACCCAGCAGCCTTCCCCCACCACCGTACTATTATTACACCATCAGTTGAATCTTAGCCCTGAAGAGCTCCAGCAGGGGACCTACATGTATGTGCGTGCTGGCTGGCACTGCTGCCACCCAGACTTCCTAGGGAAAGTTGGGAATTGGCTGTGGCGGTGCTTGGGATCCCTCCCGCACCAGCTATGCCGTTGTATCTCAGAGGTTCCCATTCACCGGTGTTGGGATCTCAGAGCTCAACCACCATTGCTGCCCTTCCCAATGGAGGAACCAGAAATACCCTATGGGTTACAGCTCCCACCCTCACCCCCGCTTAGTCATAGGAAGTATGAGGCAGAGGCCCTGTTGCTCATCCGTGAAGGTGAGCCTGGCCCCGCAGAGGGGTTCCCACAGAGTGACTAGGCACCTTAAAGGGAAGGGATTGGTTGTAGTTGAAGGAGATTATGAGGTCCACTTGGCGACCTGGGCGGAACAGGGAGGGACAGCTGCTGTTCATGAAGCAGCCAGCATCAATTAGGCAGAGCTGAGGGTCCTGTGGGGTCAGCTGATTTGGGGTGTCATCTAGGTTGCAATCTGATAGACAAGGCAACGCTGGTTAGAAGCAGCCACTCTTCCGTAGGTAACAGCAACACTCCCCTGATCCCATTGCCCTCCATGTCGCCTTATGTCTGATGTCACTCCCTGAATTCAGCCCTTCCCCTAAACCCACAATGGGATCTCCAGACCACACCCTAGAAGTACATACATATGCTCTCCTCACAAACCACTGCCAGCTATCAGCCACAGCTCAACCCCAATCAGGAGTCTGGTTGTGGGGACACATGGCTATGGTCCTTACCTGCCCAGGTGGAGAAGTGTTTCTGGTTACAGTAGTCCCGGTGCAGCTGGAGGCCATGGAGGAAGTTGGTGGTACACTGGTGGAATGGCCTGCCAGTCAGAAAGCCCTTAAGTGCCTGGGCCAGAGCTGATCCAGACTCCAGCCATGGGGCCTCCACATCAGAGGTGGTTCCTGCTGAGGCTGAGAATGCCACCTCTGCATCATGAGTAACAAACATTGCTTGTATGAGGAGCCCAAAAAGAGGTTGACCTCTCCCACTGGCCTCCAAAGGGGAATGGTCTCAGCCCAGGCTCCCCACTTCAACACCCCTCTTTTACCTGAGTTCCGGACATCCACAGGAAAATTGTTTGAGTCTTTCCCATAGATGATGTCATTCCAGATATCCATCAGGTTCACAGAGAAAAGGTTGCTCCAGATACCTGAAGGCCAAATTCCCAAGAGGGGCCAGCCCTTAGGTCCCTGTACCCTGTCTTTCCCACATGGGCACCAAATGATCCCCACTCTTGGGTCCCAATGGAAAATGGGTGTGGAGAAAGCAGTTTCAGCAATGGCCTTCCCACTGCCCACCTGTCCCTCACCCTGGGGTTCTGCCTAGATCTGAGCTACAGGAGTCCTGCCAGGAAGATAGGGCTCACCTTCCAGAAAGCAAATCGGGGACTCAGGAAGCCTCTTCATCAGCCGTCCCATGAAGAACTCAGAGCCAAAGAGCTCAGAAGGGACAAATCCTCCATATTTCAGGAACCCAACTTCATAGGGAGAGAACTCCACCCATTCTAGTGGGATGGAAAAGAGAGGCAGGGATGGGAAAGAGAGCAGGGCCTTACAGGTCTGTTGAGGGCCAGTGACACTGCCCCTTGCAGGCCTTTGGGTCTCTCCTGTCTGTTACCAACCCTGCAGGTATGAGGGAAGCAGACTCCTAGGAGACCATTCACTTACCCCCGTCCACATGCACAGACAACCCCACACCCAAGGACACAGTGCTCCGAGGGACAGCTCCCGGGCTCTGTGATACTGAATTCTCTGGGGTGTGGAGGAGTTGGAGTTTGTTAGAGGATGGAATGGGCAGGACTTTACCCTTGAAGTGGAGGGTTTCCAGATGGTTCTCTTTGACATTGAGGCTCAAGTAGAGAGGCAAAGGGTTCTGACCCCACTCCAATGCAGCTCTCTGTCCTGACAGCTTCTGATCTGTCACCTAGGGTTGGAAGCATGAGGACATGAGTGTCTCGGAAGCAGTAACTCCAATAGGTTCAGGGCAGGGTAGGGTAGGAACATATGAGTGTAGTGAGGAGGCTGTAGCTCTGCTGAGGTCTGGGGGCTATGAGTGGCTGTA
Source organism: Mus minutoides (assembly GCA_902729485.2). Lineage (NCBI taxonomy): Eukaryota > Metazoa > Chordata > Mammalia > Rodentia > Muridae > Mus > Mus minutoides. Next base: position 550,755 of record LR753420.1, read on the forward strand.
TGCAGCCAGCTCTGAGCAGCTCCATATATAGTCTACCATATCTCCTCCCTTTCTGTCTTCACAGATACCACACAGACACAGACACATACACAGACACAGAGACTCATGCACAGATACACACATCCACAGATAAACACAGACACATAGAGACACAGAGAGACAAGAGACACACACAGACACATGCACAGACACACACATACACACATTCATACAAAGACAGACACACACATATCACATATACCACACAAATAAACAAACAGGGACACAAAGACAGACACACACACATGCACAGACACACACACACACACACACACACACACACCTTTCCAGGAAGCACACAGCAATCTTTTTGCCCACATTCTGCCAAGGGATATACTGCCCTTTTCAGGTTCACTTTAATGCGGTTCAAGTCTCAGCTTCTTCCAAATGCTTTCCTGACATCCCTGCTCCACCAACAAAATATTAAGGAAAAAAAATGTTGAGAACTGAGTATGTAACTCAGTTGATAAAACAGTTCACCTAGCATTCACAAGACTGTGGGTTTGAGCCTTCACACTGCATGGTAGCACATGTCTGTAATCCAAGCACTTGAGGGATAGCAACAGGAGGATTAAGAGTTCAAGGCCAGCCTTAGCTACATAGCAAGTAGGATGCCAGCCTGAGCTGCATGAGACTCTATCTCAAAAAAATTACGATAAATCATATACATAAACTCATGCTGATGCCATTATTAGAGGATCAAATGATAATTAAATAATAGGTTTTTAAATAACTGGAATCAAGCTGTTATTTTAACACCTTATAAAATACACTGTCATAAGCTTCCCCCTCTATGTTAATTAGCTGTTGCCACCAGACAGAAAAGTCAGTTAGTAAAGTGCAACACATTCTGAACTGAATGTGAACTTAAACAGTAGATCCAAGGGATCGAGTAATTACATTGGTCTGACAAATTCAATGCCGTTTTGATTAGAATCCCAATGTTAATACTGAAACATGACTAACTGATTCTGTAATGAGGACTAGAAGGCCAAGAACTGCCAGAATAATTTGAAAGAAGAATCTAAGTAGATGCTCATTGGTCAACAGAATTAGTACTATGAGGCGCTGCCTGAGATGGCTCAGCACATAAGAGCACTGACTGCTGTACTGAAGGTCCTGAGTTCAAATCCACCAACTACATGGTAGCTCACAGCCACCAGTAATGAGATCTGATGTCCTCTTCTGGTGTGTCTGAAGACAGCTACAGTGTACTTAATTATAATAAAAAGAATTAGTACTATGAAACTAAGCCTTCTAAACACAGCCGAAACAGTGCACATAAGAACTCACAGATACTAGAGGCACGCATAGGGGCTGTATAGATCTGCACCAGACAGGGCCCAGTGCCGAGAGAAGTGGACAAGCTCTCTCCAAAGACAGCTTCTCACAAACAAAAAATTAGTTTGATTATATCTCCAACAGGGTCTCACTGGAGATATAATCCATCCTTAATAAGGGCAAGCCCCAAGCCCAGCAGTAGATGGCTAACAAAAAACCCCTAAATCAGTGGCATCCTTGGAGGTTCATAGTGCTCTGTCAAGGCATCTGGCTTAACCTTTCAGGTCACACGTGTATATATTATAGCTGCCGGGTTTGTGTTTTTGTGGAATTCCCACGTGTATGCACATGTGGGTCTCTGTGCCTGCCTGGTCTTCGTGTGGTTTTTCTTTGGCTCTTTTCCTTTTATTTGTTCTATTTAGATTTGTCTGTTTTTCTTTTATCTTATTTTATGATCATTCTGTAGCTGCCTGTATGTTCTGTAATAAGAGAGAACAAGGGTGTGGATCTGGATAGAAGGGGAGGATCTAGAAGCTCAGGAAGGGAAAATCAGAAGAACATCTATATTCAATAAAATAAAAATAGAAAAAAAGATAAAATGACTATTTTGCTGAAAGTTATCTACAACAGATCCAATAAAATCCCCCTTTAAATTCCAATGACATTCTTCACAGAACTCAAGACTGGGTTCCAAAATTCACATGGAAGCACACAGAAAACAAACAAACAAACAAACAAACAAACAAAAACTCAAGTAGCCAGAGAGAGATCCAAAGAGCCACACTGGAGACATTATAATACCTGATCTCAAAATATGCTATAGAGCCGTAGTAACAAAACAACACTAGCACAGGCACAGGCACGGGCACGGGCACGGGCACGGGCACGGGCACGGGCACAGGCACAGGCACAGGCACAGGCACAGAAACAGAGACACGTGGAATAGAAGATCCAGAAATACATACATACAGCTGCAGTCTCCTGATTCTTGACAGATATATCAGAGAAAAGACAGCCTCAACAACTACCGTCCTAGGGAGACTGTAATCACACGTAAAAGGACTCTATATCTACATGTAGAATGATTCTATAGTCACATGTAGAAGCATTCTATATCCACATGTAGAAGGATTCTATATCCATATGGAGAAGGATTCTATATCCACATGTAGAAGCATTCTATATCCATATGGAGAAGGATTCTATATCCACATGTAGAAGCATTCTATATCCATATGGAGAAGGATTCTATATCCACATGTAGAAGCATTGTATATCCATATGGAGAAGAATTCTATATCCACATGTAGAAGCATTCTATATCCACATGTAGAAGCATTGTATATCCATATGGAGAAGGATTCTATATCCACATGTAGAAGAATGAAACCAGTTCCTTATCTCTCACTCTGAATCCAAAATGAAGACAGTCTACAGAACAGGAGCAAAATGTCTTTGTTAGAGACTCACCTGTCAGGGGACTAATATCTGGAGTACATGAAGAGCTCAAAAGCCTAAGTACTCCAAACCCCAGACTTTAATCAAATTCTCAAAGAAGCACAAATGTCCAACAAATGTGATTCAGCATCCTTAGGCATAAAGGAAATGCAAGTCAAAGCTACATTGAGATGCCATCTTACCAAAGGCTCTCTCAGTGCTTATTATCAAGAAAATGAACATCATTAGATGCTGACAAGGCTTTCTGAGGGAAAAGAAACAGCACACTGCTGTGGGGAGTGTAAGTTAGAGCAGTTGCTATGGAAGTGAATATTGAGGTCAAAAAACAAAAACAGACAAACAAACAAACAAACAAACAATCCTACCTAAAATTAGAACTCCTTTACCTGGACCACTTCTGGACATCTGCCCAAAGAACTCTAAGTCGCAACACCACTGCAACATCATATTTACTGCTACAGTGTTACTGCCAAGTTATGGAATCAGCCTAGGATTCCATCATCAGATGAATGGGTACAGGAAATACAAAATATACATAGTGACCTTTCTACAGCCATGGAGAATAAAGTGCATGCAACTGTAATTGAAGGACTTACTCAGAAGAAAGCATCCTGACACTGAACAGACACTAAATAACACTCACATTCTTTGTATATTTGTTTGTTTGTTTGTTTGTTTGTTTGTGGCAGAGTCCCTTGTGTACCAGGCTCACCTGCATTTGCTATGTAGTCTCTGCTGGTCTGGAACCGATTTTCCCCAATTTCCCAGGTGCTGAGACCCGATGCAGTCTCTCAGAGCCTCTCCCACCCTTAGAAGATGCGCTTGATGAAACAGCCATGCCATGCAGCTGAGATGCAGCTGAGAAGGCAGTTGAGAAGGGAGCCTACCTGCCCATGCAGCTTGGACTCCAGCACCAGGCCCCACAGGTCTGCTGCAGTGACGGTGTAGCCCTGCTCTTCCCGAAGCTTCAGTGTCTGGCGGTAGCTTGCCAAGTGTTCGGGGAGGAATTCCTTCAGCAGGGTTTTAGCCACATGCTCCCTAGCATGACTGATGGGTCCTTCGAGGTCCCTCTGTGACCACTCTGGGTCCCGGTACAGGTGGGCCATTGTCCTGGGGGAACAAGAAGATGAAAGCTGAAGCCCAATCCTGCCCTGTGTCTAACCCCTAAAGAGGGATTGTTGAGGTCCTTGATGCCAAGATAGTCCATCTGGAGATGGACCCTAGGACTTTCTGCTAGTCCTGGTCTGGGTCTGGGTCTGGGTATTTCATGCCAGGATGAATATAAAATAGGCTTTATATATATGTTTTATATAGTTGTTGTGGTTTAGGTTTTATTCACTGAGCTGAGGCTTAACCTATAGTCTCTTACATGCTTGCAGGTGCGTCAGTGATGAGGTACTTCCAACTCATTTATAATTTAGAGTTTCTCAGTAGCCACATTAGGAAATCAGCAGGAAAACAGTAAAAAAAAAAAAAAGCGCTTTAATAACTTACGTTGTTGAATTCAGTAACAGCAGCAGCCAACTGTGGGCTTCTCTTCTCTGAGGGAGCACCCACTCTGTCACATGGGCCCTTCTCCTCAGAGCTGCCCCCATGCTGCTGTCTGCATGTCTTACCCCAAAAGAACGGTACCCCTCAGTACTCCCCTTGAACTCCAAACCTGAAAATGTTCAGCCATGTATGGCTAATGGCTTTTATATTGGACAGCCCCAGTCACCAGTCCTACCTTTATTGACCTGTCCTGAAGTAGGTTATTTAAGACTGTACTTGACAATTGTTAAACTTCTACTCCTACTTTAGTAGGAGCCATGTGTCCGTGAGATTCGGACGAATGAATCTGTAATAGTGAATGGTCTGGTCTGTGTTCATGTTTGGAGAGGGGCTGGAAAGTGGGCATTGTTATTTTTGTATAAAGAACATTCTTTTCTCTCTCTCCCCTTCTCCCCCTCTCTCTCTTTTCCACCCCCCTTTATTGTTTACACAAGATCTCACTTGTAACTCATAGCAATCCTCCTGCCTCAACCGTTAACATACTAGGATTACAGGCATGGCTTCCATGCCCAGCTGTGTATGAGAGAATTTCTTGACCTCATTTTCCTCACCTGTACCATATAAGCAAGAAGGAAAACTTCCCTCAGAACGTGGTGTAAACATCAACTGTGGGGCCAGCTGGAGGGCCTGATGTGTTCAACCGTAGGCCACTGCCTTCCATCAACCTATGAGTGTGGCTCTTATCACATACATTTTGGGGATAAACTGAGACTCATAGAAATTGCTCTAGGTCACCAAAGCCTGCAAAAGGAGTTGCCAAAAGCAAATCCAGCCCCTTCTGGGCCCTCCCTCTTCCAGCTCCTTAGGACCTAGAGAAAGTCCTCTGACTTCACTGTGCTCGGCAGGACTCTCGGTTAAGTCTGTTTCTTCCTTTTGAGAAAGCTGTTTGGTCCTCATAAGATCATATTGCTCTGTCCACATGGGATCTCCAGACAAAGGGCCCTTGGCATCTGCTCTGCCCCTACTCTGGGCTCTAATCATCTCTGCTGTTCCAGTTCCTATGACCCTTACCATGTAGAGCCTGAGATGCCACTGAAGTAGGTCACACAGTCCAGGAGGCCCAACTTCTGAAGTGCTAGTAGGTGGCCGTAGAGTGAGATCATAGCCCGCATACCTCCTCCCTCAGCGTTGATGCCTATAACAGGGACCTGGACCGCATAGAGATGCAGACGAGATGGGGATGAGCTGCCCTCAGCCTCACTTGAGCCTGCTCCCTGCCTCGAGGCAGGGGGCCTTACAATCAGGGCTGACTGAGGGTCAACCCTCAGCCCAGAACAGAACTCCCAAAGAGAACAGGAACCCTACCTCCCCCCCACCAGTCCAATTGCATTCTTTGGAGGCTAAGAGAGCACAGACTAGCTGAGAATTTCTACACCCACATCCCTGCTGTATCCCCAAACCTCATCTTCTTTCAAGTCTTCATCCAGTTGCAGAGCCCGCTTCAGGGCGGCAGCAGCCACCTTCTTCCTCCTGCTTAGGAAGGCCTGCTCCTCAGGACAGAGCCCATAGCTCAGCCGCACAGACAGCTCTTTGGGGCTGGAATGGTGGAGTTAGGAGAAAACTGCATGGCTCACTCCTTGGATGATCATAGCGCTTCTGAAAACACTCCCTGCTCCACCCCCCAAACGCCCCTCCCCCACCCCCACGCTCCTCTTCTTTGTTCCCACAGAGTCGATGTCTCTTACCAACAGTCTGTCTTAAGCTGCAGCTTCCCTTCTGGAGCCTGAAATTAAAGCAAGAGACTCTGAAATATCCTAGACCCTGAGGGAGACGTGGGTATCCCTGGGGTGTGTGAGCACCTCCATTCCTTTCCTGTCTGCACTTCCCCTCCACGTGAGGCCACTTACCTTCATAGCAGGAATGTCTACGGTCACCTCCTTCCCTGCGGCCAACGACATCAGGGGTACATTGAAAGGTGTCACTGAGGTATCTGAGTTCCAGCCACTGTTTCTGGGGCTCTGAAGGGAAACGTTCATTCATTCATTCATTCATTCATCCATTCACTCATTTAACAGATTCTTAGTGTCTAGACTGTAAGCAGGACAGCCTGTCCTGGATAATAGTAAACTAATTATAACAATTACAGATAGTGGTGGCCAAGACTGCTTGCCTTTGCAAGACACTGTTCTCACAAAATCACATGTGTCACTTTCTCAAGAAATAGGTCCTGGCTGGCAGTGGTGGCATATAACCTCTAGTCCCAGCACTTGGCAGGTAGAGGCAGATGGATGTCTGGGTTTGAGGCCAGCCTGATCTACAGAGCCAGTTCCAAAGCAGTCATGCTAGGAACTAGTGACACCCCCATCTAAAAATATTTTTCAAAAAAAGGAACTGATGTCGGTAATATGGTGTTGGTGCATCATAGTGTGATGGGGCAGAATGCTGGAAAGGAAGGGAGGTGGGGGGGTTCTATCTGAGATAAGGGGCCTCACGGAGGTCATCTCTAAAGAGGTGTTGTTTGAGCTAAGATGGGGAGGGAGAGAAGCAGGAGGCAGAAGAGGACGAGGAGGTATTGGAGGCAGCCGGAAGACCTGGAAAGTACTTGACACGTTCGAAAAGCAAAAGGAGGGAAGGATGGCCGGAAACAGAAATGAGAGCACAGAGGGGAGGAGGCCAGGCTGCACGGGCTGCCTATATGGGCATCAACGGGTTTTATTCTACCAACACTAAGTCTTCTGATGGAGGAGCACCGTGTAATCATCCCCAGTCCCCCGCTGATTTCCTTGAGCACAAGAGGCCTGGCCTTGGTAGGAAACGGGCATGGAGCTAGCTAAGGGTGGTAGGAGAGTTGGAGAGCAGAGACTCACCCTCAGGTACCCATTCAGTTCTGTGTCTTGGCTCCTCATGTAGTGGAAGCTGAAGGTAAAAGCTGTGTCCGGGGAAAATGTCTGTGTGTCCTCATATGACCCCTTCAGCATAAGCTCCAACTCTACTTTGTCCTGACCTAGGGAGGAGACCAGATGAGAAGGAAGGAACCAAGGAACCTTGAACTCCATCTCGGACCTGGGATACTTAGCAGAAGTGGCTGTTTGTAGAAGGGGAGGGGGAGGCTGGGCCACAGTAAGCAGGGCTCTAAAGAGAGCCTTCCCAGCCTGCTTGCATGGCATAGCCCATGGGGTTCCCACCTACGGCAGAGCTGTTCCCTTCTTAGGCAGGTTTCTCAGTAGCCTGTGCCCACCGTGGTCCAGGCAGAGTCCAGTTCTCACCTGCCACCATGGCGGCGTTCCCGGCTCTGTCCAGGGATACATCCAGGTGTGACAGTTCTCGGGCCTGGGGCAGACAACATCATAGGAAAAGAATTCCACGTGGTAAGCTGAGGTCCCCTCTACCTCAACCCTGAGGCCCACTGAGCCTCAAACCACCACACACACAACACAAAGTGGGTTTCAGAATGGGACGAGACAGAAAACCCTTCACCCATCTCTGACCTGCTGCAAACCACTAAGCCTATTGTTGTCTCATGTGGGGCATCCAAGTCAGTCCATCCCCGCCTATCCCTGTTCTTAGCTTTACTCATCTTCTGGAAGCTCTAAAAGCTCCCGGCTCTCGGGCTCGGGTCTCTCTCTTATGTCTCCAGTGTTCATCTCACAGATTCTCAAGTATGTGGGAATCTCAGGCCCACAGGCAGAAGGTGACAGGAAATCATTCAGAGACATAGTGACCAGAACATCTCTTGATTATCCTCAGCTCCACTGACTTGCTTTCAGAACTCTCCCTGTGAAGCTCGGTGGCTGAGGCTGCTCTGGCCAGCCCTTCCAACAAAACTGCTGGATCTAACTACGCACTATTCATCCCCACGTGAGTGTCAGGATAGGGGGACAACTTCTGGAGGTGCTAATTCACTGTTTTATCTTTGACATGAGGTCTCAATATGTAGTAGCCCTGGCAGAACTGAAACTCACTGTGTAGACCAGGCTGGCCTCTTGCCTCTGCCTCTCAGGTGCTGGGATTACAGACAGGTGCCGTGGTACCAGGCTACCCTACGAATCCCTCTGAAAGGTAAACTAGCCATCTGACCGGCGTGTTGCAAGCCCAGAGAGTGAGTGTCCCTGAGGTGTGTTCCAGGGGTCAGCTCCAGGTTTTTATTCATCTGACTCCAGTTAATGAACCCCACCACCAATAGGCAGCTTTCCATGCAGCGCTCGCCACCTTGTGGCCATTACTGCCCACTGCAGTTTCATGAGATCGCCAAGAGACAGGCTTGCAAATTCTACTAGAAACTCCTTCCAAACCTCAGAGACCTCAATATTAATAAATGGCCCTGGGCCTGGCATGCAGGACTCCACTGTGATCATTACACATAACTAAACATCAGCAAGAAGCACCTAAGTTTTCTCAACAGTCCTCCAGCCATCCAGCTGGAAGCCAGGATGGGCTCAGCATAGTCACGTGACCTCAGCTCTGGACCCCTCTAAGCCCTACATGATCATCTGCTTGGGAGTCTGGGGTAGTTTTACCACAAAGCCCTAGCCCTGTCTTGTTCCTTCCCTCCACACACACCCCAGAATCCTGATCCCAACTGCCCCTCTACCCCCAAATCTCCCGAGTCTCAGGAAGGTCGTTACCACAAGAACATTGTTGGTGATGAGGTTTTCTGGAGGGTCCCACCTGAGAAAATCAAAACAACCATTCTGAACTTATGAAATAAAAAAAGTATTGACACTCCATCACCGCCACCGCCGCCACCACCATATTTCTATCCACAGGGATATCCCTGGGTGATACAGGATTAGGAGAGATGCCGCTGTGTCTGGCAAGGTGAAATGAGAGCAAAGAACAAGGAAAATTCCACCCATCCTCCTTCTTGCTCCCAAGAGGAGCCCCAGACCTCCCCGGCAGATGCAGAGAAGAAGGAAGCCTTGTGGCTCAGATGAACAGACCAACAAGGACCCTGGGTCAGGGCCAGTTTTCAGAGAAGAGCTAGTGTCCCCAGCCACCTTCCAGCTCTCCATTCTTACGTTCTTTCCATCAGGAACTCTACATCTAACTCTTCTGGTCCCTGTAATCAAAGAGGGTCGGCATGTACAATTGATGCCAATCTCTTAAAAGCATTATCCCGCTGTCTCTAGCAGTCTCTGAGGATGGTGTACTAGTGAGACTATTTCCAGTACAAAATTAAGGAAATAGAGGTCTGGGGAAGATAAGCTAGCTATTAAAGTACCCCAGGCCTGAAGGACTACAGGTTATACATCTTCCTCCTGGTTCCCCAAACCCTGATGGGACTGACAGAGCTTAGCTAAAGGCGATCTGAGGATACCCAGATCCTATTTCTTCTCCCTGTTGAGGAGGCTTCTGGGCCCCATAATTCTACCCTCCCCTCCCAAACCCTGTAGCAGGAAGCAGACCCAGACCTTGGTGGGGCAGGCCTGGAGTCCCTTGAGCAAGAGTGATGAGTCCACACTGCCCCCTCGTGGTTTCACTGAGCAGTGTTTTAAGGGCTATCCTTGAGGTGACTAAGGCTCTGACATGGGGAAGTGCTGTCAGGAATAGCAGGAATAGCAGCTAGACCAGTCCCTTTCCTGTTAAATGAAAACCAGCTCTTGTCCCGTGGGTGACTACAGCCAGCAGCATCCTGGAAGCTAGGAAACGTTGAACAATTTCCTTAGCCTGAAGTCTTCTGACCCACCTGAGGATTCAGGCTGAAGGTTTTCTGGAGCAGCTGTCCAGGAAGGATTTCTGAGACATCATAAGAAATCTTGAAGCAGATGTCATCTTTCGTAATTACGTCTTCGTCATAGATAGTCAGTTCTAGAATATTCTAGGGACCAGGAACATAACATAGTATATTTTCATTGCAACATTAACTCATATACACAGGTAAACCAAATCCAGTAAAGTCGCTAGTTTCCACTCCTGTGTTTTTTATAATGACTTATTTAGTATGTCTGTGTAAGGGTGTTGGATCCACTGGAACAGGAGTTGCAGAGAGTTGTGAGTTGCCATGTAGGTGCTGGGGATTGAACCCTGGTCTTCTGGAAGAGCACCCAGGGCTCTTAACCCCTGAGCCATCTCTCCAGCCCTTCCCTCATGGTCTTTAATTATAGGTTTTTAATTATAGGTTTTTAAAAGATTTATGCATTTACTCTATGAATGTGAGTACACTGTAGCTATTTTCAGACATACCAGAAGAAGGCATCGGATCCCATCACAGATGGCTGTGAGCCACCATGAGGCTGCTGGGAACTGAACTCAGGTCCTCTGGAAGAGCAGTCAGTGCTCCCAACCACTGAGCCATCTCTCCAGCCCATACATTTTTATTTAATAGTCATACAAGAATATAAGGTCTTTGGATCTAATCTACCCTCGCCCCCCCTCCCCTCCCTTCCAATTCCTCCTTTACCTTCTACAACTCCTCCCACCTTTGTGCCTTCTCTCAGACTCTCTCTCTCTCTTTCTCTCTTTCTCTCTCTCTTTCTCTCTCTCTGGCTTATTGCATAGAGTCCACTTAGTGCCGCCTGTATGTGTGTAAATGTGGACCATCTACTGGATGGTAGCCTCTCAGAACCCAAATCCCCAAAGAAAATGGACCAAATCCTCGAAGAAAATTGACTCTTCTTTCCCCAGTAGCCATCAACTGCCAATAGTTCCCAAGACAGAGGGTGGGGCTTCATGAGCCCCTCCTCCATGCGGACATGAGTTTTGTTTGACCAAAATCAAGGAAGACCAGGGCTTCAAGCCTGTAACCCTAGCCCTGGGGAGGTGTCTACAAGAGGACCATGTATTTGAGGCTGGTCTGAATCACACAGTGATTGACTGTCTCAAATATGTATGTATGTATGTATGTATGTATGTATGTATGTATGTATATATGTATATATGTATATATGTATATATGTATGTATGTATGCATGCATGTATGTATCTTAAATAATTTTCTTCCTAGGCTGGGCATGGTGGCTCTTGCCTGCAATCTAGCAGTCAGGAGGCAAAGACAGGAGGATTGCTATAAGTTCAAGGTCAAGCCTGGCTACATAGAAAGAGCTAAGTCATCTAAGCCTATGTAAAAAGAGTGTATCTCAAAAACAATAATACTCTATACTCCCCCCCCCCCAAGAAAAATAAGCTGGGTATGGTTGCAAATCCCAAATCCAACCAATCTGGAAGCAGAGTCAGGTAGATCTCTGTGAGTTTGAGACCAGCCTGGTCTACATAGTGAGGTCTAAGACAGCCAGAACTACATAGCAAGACATTGACTAGGAAAAAAGAAAAGAGAGAAAGGAAACCAATATTTTAAAATGTCTCCTGGGGCAGGCAATATGGTTCAGTGTTTAAAGGCACCTGCTGGCAAGTCTGGCAAACAGACTCATTCCCCAGTACCCACATGGTGGAGGTAGAGAACAGACTCCCCAGAGTGGTCCTCTGACCTCCATATGTGTGCTGTGGTACATGCAGGCACACACACACACACACACACACACACACACACAGAATAAATAAACATATGTAGTTTAAATATGGAAAAAGTTTTCAACTGCTCTGCTTAACCGGTTCCCTAAACACACCCAGAAGGCAAATACCAGGTACTTTGCAATCCCTTTCTATGTAATTTCCCCTTCAGCCCTGCACCAGCCCCATTAAAAAGGAATGCTTTCTATGCACAGATCAGAGATGGGCTCCCCAGAAACTTCAGCTTGCCAAACGTCAGTCCCACGGCCAGGGAGTGCCAGGGTTGCATCCTTTCCTTCATACACCCTCTTGCTCACAGCACATAGAGTCTGGAGCACAGACACTCTCCTCCCCTGAGTTCTGAAAGTACTGGAGCAATCCTACTTAATCCCAAGGTCCTCATGTGGAGGGAAGGGGGATGGACTGCTCTATGAGTGAGTGGCTAGTGCTACAACCACGTGACCTTTACCTTGACCTGACTCTGGATGAGGAAACTGAAGGTCTCGTTCCACACAGGATGACTGGAGTTGGTGACTGTTTGGGTCTTGAATTTCATCCCAGAAGCTGTTGGTAGCTGCAGAGTCACATAGGGATCCGCCTGACTCACTGACAAAGTCAAGAAGACCAGGCATCAGAAGAGAGTGGTGGATTCTATACATCCTTCCCAGGGATTTGGCCCAGATTCCTTTAACAATCCCAGTATCCCCTGAGAGCAGCTAAGCCCCACCTCAAACAGCATCTGGTCCTTTCCCTTGGGATCCAGTCCCTACCCGCAATCACTCACACAGGTCAGCCCTGGGCAGACTCCGAGCCTCCAGGATTTTCACAGTGAGCCGGCAGAAGACAGAGGCCTCCTCCTGCAAAGAGACCCCAAGCCCTCAGCTGTCAGCAGACTCTCAAACCTGGAGATGCCGCACTGCCCAGGTCCCTGACCACACACATCCATCAATCTAGTGAATGGTGATAGTGACAGGATGACAGACCCTTGGGGGAACACCTTAGAGACCAGAGAGCCTTGGGGTTATGATTCTGGCCTTTGGCAGCCATGGGATGGCAGGTCATCTGGGGTAGTATTCCTCTGAGGAACAGAATCTCAATTACAGCAGACAAGGCAAGGAGAGAACACATCTAGACCTTCCAGAGAGGGCTGTCCTTGTTGGCACAGCCCACTCCTCATCCCTTTGTGCCTTTCCCATGTCTCACGGAGGGCTGAGCCAAAGAACCCAGTGGTCCATGGTATCTGCAAGTTCTAAAACGTATGTTGTGTGTGCCTATCCTGAGCCAAAGAACCTCCATCTTTGGGACTTCAGCTTTGCCTACTTGCAAAAAGTATTCCAGATGGGCTTGTCTATAGCCCCTCATGGAAGGAGGGTCATGAGACCCTCACCTGAGAATCCAGAGGCTCTCTTTCTGCTGGATGCAACTCTGCTTTAATGGCATGTGGCCTCAGAGAGGGGCTAGAGTATATATAGGCAGAGGAGAGACTAGGGAAGGGCGGTCTATCTGTGTGGTAATACATTGGCCATTAGTTAGGCAACTCAGGGAAGATCAGCACCAGCTCAATGAATGGTGGGTGAAAGGTCACTGTGTATTCAGATACCCCTGAGGCACCTGAGAGAGACCTCAGATGAGCCCAGGAGAAAGCAAGCAGTGGATAGCCAGAGAGCAGAGGGCAGCAGTGCCCAGCTGGCTGAGTCTTGGCAGAGCACTAGGGGAGTAGCTGATTTCACCTCAGCTGAAATCCCTAGCACTCCTGGGACCCAGGGTTGTCCCCATGTTTGCTTCTATTTGGGTTTGGTTGCTCAGCTTTTTTAGGTAACTTACACAGACAAATCCAGTGATCTGAGCTTACGCCCATGGGCCTGGCAGGGTTCTGGGCTGGTTCCAAAGAAGGTCATTGGCTTTGTAGCCTCTTGACAAAGTGCATGCCAAGAGGACATCTGCAGCGTGTGGTCCGCAAGGAAGGGCCCTTAGAATGGGTCTGTGGGAAGGTCATATGCATATGCATAGGCAATGTGTAGTAGCTGAACCCAGTTAGGAGGGGACCATAGATGGCAGACTCCCCAAGGGACACCACTCACATGCAGGCACAGACATAATAACCCTGGAGACACATGACCCAGTAGCCCTGAGGAAGATCCAATGAACTGCCTCAAGATAAGAAAACCCCGGACTGGGGCTTCTGTCACTCAGGCTCTGACCCGCACTGACACTGAATAAGAAAGAGCTCGTGGGACCATCTCCTCCCAGCCCTCTGCTCTCATCCAAGGCAGCCAGAGCTGCGTGGCAAACAGTGGGCCGGCCTTACAAGCAGGGACACAGAGGCACTGTGAAACCTAAGATGGTTTCCTGTTATACCTCTCTCAAGTGGTTCCACAGCTTTCCTGGTCAGAAAGTCCTCGAACCCACTGGAGCTGACCTGGGTTTTGCACAAATACTTCCTACTAGAGTCTGAGGGAACCCAATGTTCTCTCCATAGAGAGTTGTAAAGGATGATAAACCCAAGTAGAAGGGCTCAGGAGGTGGCCTGTCCCAGCATCTGCTCCTCCATGGCTCTACACTAAATTATTCTGTCATTTTAGTTACACAAACACACAAACACACAGACACAGACACACACATGAGAGAGACAGAGAGACAGACAGACAGAGACAGAGACAGAGAGAGAGAGAGAGAGAGAGAGAGAGAGAAAGGATTAATTCTAGCAACCCCAGCAATATTTCAACCCCATAGCCCTTAACTCCAACTCCTCCCCACCTAGGTCCTCACTGCCTGACACACAGGTGCTCACTGCCTGACACACAGGTGCTCACTGCCTGACACACAGGTTCTCATTGCCTGACACACAGGTCCTCACTGCCTGACACACAGGTGCTCACTGCCTGACACACAGGTCCTCACTGCCTGACACACAGGTGCTCACTGCCTGACACACAGGTGCTCACTGCCTGACACACAGGTCCTCACTGCCTGACACACAGGTCCTCACTGCCTGACACACAGGTGCTCACTGTGTGACACGCAGTGCCCACTGCCTGACATGCAGTGCTCACTGCTTGACACACAGGTCCTCACTGCCTGACACACAGGTGCTCACTGCCTGACACACAGGTCCTCACTGCCTGACACGCAAGTGCTCACTGCCTAACACACAGGTGCTCACTGCCTGACACACAGGTCCTCACTGCCTGACACACAGGTCCTCACTGCCTGACACACAGGTGCTCACTGCCTGACACACAGGTGCTCACTGCCTGACACACAGGTGCTGCCTGTGTTGATGCTGGTCTGTGAAAGGTGTGGAGTGCCAATGCCCCACTCTGAGACAGAGGACCAGCATAAGTGGCAGGCCTGGCTAACCCACCTCTCTGGCCAGCCTAAGAGCCCACAGCCTATGAACTTTAGAAGGGACTGGGGAAATGGCTCGAATGGAAAAGTGCCTGATGCTCAAACATGAGTACCTGAGTTCAGATTCCCCAGTCCCCACATAAAAGCCAGGCATGGTAGTCAAGTCTCTTAACTGCAGCACACAGAGGAGGCAGAAATGGGTAGATCCCAGCAGTCCATTGGCCAGCCAGTCTAGGAAAACCGATGAACCCCAGGTTCAATGAGAGACCCTGAGATGGAAAGTGATTAAAGAAGGTACCCAATGTTGACCTCTGACCTCCATATACACATACACATTTGTGCACACACATATAATCCTCCCACACAACAAATACATAAATCATTAGCACTGATCATATCTCCCTGTAGGCACTGGGACCATCTCAGCCTCAGGGAGCCCCCATAATTTGGTGAGTTATTTTGTCTAAGACCTTTGCTAAGACAGAGTATTCACAGCGCTGTAACCATAATTCCAAGTGCTCTTTACCAGAGATGGAAGGCAGTCTCGAGAGCCTGGCTTTATACTTTCAGTCGTGCCTGCTACTTGCTATATGGCCCTGGGCCGGTCACTAAGTCCATTTTCTTATCTAGAATGAAATAATAGTAGTATTGTTCTCATAGAGTGTTCTTAGGGATAGGGGTGGGGCTAAAATATAGAAGAATTCTTCAGAAAAATGTAAGCACCCCNAGAGATGGAAGGCAGTCTCGAGAGCCTGGCTTTATACTTTCAGTCGTGCCTGCTACTTGCTATATGGCCCTGGGCCGGTCACTAAGTCCATTTTCTTATCTAGAATGAAATAATAGTAGTATTGTTCTCATAGAGTGTTCTTAGGGATAGGGGTGGGGCTAAAATATAGAAGAATTCTTCAGAAAAATGTAAGCACCCCCCTCCAGAACTTAAAAAAACAAACATTTTCTGGGGGATATAAGTTTAATGGTAGACACTTGCTTAGCTTGCCCAAGACCATCAGTGCCTGGGAGTCGGAGGAGGTTTCTAGATAATCGGTCTCATTACTATTGATAAAGTGCCTCTGTGGGCCTAGCTCCTGCTTAAGCTGATCGCCGTCTCACTGGTGACGCCTCACAACTTCACCAGCAATACTCAAATTTCTTCCATGTTTATAATTTGGGAACCGAGACTCAGAAAGATTAAACATGCCCAGGGCTGAGAGTCAGATGTCAAGGGCGGATCTCAACAACCCTATACCCATCTACCTGCCTTGTTTCTTCATTTCAACACCACACATCCCCACTGCCCTTGAGATACTTACATACTAGAATCTCTTCATTTGCTTTCAGTCAATATGATTACTAAGCCACCACAGTAGCAGCATGACTCTTTCCTAGGGCACAGGGCACTGTTTTCACTGACCAAAGATGTTCCCCTATGAAATGGCATCTCCATCACTGACTGGCCTCAGATGCTTCTGGCCACGTTACCTGTAGATCCGGAGCCACTCTCTCTCCACCCATCCAGGGATGGCATACCCTTCATGACTCCCCCTACCTATGGAGAGGCCCAGGGTCCACATTTTGCCAGGAAGGTTTGAGAGAGGCTGAGTGCTGGTCCCTGCCCATGACAGGTGTGGACCAAGGGAGATGGGCGCCCTCCAGAGTGGGGTACACAACATCATAATCATGATCTCCAGTCTTTGGCAGACTGAGAAGATGAATCCCTTCACCCTTCTGCCTGTGATAGGACCCTCAGGGAAACTTGGGAAGGCAAGGTGGATGCTATGGCTAGAGGTCCCTGCCCTCTGTGAGTCAGGCTGAGCTGTAAAGTCTACACAGAAGCTCCCACAGAACCAGTCTGGTACTCAACCAGCTCTGTCAATCATTCTCCTGCCACCAGGAAAAGCTCCAGTCCCCAATCAGCAGCAAAGACGCCTAAGAAGCAACTGCTAAAGCTCACCTGTTTCAGGAGCCACTTTACAAGTCTTAAGGGCAGGACTTTTAGTCAATCCTATCAATCAAAAACTCCCAATCCTGGAAACTCCAGTTGGGAGGATGGAGCAGTAGAGCCGGGACTGGCCACCCCCTCCACCACCCCGTCACAACAAGATACTGTCACTGATGGCGGACCTGGGTATGGGTTCTCTCAAACTCATACTAGCACAACAAGTCTTGCCTTCCAATGGAAGCGTCCCTCTCCACTTCCCCCAGGGATCCAGCCTGCGGTACCCACATCCTTTCCAGCATCAGTATCCTGTATCTGCTTGCCTCACATAGCTCAGGCTGGGTCTCAGAACCCCAGTGAGAAACCCATCAAGGTCTGCAAATGAAACACAAGGTGGTTCTTGGAGAGCCACCTTGGAAACTTAGTGTCCCTCAAGGACAATTACTGGGGCGCGGGGGTGGGGGGAGCAGACAGAAGAGCTCTTCCTGTTGGCCTTGGTCCCTAGTACAGGATGAGAACTCTGGGCTGAGCAGTGTACAGTCTGTGGGATCCTTGGCCTGGGTGCAGCCCCAGAACTCTTGGAGCCAGAAACCTATTGGCATGAGGATTTGAGACACTGAGACTCACAGGGCTCCAGCTGCTTCCCAGAAGTTCCCTGGCCTATGGTGGCAGATAGTGCACTATATGGGCCTGGTGGGTCTCTTCAGGGAGGAGCAGCCACTGTTCTCTGGTGTGGGGCAGAGGGAGCATCCCTGAGAGAACAGCCCTTGGGATGCTCCTGTTTGCACATCATGGTGGTGAGCCCTGCTGACTAGAATCGCGGTCCCCAGGTCTCCACTTCCACAGGTGCTGCTTACCCTGCCCACTCCATACTCCCAAACACCAACCTCCCTTCCCCTCAGCCACACAGAGACTCATCCCCGCCTCCCCTTGCAGCCACAGCAGGCTTGGTGGCCCCAGGCTCTCCCTAATTGTTGGCCACTGGCCTGGCAGACACTGTTACCTGGTAAGGATGGCCAGGTAGTCTCTCCGGTGACAGGCTCTCCATGCCTACTCTTCTATCTTCACTCCACATCCAGCTCCTGCCAAGATGTCACCTCCCTGGCTGGATGCAGAATCCGGCTGTGACTCTGCCCATCCTGGAGGAATTGTGGTTCTATAAACAGGTAACTCCACCCCCAGGTCACTGTCACACAGCACTTCTAATCTTCCTCAGAAGGCTGGCTTAACTAGCAGCTACAGAAACACCTGGCAAAACAAAAGGACCGTGGGTGGAGCATCTTTCCTAGAGCTGAAGTTTCAGGAAAGAAGCATCAAGGATGACTAGGAAAGACAGACAGACAATGGCAGAGGCAGTTCTCCGAGGCAGAGGGCAACAAAGAGGAAACCCTTGTAGGTCAACACCATCTGGGTCAGGCCAGCTCCGGGAGAGAAGCACGGGGCTCCCGAGCTCAGACAAGATGGACCCCTTAGTGCTCAGGAAGCAGGAGTTTAGGCTCTAAGGTGAAAAGCAACTGAGGTGGGGTCTGGGTGCTGCTCACAGCCCCTCCCCTCCACTCCTGCTCACCCCTGCTCACTCCTCACCCCTGCTCACTCCTGCTCACTTCTGCTCACAGCCCCTCACCTTCACTCCTGCTCACTCTCTGCTTCAGCAGATCCTAGGAGTGTAGGGAGTATAGGGGGCTGGCTTGCCTCCTTCCCTCCCTCCCTTCTGCCATTCTTCCATCCTCCCCTCCCTCCACCTCTCCCTTCCTACCTCCCTCCCATCCTTCCTTTCGCTCTTCTTTTTTTTTTTTTAAAGATTTATTTATTTATTATATGTAAGTACACTGTAGCTGTCTTCAGACACTCCAGAAGAGGGTGTCAGATCTCCTTACAGATGGTTGTGAGCCACCATGTGGTTGCTGGGATTTGAACTCAGGACCTTTGGGAGAGCAGTCGGTGCTCTTACCTGCTGAGCCATCTCTCCAGGCCCCATTCGCTCTTCTTTCCTTCTTTCCTTCTCCCCTCTCTGTCCTTCCCTTCCCTTCCTTCCTTCCTTCCTTCCTTCCTTCCTTCCTTCCTTCCTTTTTCCCTCCCTCTCTCCTTTCCTCCCTCCCTTCCATCCTCCTTTCTTCCTTGGTGTAGATGTGTGTGTGGCGTGCATGCATATGTGTATGCATGAGTGAAGGCACAGGCGTGTGCACATACATGTGGCAGCCCAAGGTTGATGTCAGGTGTTTTGATTATTCCCACTTTATTCACTGAACACAGTATTCTTGAGATTTATTTTTATTTAGGTGTGTGTGTGTGTTCTTGTTTGCTGTGGATATGTAGGGAACCATGTGTCCCAGAACCCCTGGTGCTGGACTTATATGGTAGTTGTGAGCTGTCTGATGTGAGGTGCCAGGAGCCATACTCTGAAAGATTGGCATGTGATGTCTGAGCCATCTCTTCTGCCATGAACACAGATTTTATGTGGGTGTTGGGGACCCAAACTTTGGTCCTACACTTGTACCACAAATGTCTTGTCCACTGGCCTATCTCTGCAAGGGGGTTTCTAGCAGAAGCAAATGGCAGACTGCATAGTCAGAAAGCTCTTTGGTCATAAACACTATAGAAGGAAGCTTCAGAAAGCCACCTGTGTGTTTAGTGTGCACATAGCACTAAGCGCTCTCCTAAAATGACCCAAGTGGCAGCTCATCACACACTGAAGAATAAAGGGATAGGAGATGGCTCAGCAGGCAAAGGCTCTTGCCACCAAACCTGACGACTTGAGTTTGACAACTGGAACTCACATGGTAGAAGAAGTGAATCGATATACATGAAACTTAATTAATGTTAGATCTTTAAAAAAACAACCGGCTAGAGGGATGGCTCAGTGGTTAAGAGCACTGGCTGCTCTTCATCAGGTCCTGGGTTCAATTCTCAGCACCCACACGGTGGCTCACAACCATCTGTAACTGTAGTCCCATGAGATCCAATGCCCTCTTCAGGTATGCAAATGTACATATAGTCAAAACACCCATGTACCCAAGGTACATAAATAAATAAATCTTTGCTGGGTGGTGATGCACACCTTTAATCCCAGTACTTGGGGAGATAGAGGCAGACTAGCCTGGTGGTCTACAGAGTGCATTCTAGAACAGCCAAGGCTACACAGTGAGACACTGTCTTAAAAAAAAAAAATCTAAAATATATGCTTACTGAATTAGCCAAAGCAGAAAATTGAGAATGGTCTATGAACAAATGGAAAGTGAACGAGTAAGAAATATTTCTAATGTTCGCAAACCATGAATAAATACCAGGAAGGTGAACTGGGTGTGGTGGCAGCATCCAGGAAGCAGAGGCAGGAGAATGGCATCGATTTCAAGGCCAGCTTGGTCTACATAGTGAAGTCCAGACCAGCCAGGATTACATAGTGAGACTTATCTCAAAAATCAAACAGAAAAGAAAAAAGGAAGGGAGGGAGGGAGGGAGGGAGGAGAGAGAGAGAGAGAGAGAGAGAGAGAGAGCAATGGTAAGAGGGCTGAAATTCTGCAGACTCCCAGCAGGCCATCCATCCATCCATCTGACAGGTAACAGGAAATGTTTAGGATTCAGCACTTCTCCATGACAGTTTCCAAAGCATTGCCTGGAGAAGCCTGGGATTTGACTTGGTTGAGATGCCAAGCCCTAGAGCTCACTCCGCAAAGACCCTTCATGGACTGTGAATAAGGGGATATAAGTGGGGAATAGGCCCAGAAGCCCCAAGGTCAGAACACAAAGACAGACAGCCAACAGAGGTCTGGAGGTGGTGGCTCCTGCACAGGGCTTGGCAGGCCCAGCTGGGCTGAGCTAAGGTCACTTGAGTGCTCACCTAAGGAGGAATGTGAAGAGCAGTCCTAAACCAAGCTGTCAAGTTCAAGGTGCCTGTCTTCCCCTCCACTCTCGCTGTGCTCTCCCCCCCTCCCGCCCCCCCCTCCAAGGCTGCCTATGCAAATGAACCATAACTGAGTCTTTTTCTTCATTCACCATACACAGAGGTTTAGTTTCCCAGTCGCCTCTCAGAAACCAGCCCTTTTCCTGAGAGGTAATGACTTCACCTCCAGCTTCAAGAACACAGCCTGTGGGGACTGGAGAGATGGCTCAGTGGTTAAGAGCAAACCCTGTTCTCAGAAGTCCCATGTTGTGGTTCCAGCGCCTACATCAGGTGGCTCACAACTGCCTATGACTCCAGCTCCGGAGGATCCGATGCCTCTTGTAATCTCTGCGGGCTCTGGCATGCATGTGGTACACATGCACACATTCAGGCATGTACATGCGTACACATACAATTAATAAATAACACATTTAAAAAGCATAGAATACAACATGGGACCCAAAGCTGTCTAGCTCAAGGAACCGCCCTGACTTTAGGGTTTGGTTCACTGAACTCATGAGCCAGGCTGGTATGAGCAATCAATTTCTGGGTGCATTCAACTCCAGGAGACACTTTGTCCTTCCTGCTGGACCAGAACCTGGGAGGAGATGAAGTTGGAGCTGCTGACCAGGGGAGGTTTCAAACCTCCCAGAAAAAAGAGCCAATGATAACACCTTGCTTCTCCAGAGCTCACTTTACTATGCACCTGGCTGGGCAGAGGCAGCTGTTGGGGC
Source organism: Mus minutoides (assembly GCA_902729485.2). NCBI lineage: Eukaryota > Metazoa > Chordata > Mammalia > Rodentia > Muridae > Mus > Mus minutoides. Next base: position 572,368 of record LR753420.1, read on the forward strand.
AGTGATGTCATTTACGCTCGTCTCCTATCACCTCCCTCCCAAGGCCTGAGCTCTATGTCCTCGAGGTCATTCCTTGTCCTAGTTTGCTTTTTGTCGCTGTGATAAAACACTATGACCAAGCTCACAGTCCGTCATGAGCAAAAGTGGGGGCAGGAACTCAAGGCAGAAACTGGAAGCAGAAACCAGGAGGAGAGCATGTGAGGCGATCAGTTTGCTTTCTTTTTTTTTTTTTTTTTTTTTTTTTTTTTTTTTTTTTTTTTTTGGTTTTTTGAGACAGGGTTTCTCTGGATAGCCTTGGCTGTCCTGGAACTCACTTTGTAGACCAGGCCGGCCTCGAACTCAGAAATCCGCCTGCCTCTGCCTCCCGAGTGCTGGGATTAAAGGCGTGCACCACCATGCCCGGCCATCACCCAGGACCACCTGTGCAGGGTGGCTCTCCCATGAATCATTAATCAAGAAAATGTCCCACAGATATGTCTACCGGCCAATCTGATGGAAGCATTTTCTCAATTAAGGTTTCTTCTTCCAAGGTCAACTTGATCAAATCTAGCCAGCATCCGTGTGTTAATAAAACTTGCCAAAGTAAGCAGTTGTATCCGGAACAGGCGGGGACCTCTGTCTTCCTACCCCTCCCTCTATCAGCTATGGGGAGGTATGTCTAGGACCTGGCTAAGGAGCTGTGGAACGAGCACTCCATCAGCTATGGGGAGGTATTTCTAGGACCTGGCTAAGGAGCTGTGGAAGGAGCCCTTCATCAGCTATGGGGAGGTATGTTTAGGACCTGGCTAAGGAGCTGTGGAATGAGCACTCCATCAGCTATGGGGAGGTATGTCTAGGACCTGGCTAAGGAGCTGTGGAACGAGCACTCCATCACCTATGGGGAGGTATGTCTAGGACCTGGCTAAGGAGCTGTGGAACCAGCACTCCATCAGCTATGGGGGAGGTATGTCTAGGACCTGGTTAAGGAGCTGTGGAACGAGCACTCCATCAGCTATGGGGGAGGTATGTCTAGGACCTGGCTAAGGAGCTGTGGAACCAGCACTCCATCAGCTATGGGGGAGGTATGTCTAGGACCTGGCTAAGGAGCTGTGGAACGAGCACTCCATCAGCTATGGGGAGGTATGTCTAGGACCTGGTTAAGGAGCAGTGGAACGAGCACTCCATCAGCTATGGGGAGGTATGTTTAGGACCTGGTTAAGGAGCAGTGGAACGAGCACTCCCTGATTTCGGGTTTATAGGACTATTTCATGAGGCGGGCAGTCAGCTTCACATATGCCTACCACCCCCTGTGCCTGCTCATCTGGCCATCTGGCGTCTTGACACAAGGACCCAAGTTCAGAGAGAGGTCAAAATGAGTTGTAAATGTGTCCTTTGTTGCCAGAGACTTGGGCAGAAAAAAAAAAAAAAAACCAGAAAAGTCTGAAATACATTCAGCCAGAAAGCAGATGACTGTGAGCCAGCCCCTCCCTGGAAACAGATAATCATGTTCTGAGGATTTTTTATTATTGACACCTGATTAAGACAGAAGTCCCATCCTGAAAAGGGGAGTTTTGTTTGTTTTGTTTTGTTTATTTGTTTTGTTTTGTTGAGGGGGATTTTTTTTTTTTTTTTTTTTTTGGTTTTTGGAGACAGGGTTTCTCTGTATAACCCTGGCTGTCCTGGCACTCACTTTGTAGACCAGGCTGGCCTCAAACTTAGAAATCCGCCTGCCTCTGCCTCCCGAGTGCTGGGATTAAAGGTGTGTGCCACCACTGCCTGGCGAGTGGGATGTTTTGAGACAAGACCTCAGGTATTCCTGGCTGCCCTCCCAACTTGTAGCTGAAGCTGGCTTTGAACTCCAGATCCTTTGAGTGCCGGACTACAAGTGTGCCTACCACACTTGGCTCTGTGGCATGTCCTAGAAGGCAATGATTGCACCTTGTTGGTTTTTCCCCTTCTGAGACGGGAACTTCAAGAATTATAATGTAAGTTGTATGTGGTGGTGCATACTTGTTTGTAATCATGGTCTAGCACTTGGCAGGCTGAGGCAGGAGGATAGCTGCCACTTCAAATCCAGCATGGGAAACATAGATTCTGTCTTTTAAAAAGCTAAATACTGCTGGGCAGTGGTGGCGCACACCTTTAATCCCACCACTTGGGAAGCAGAGGCAGGTGGATTTCTGAGTTCGAGGCCAGCCTGGTCTACAGAGTGAATTCCAGGACAGCCAGGGCTATACAGAGAAATCCTGTCTAGAAAAACCAAATAATAATAATATAATAAATAATCATGATCTTTTTCTTTCTTTCTTGTCTGCTTTGGATAGGGTCTCACTGTGCAGCTCTGGCTTTTTTGGGAGGGCACTTCTTATATAGATAAAGCTGGCCTTGAGCTCATCTCAGATGGCCAGAGATCCAGTGTTGGGATTAAAGGCACGTACTTCCACACCCAACAGATGATAAGTCTTACTCATCACTCTTAAACTCTTACTCAGACAGACGAGGTGAAAGATTGCTACCTGTGTGGACTAAGGATGGTGATGAATGAGGAAGGAGTCATGGTGCATATAACTAAACTGTGTGGAGAACGATGTGTGGACGCACCACGGTTAATCAGAAACTATCGTCAGGGTGTTTGTTTTGGTTTTTTTTTGTTGTTGTTTTGTTTGTTTGTTTTCGAGACAGGGTTTCTCTGTATAGCCCTGGCTGTCCTGGAACTCACTTTGTAGACCAGGCTGGCCTAGAACTCAGAAATCTGCCTGCCTCTGCCTCCCAACCGTCAGGGTGTTTTTAATTAATGCTGTTTAGAAGTTTTTCACCCTTAAAAGTGTTTTTATGGGGGGTTGCTGTTTCCCAAGTTTTGACCTTGAACTCATGATCTTCCTGCCCCGGTACCCTGAGTTGACAGAAGTGTGTCCCTATACCTACCTAAATCTTGCAATTTTTGTGATATCTTTTGTCATTTTAAGTGAATATTCATTCTTAACTTTGTATCAATTTGCATGAAATTCACGCTCTACAGAACCTACCCTTCCTGCCACACTATCAGAAGCCCTTTATATGAAAAACATTTTGATTTATCTCTGAACCTTCTAGGACAGATAACTTTATTGTCTATATTTGGTAACTGAGAAAAACGAAGCAAAAATTGGTTGAAGAATTTCCCTCTAGGTCATCAGAATAATGTTCTTACCCACTGTCTGCAGTATAGGCTCTCCAAAAATACAGCAGGCTCAGTGTCCCTGCATCAAGCCTTGCCTGAAGGAGACATAGTCCTAAATGTGTCATTTGAGGGATCAACTCTTCCCTGATAATTTTAATTCTAGGAAGGTACTTCCTGTACCTTTCCCCAGAATAGCATTCAACAACAGTGTCACAGAGGTGAGGACGCAGCTGGTGGACAGGAGAGGGGACTAGTGTTCCACTAAGTTTCAGTTCTTGGTAAAAAGCCCTGCAATGGCAGGGCAGGTGACAATAACCTTGATGGGAGGCGGGCGTGACTCTCAGAGCAGTAATTACCATGTCACGATCACAGCAGGGCTGGGTCTGTGTTCTTGCCTCATGAGGAAGCGGTTATTCATGCTGTTGACATGTGACAGGAGAGCTTCCTGTCAGAACCTTCTCAGAACAAAGCAGCAAAGACCACTGGTCCCTCCTGCACTCTGGGACAAATGGAAAGGACTAGCTCCAGTCCGGGCAAAGGATGGGATTCCACCTAACCATACAGGCTACTTAACAAATGTCTACGATGTGCTCTATCACGGGTCAGGGCAGTGAAAATAGGTCTAGTTCTCACCTCTGGGGCCTCTGCCTGGGTCATTGTCACTGTCCAGTCCCTGCTGGTGTTCTGGAATCCGGAGTGCTGCACTGGCAGACCACGGAGGGCTGGAGAGATGTTTGATCCAGATCAGAGCCTCTGGAATTTCACAGAAAAGAGCCATGGAAAAGTTCAAGCAAGCATTCCTCAGCCATTGCTTTGGTTTGGATGCAGTATAGCAGGGGTGTGAGCTTTAAGCTTATGAAATAGGAGTGTGTCTCAGGGGCATCCCATGTGTCTGGGCCAGTGTCCCTCCAATAGTTTGCTATGAACAAGAGCCAGAGCATTCCAGAAGAACTCGGTACATTCTAGACTGTCACTCCACTCAAGCCCTGAAAGTAGTATCAATTTGAATGAGAAAAAAAAAAAGAGAGAATACTCCTTTTATTTGGGGCTAATTAAGGTTGCTATCTGGGAAAACAAGATTCACGCAATCCTTAGAACTGGATTCTGGGCTGGTGTGGTGGCTCAGTGGATAAAGGCGCTTGCCACTAAGCTGGAAGACCTGAGCTTACCCTGGAACCCACATGGTGAACTAAAGAATGGAAAGTCACTCTCTGATCTCCACATGTGCTCAGGTGGGAAATAAAAAAGCATAGAGAACAGAAGGGTTACATTTCACAACAGAACTGATGATTTGTAACTGGGTATGTAATCCCGGCACTAAGGAGGCAGAGGCAGGTGGATCTCTATGAGTTTGAGGCCAGCCTGGTCTACAAAGTGAGATCTAGAATAGCCAGGGCTACACGGAGAAATCTGTCTCAAAACAACCACAACAACACCTTGGGAAAAAAAGTTATATTTGAAACCAAATAAATGAAGAAGTAGGTAGGTAGGGACTTTGTATGATGGGAAAGAATGAGGTGGGGTTTTTTGTTTGTTTGTTTTTAAAGAGTTACTTATTTTATGTATATGAATACATTGTTGCTGTCTTCAGACACACCAGAAGAGGACATCAGATCCCATTACAGATGGATGCGAGCCACTATGTAGTTGCTGGGAACTCAGGCCCTCTGGAAGAGCAGTCAGTGCTCTTAACCACTGAGCTATTTCCAACCCTGAAAGAATGAGTTTTAATGGACCCTGAGATGCTCCCAGGAAACCCCCTGAAGTGTTTAAGGAAAAGAGAGGAAAATAACGTAGTAGAGGCTCAGGGAGGCAGAAAAAGCTGATCAGATAGATAACCCAGTGCCAGATGAAACCCAGGCAAAATTGTCCCCAGCTTTATTGTGAAAGCCTTACTTAAAGTCCCAGGGGGGCACAAAGTTGGGGTGTTGGGAAAAGGAACTCGGCCTGAAGCAGACCTGGCCATCTGCATTGCCTCAGTTCCCAGGGAATCCAGAGTGCAGACCCCACTTTGAGAAAAAGGATAGAGTGGCCAAGGATCCTCTCAGTGCCTGCCTAAGCAGACAAAAGCTCCTCCCGTCCAACTGGAGCTAGAGTCCTGCTTATCTCTCTCCCTAAGCCTTGAAGACAAAATAAAGAATCTAGCTGTGCACTCGTAAGTGCTAACGATTATGAGAGTCCAATAAACATTGTCATTGACAACAGCAGGCAAGCAGTGGTGACAATGGCCACAGCAGGACCTTCCAAATTAACTTCCCTTTACTGAAGCCAAGGGGTGACCAGAGACCAGCAGCAATACTGAGAAGAGAGGGGGAGGAGCCAAGCTGGTTACTGCATGTCAGTCCAAAGCAAGGGGTCCCATTCCTACTTTACTTTCACATCCTCAGGCTTGAGCCCCAGGACACACAGGACACTTGGCACAGATGGGACTTTGACTTTTGTAGACAGGCAATAGAACTAGGGCCTTCTCTCCAAAGTTAAGGCAGGTGTCACTCCCAGAAAAGGGGGCATCTCAGCTGAAAGAGGAGTTGTGAGCTGTAAATTTGGTCTTGGAGCACTTGTGTGTGCTTGGATGTGCACATGTGTGAGTGAGGGATCCACTGAGTACAGAAACTCAGATACTACACAGCAGCAGGTGGCTTAGCACCACAGCACAGCTGGTTGAGGAAGAGGAGGCCAAGGGGACAAATCAGAGGGAAACTGCCAGGGTCCAGCCTCAACACAGCATCTGGGTTCTCAACTGGAAGCAGGGATATCTGGAGGGCTCGTAAGAAAACATACAGACAACTTTTCCGGTATGAGCTGACAGGCACATTTCAAGGCTTGAGGTTGCACTCTGTCTGTCTGTCTGTCTATCTGTCTATCTATCTATCTATCTATCTATCTATCTATCTATCTATCTATCTCTTGAGGCTGTATACCTTTGATCCCTCCTCAGACTGGAGGGTGTGCTCTCTCTTTCACTCCCTTTCTTGCACTCCCAAACTCCACCTCACACAACCTAACACCACCTCACACTCATTCATCACCTCACATACACCTCACACCACCTCACACACACCTCACACACACCTCACACACACCTCACACCACCTCACACACACCTCACACACACCTCATACACACCTCACACACACCTCACACCACCTCACACTCATCCATCACCTCACACACACCTCACACCACCCTCACAAACACCTCACACAACTGTAGAGTCATACAGGTCCATTACCAGAAAATGGTTTCCTGTGAACCTCTAATGGTAAATGACGTGGGCAAAGCTGCCGTGCAGTGGCCATAAAGAGTCAAGTTAACCCTTAACTCGGCAGTTCCGCTAGCTTTCTGCTTCTGCACATTGCACACAATGATTCTCTAAGAGTCTCAGTGTTTTAACTTAGTTTTACTAGTTTATAATTTTATGCATTCTATATCTTCTTTCAGGAGTCTAATCTTTACTTGCATATATCCATACATATCCAAAGGAGATCAGGAACCACTCTCAAATGTATGCAAAACTTATTTCATAACTTCAATAGCTCTTCCTTTCTGAATTAAAGTATCCCGGGTTTGTGTTTCCTTATTCCATTTATCCTACGATTGTGTCTCTTATACTAATGATTTTCACAGTTCCAGTAAATCCTTCACTTTCTGGCAATGGACCCTGTATGACTCTATAGTGTGTGGCTCTACTTTATTTTCTTAATTTCTAAACATAATTTCTTCAAACTTTCTTTGCAAGTCAAGCATTAATTTGGAACTACCATTGTGCAATTATTACATTGTTTCTAAGATGAGAACACACAGCATACACCTGGGCCATGAGGACTGTGCTGTGCTGTGCTGTGTGTGCCCTATGCCTCAGTTTTTTAATTATTTAAGAATCATTATATCAAGAAACATCTAGCTTCACAGAATTCACCAGAGCAGGAGGAGAAAAAAGTAGGAAAGTCAGATATAATATAATAATTATGCACTCCAATGCCAACTAAAAAGCAGTCACACACAAGTGAAATCTATGCAGCCCTGTCCAGGGATAAGGGTCAGGAGAAATGGGAACAACTTTTTTATAAATAAGCTGCTGTGGGCTTCTAAGATGTCTCCATCCAGGCCTGCTGTGAACAGTTCCTTATTTCTGATGGTGGGTCTCCTGTTTCTCAGGGTCCCAGATGCCATCCATGTCATGGAATGCTGTCCCCAGCAGGAAACAGCCTGACCAGGATGGGTCTCCTCTTACAGTTTGGAATTCTACTTATTCTCACTATTTGGGAGGTCCCAAGTGGATCAGGAGAGATGGGAAAGAGAGGGATCTATGTAGATCATCAGATGCAGGAATCCAGGCTAGATCCACCCCCACTTTATTTGCTCATCCCATGTGAAGGAACAGGTACTAACTGGCCCACCATAGATGGGAATATATACCCACATATACAATGTATGCAGTTGTCCATTCACCCAGCCCCATCTAAATTACCCACTTGTCTCCTGAGAATGGGAAGACAGTATTTGCAGTGTGGCAGCTGTGTATATGAAGCAGAAAACATGGTTTGGGTAAAGCGGTGTGCCCAGCCATCAGGATGGGTCATCTTGGTACAAATCTCCTGAGCCTTAGTAGGGAAGCCTGGTGACCTCTGAGGAGGGGTGGAGGAGCTAGGATGGAGAGAAGAACCAGTAGAGCACGGGCTCAGTGACACAGGCTGGCGACCCACATAGCTGCTGTTTATTCTCGACATCACTGAGTCCGGAGGTTTGGAGTGGGTCGGAGCTGGCCACTCTGTGGAAGTGTGAGCAGCTGAAGTTCTGTATCAGTGTAAGGGCAGCTGGTTCCTCAGCCCTCAGCTCTGTGGTGAAGCTCTGAGTGCCTGGGTCCTTCTGTGATGGGGGTGGGGGTGCGCCCTCTGATGAAGCTGCTGCCTGGCTCTCTCTACACCCCAACATAATATGAACTCTGTTCTCTCCTGCACAGGACCCCCAAGCACTCAGAGAGAGAGAGAGATACTGTCCCATCTTTTCTAGGAAGGAGAAGTGGAAAACAGAAACTGCTTAAAGTCTTCCCTCTCCCTCAGCATACTCTGGCTTAAGGTCCTCCATCACATCTCCTCCACAGTCGACTCTCATGTGATCAGCCCCCAACCCTTCCCCCAGCCTGCCGCCGCCTGTCCAGAGCCAGCTGGAGGGCATGCCTGATAGTCTCCATGTTGTTCAAGACGTTGTATCGGCTCAGGGTCACCAGTCGATCAAACTCCTTGGGCTCATAGGTGAAGTCCATCATGCCATAGGCGGTATCCGGCCCGTTGATGATAAAGTCCCCGAAGGCCTTCTCCTCAGCTGTTTGTCGTTCCACACCTGGGGGGAAAAGGGGGCGGGAAGCAAGACTAGGCTGGAGTACTCTGTGAGACTGCCTGGGAGCTAGCTGATAGCTCTGGACACTCCCCTGCACAGGTCATCTGGCTTGCTCCCTGAGAGAGGCCATCTTAAGAGATGGCTCATTGTGGACACAGAGGTCCAGGCAGCTGAGGTTAGTCCAGGCCCTCCAGGCAATGCTCTCAGTCTAGCAACCCATCTTCCCCTGGAGGCTAGAGCAGGCTTGTGACTTCCCCTTACCTGGGGCCAGGTGCGTGCGAAAGGTCCTGTTGACAAGGGGGAAATGCAACACAATGGGTGAGCAGGGGTCCTCCGCCTCAGCAAACAGGTAGCATTCACGGGGGTCTTCAGAGTCCTTGGGGTCCACCTCAATCCTTGGGAAGGGGATCCCTCGGTCCCGGCAGTACTTCTCTGTCACCTGCAGGACCTGGACAGAGAGGTAATTTCAGGTCCCCAACTGGACTCCCACACACTCAGGCTTCTGTATAGCTGAGTGAGTTTCTGAGACACCTTTTTATTTGCCAAATAAAGGTGGTATAGTGGTGTGAATAAAAATGGCCTCCAGAGGCTCATAGGGCGTGGCACTATTCGGAGGTGTGACCTTGTTGGAGGAAGTGTATCTCATTCTCTTCCTGCTTGCAGCCTGCAGATCTGGATATAGAACTTTCAGCTACCTCTCCAGCACTGTGTCTGCCTGCAGGCCGCTATGCCTCCTGCCATGAGGATGACAGACTAAAGCTCTAAAACTGAAAGCCAGCCCCAGTTAGATGTTTCTCTTTAGAAGAGCTGCTGTGGTCAGGGTGTCTCTTCACAGCAATAGAAACCCTAACTAAGACAGTTGGAAGTAAGTGTCTAGCCAGAGCATAGTGAATTAGCAATAATTAGCAAAGGCCAACCATCAAGCTATCTTTTCATTCCTGCCCCTAATCTGGCCGTGCCTTCTCCAACGCCTCTGTTCCCTGTTAAGGGGCTTGGTTACAAGGGCAGGGTTGGAGGAAGTTTTGATCTGTTCTCCAATCTCAGGCAGTCATTGGACCAGGGAGATGAAGGAGGAAGTCAGAGAGACCACCAGACCCACATTTGATGGATGGCGTCCATCCACTGCCTACAGATTTTGAGGCAGTTCTTTCAGGTGTCTCCCTTAGAGGATTTTCATGGCTGGTGTTACCATAGTAACAAAGAACAGCAACCTCAGCCCCACAGTGGAGCAGGTAATCCTACCATAATTGGACAGGCTCTAGGACAGAGTCTAGAAGACACCGGAGACCCTCTTTACACACACTTTTATAATCCCAGAATTCTCCAGCTGGGAAATCTAGACTGTCAAGAATGTTTAAAAAGCACCCAACCACCAGCGGTAACACCCAAACCCAGCTTCTCTCTCAGCAGAGATTTCTTCTCCTTCCCTCTACTTTTTTAGAAGACCCCTGCCTCCTTCCTCACCTCAAAAGGGCCTTCCAAGGAATAGTCAAAGGACACGATGAGGTCCACTGCCCGCTGTGGCTGCAGGATCAGTGGAAATGGCGAGTTGATAGCAAAGCCTCCATCTACTAGGGACAGGAAGTCCTTCATGGGCGTGAGCTGGTTGGGACAGGCATCAGGCTGTCCGTCTGTAAGATGCACAGGGATAAGTACAGTTGTTCTTGCTGGTGACCCTCTTCTCTTAGCATCAACAGTCACAGTCTGGAGAATTTTCCTGCCTCCCAACAGCTGTGGAGTCTCTCACCCTACCTAGCCCTCCTACCCTGCCTCTCAACTTTCAGCAGTCAGGAAAAGCCTTCCCCATCAACAGCAGGAGGCCATGACTTCACTTCCTCTAATACCCAGATAAAAAACAATCCTGGCCCCAGTGAGCCAGATGTGTCTATAGGAAGGATCCACTTATAACTTCCCCTTCCCAGGATGGATGGCTCAGAGGTTAAGAGCACTGCTCTTCCAGAGGACCGAGGTTCAAAGCCCAGCACCCACACGGCAGCTCATGACTGTCTGTAACTCACAGTTATGTGAGTGCCACGCATCTTCAGAGACCACGAAGTCCTTTCTAGCTGTGTAGTCCTTGTACAGGCAGAGACCTCGGGTAAAGTTAAAGGTCTGGGCACAAGTAATGCGAGAGGTGAATATGTCCAGCACAGCCTGAGAGAAGGAACTCTTTGGGGTGAGGAACCTGGTAGGTAGCCGTGTGGGGTCCTGCTTCCGTAACTTTGGCCAGTCATCTAGATGGGAGACAATTAGATACACTGAGAAAGAAGGGGAACCATCCTTTATCCATCTCTCTCATTCTTCATCCCTCTGCCAGGGCCCTGGCAAGTTGCTGGCAAGTGGTGGTGGCCTCTGCTCTCACCTGTGACACTGACACTCCCCCTGTGCCAGTCCAGAAAGCTCAGGTTTAGGCCTCCCAGCTTCAGGAAGATCTCATACAGGCTGGCTGCAAAAGCACTTCCCCACATACCTACAGAGACAGGCAGGGTCCCAGATCAGAGCCTGGATCCAGCCCCGCCTCTCCAAGCTTCCCAGTCTAGACTCACCCTGCAGGTAACAGATGCGGGGCTCTGGCCAGAAATGCAGCAGCCGGCCCATGAAGAACTCGGAGCCAAAGAGTTCCGTGGGAATGTAAGCCCCGTACTTGGGGAAACCGACCTCGTAGGGGGTGAACTCGCACCACTCTGGGGAGAACAGAGTAACCAGGGTCCTGATGACTGAGTAGGAATCTTGCCTTCCCCAAACCAGCAATTCCACCATTCACCCATTTGTACCCAATAGCTCCATCTCTTCCACCCTCCTACCACCACCTTCCTGTCTCCCTCCTTTGTCTCCACATCTGGGTACCTGCAAAGTCATCCCCACTGATGTTTTTGTGGACATTGATGCTGGCATAGATGGGGTATGGGTTCTGACCCTGACTGACCATTTCTTGCTGGTCTGACAGCTTGGCAGGATTTTCCTGGGCAAGAAAAAAAGTGGACAGTTTGGCTTTGGGGGGCTCCCTGTTCTCTATCCTCAGGGCTTGTTGTCAACACCCTGAGGGGTGTGGTACACCCATAAGAGGGATTTCATGTTGTCAAGAACAGACTATAGCTTTAGACTTCAGCAGAGCTAAGACTCCTGTGGGGTTTTTATAACTTCAGTGCCTCTGGGACCACCCTCCCCATCCTTTGTCAAGTCAGAAAGCATCAGAATAGAGAGAGCTAGACCAACAGATTTAGGGAATCATTGAAAAGCCAGGTTAATTTCTTTTTTTGTTTTCTTTCCTTCTTTCTTTCTCTCTCTTTCTTTATTTCTTTCTTTCTTTGATTGACTTATTTTATATATGTGAGTATTTTATCACTTTCTTCAAACACACTAGAAGAGGGCATCAGATCCCATTACAGATGGTTGTGAGCCACCATGTGGTTGCTGGGAATTGAACTCAGGACCTCTGGAAGAGCAGTCAGTGCTCCTAACCACTGAGCCATCTCTCCAGCCCTGAAAAGCCAGTCTAATTCCTTTACAAAGAAAACCACTAGGAGATGTTAAGTTCTTACCTTAGGAATTCAGTATCACAGGTGACACACACTTCCAAACGAGAGCTACACAGCGTTACTCAGCTGCTCTGAACCTCCTGCCTCTGACAGACTGCGCTTGCAGTTCTAAGAGCAACAGCGCTGGTGGCCTGGGTCAGGGCTTCATTGCCAATGAGTGGGTGTGGCACTGTGCCTCAGAGGCAGGCAGGAACCACTTTGAGAACATGCTTTTACTGGGCTCTAGCCCAGGAGTAAGATAGGAGTAAGGCAGAAGAAAAGTGTGGAGAGGGAGCAGGGATGGGAAGAATGTAGACACTTCCTGTTCTCTTACCTCCTGGTTCAGGAAATACTCAATGATGAGGCCCCACAAGTCAGTGAAGGACATGCTGTGGCCTCTGCTCTCCCAGGCCTTCTTTTCCCGGGAATAGTATTCAAACTGCTTTGGGGACAGCATCCCAATTTTACTGCTGCAGACTCGTGCCGAGGCATGTTTAATGGGGCCCTGCAAAGTCTTCTGGGACCAGGATGGATCCCTGTAGAGTGTAGAGATGCACCTACAGATGGAAGGGGAGATGCTTGGGAGTTAGAAGACAGACCTCCCCCTGGTACACCTGCCATCCTGCTCCCTCACTCAGACATGTCCCTGGGACCCAGCTTCCTCTCTCACCCTGACCCCATGAAGGCAGGCTCCCAGCCCCGTATCAGAGACTCCATCCGATCACCTGGACATCCTTACCCACCCATAGCTCAGTTTTGCACTGTGCTCTACCCCACTTCACTTACCAGGAAGACCCAGAAACCCCACTCAGGTAGGTCACAGCATCCAGAAGGCCGAGCTCCTGCAGCCCTGCCAGGCTGCCATACAGGGAAGTCATGGCTCTGGTTCCACCCCCAGAGCCTAACACGGCTACCACAGGTACCTGAACACAGCAACAGTTTGATAGCATCAGCACTGGGCTTTGTATGTATTACTGCTTATCCACAGCAGGCATCGGCTTATCCATGAGATGGCTGGCTCAGGCTCTATGCCTCCCATTACTAGGAGTCTTTGCTAGGGTTACTCTCTCAGATTCTGTGGAGTTTCCATTGTATTAGGTTCCACCTTGACCCCCAAATGCTCCCCCATTCCAGTTGTTTCTCCTAGTATTTTCTCCCTCTGGACTTGATCCCTCCTGCTCCCAACCCCACCTGCTCCCCCATCCCCTATGTAGTCTATTCTATTTCCCCTTCCCAGGGAGGTCCTCGCATCCCCCTTAAGCCCTCCTTGTTACTTAGCTTCTCTGGGTCTTGGAGGTGTGACTGACTGGGACTCATGGGGGCTTGCAAAGATCGGGAAGCCTGTGAGGGGTCTGACCTAGGTCCTCTGCATATATGCTATGGCAGTAGCTTGGTGTTCTTGTGGGACTCCTAACAGTGGGAGCAGGGGCTGTCTCTGACTCTTTTGTCTACTGTGGGACCCTTTTCTTCCTACTGGTGGCCTCATCCAGCCTTGATGTGATGGTATGTGCATGGTCTTATTGTAGCTGGTTATGTAGTATTTGGTTGATGTCCTGAGGAGGTCTCTTCTTTTCTGAGGGGAGGCAGAAGTGAGGTGGATCTGGGAGAGAGGGAAGGTGGGTGGAAAGACTTGGGGAGGGGAAGAAAGGGAAACTATAGTTGGGATATAATGTATGAGAGAATAATTTTTTTCTTTTTTTTTCTTTCTTTCTTTCTTTCTTTCTTTCTTTCTTTCTTTCTTTTTTTTTTTGGTTTTTTGAGACAGAGTTTCTCTATGTAGCCCTGGATATCAAGGAACTCACTCTGTAGACCAGGCTGGCCTCAAACTCAGAAATCCACCTGCCTCTGCCTCCCAAGTGCTGGGATCAAAGAATGCTACCAATGCTCAGAGAGAGAAGAATTTTTTTAAAAAAAGGAAAAAAAAATTTCATTTGTTGAGGCCCTACCCCTCCTAGATGACTATGTTTGCAGATAGAGCCTATAAGGAAGTAATATGGTTAGAATCAGGTACTAGGAGAGGGCCGCAACCTGCTAGGACTGGTGTCCTAAGAAGAAGAGGAAGAGAGGGCTGGACATGGGAGGACATCCCTGAAATGCCAGCACTTGGGAGACTGAGGCAGGGGATCATAAATTCAGGACTAATCTGAACAACATGTAAGGTCAGGCCTCTGCTACACGTAGTAATACTTATCATTAAAAAAAAATTGAGCCGGGCGTGGTGGTGCACGCCTTTAATCCCAGCACTCGGGAGGCAGAGGCAGGCGGATTTCTTAGTTCGAGGCCAGCCTGGTCTACAAAGTGAGTTCCAGGACAGCCAGGGCTACACAGAGAAACTCTGTCTCGAAAAACCAAAAAAAAAAAAAAAAAAAAAAAAAATTGAGGGGCTGGAGAGATGGCTCAGCGGTTAAGAGTGCCGACTGCTCCTCTGAAGGTCATGAGTTCAAATCCAAGCAACCACATGGTGGCTTACAATCATCTGTAATGAGATCTGATGCCCTCTTCTAGGGTGTCTGAAGACAGCTACAGTGTACTTACATATAATAACTAAATAAATCTTAAAAAAAATTGGAAGGTGGGTGTGGTAGCACTTGCCTTTAATCACTACACTTGGGCGGCAGAGGCATTTGATTCTCCGTGAATTCAAGGCCTACCTGGTCTACAGTGAGTTTGAGACCAGTTGGAACTACATCGTGAGACAGTCTCAAAAGGAAGATTGGGAGAGAAGGGAGCTTCTGCTCCTGGGTGTGCACACACACACACACACACACACACACACCACACACAGGGGTTGGGGGGATGGCCATGTGACACCACAGCAAGAAGGCAGATGTCTCCTAGTCAGGAAGGAGGCTCCATGAGAAAGTGAATCTGTTGTTTAAACCACTCAACTGTAGTGTTGTGTTGTGACAGCCCAGCTACCCACCATGGCCAGGATTGTGTCAATCCTCCTTCCGATTCCTGATGCTGGTCGTGGCCACTGGCTCTGGTGAGCGAGCCCACTGGCTCTCTTCATCCTCTGCTGCCTATCCCTCCTCTGAGATTCCTGTCATTTCTTCTCCATACAAGAGCCTCAAGGGGATTGGCTGGATTGAGTCAAGTTCATGCTTCATCCCTTACCTGGTCACAGTGTGGAGCCTCACTCAATCCCATCACTCGCTGCAGGGCCTTGGACGCCACCTGCTTCCTCTTGTCCAGAAATTCCCGCTCCCCATCACAGAGCTCAAAACCAAGGCGCAGGTCCAAGTCCCCAGAGCTGCTTCAGAAGGAGTAGATGAGTATGGAGATAACCTTGAGTCAGTCTACATTCTGGGGAACCTCACAGACAATACCCCAGGGGACCTCCGTGGGTGGGAGGTGATCCCCAGTGACCTGGACCAAGTGGGCAGAAAAGCAGAACCCACTGAAGTATTTCCCACTTCCAGCCAAGCCCCTCCCACCAGCAATCCCATCTCACCTCATGTCTGCCTTCATCCTCAGAGTCACCTGCTGGCCCTGAAAGAGAGAGACAGTAAGTAGAGTAAGCCCCCCGCCCCACCTCTGGCCCTCAGTGCTCAGGTAACTGGCCAGACCTCTCTTGGTGATCACGGGGCAGGCAGGAGTCCCCAGTACCAGACTAAATCTTACCTCCTCCAGGTCCACAAGTTTTGTTAACTCCTTGTTGAGGGGCAGAGAGGAGAGCAGGATGCTTGCCTTGTCTGTCTTGCTGCTCTGAGCCTCCAGCTCATCACTTGGGCCACTCTGTGGAGAAGAGAGCCGACGAGTAGGGTGGGGATGGAAGGGGTGCCTTCCAGACACTCCGGAGTCTCCTCCCACACGAGCTCACTCCATTATGTCTTCCTTGCCATAGCTTACTTACATGTAAAACTTGGAGCTTTTCTTGTAGATTTATGTACAGCTTGGGGTTCAGCACTGGGTTCACGTGGAAGGTAAAGTTCGCTGGGAGGCCTGGCTCCTCGGTCGGCTGCAGAGGCTGTGACTTTTCATAGGCCCCAGGCACTGCCAGCTGGATCTGCCTGGAGCCTGAGGGCAGAGGGGGGAGATGTAAGTGTGGCTCAGGACAGTTATACCCGGGTGACAGCAATTCCTCCTCTTCCCCAGGCCCATACACCATCTCCCTGCTCACTCGAGTACTTTGACCACAGGAAAAGAACTGTGAACTCTTGGGTTCTATAATCAATCAGCCCTGATGGGGTTGGGGAACATACAAATACAAGGAGGGAAGGGAATGGGTCAGCCCATAGCTTATTGGGCTGGTGATTTTGAAATTTTTACATTAATTACCAAACATATAACTAATTATATAAATTTCCACTCATTACTGCATTAGTTACCAGTTTTCAACTGTTAATATTCCCAACCTCTTTCTTGATTCTGTTTATGCATCACATTCCTTGCTTAGGGGAGGTTTGTGGCCAAAGCAGGTTGCTGTGGCCTTAGCTTCTAAAAGTAATAGTTCTTGGGAAAATGTCGAGGCTCAGACAAGGAGGTAGAAGGCAGAGTGGCATTCTGGGTACAGAGGGTTATATATTGCAGAAGAAGAAGAAGGGTTGGAGGTCAGCTCAAGCTAGCTGAGACCCAGGCTGGGAAAAAGCTTGGCAAGGAACAGTGGGGTCTTAGCAGCTTTGGGAGGTAGTACCTGTCTAATGTGCAGGCCAAGGCATACACATTGCAGTGCAGAAAAGTCTGGGTCCCAAACACATCACAGAAGCAATAGTGACCCAAAGGGCTGGAGGACAGCAGAGGTCCAGATGGAACCTATCCTTGCACAAGACGAATCCAGACTTCACGCCGCCGCCATGCCAGACTATACTAATGGTCCCAATCCTGTACTTCTCAAGTGTGTGTGTGTGTGTGTGTGTGTGTGTGTGTGTGTGTATGAGTGAGTGTGAGTATATGTGTGTGTGAGTGTGTGTGTGTGTCTTCTCAGTTCCTTTTTTCCTCAGAGGAATGAATTGGATCAAGAGACACATTTAAGCAGTCCATTTATCAAAGCAAGCACTCACAGAGAAACACAGTGGGCTGCCACAAAGCAGGAGAAGCACTGTGAGTTCTGTGTTGTGGGTTTTAAGGAGGTTCTATGAATATTTTTGTATTGGGTGACATATTAAAAAAATCAGAGCTGGGCTTGGTGGCGCACACCTTTAATCCCAGCACTCGGGAGGCAGAGGCAGGCAGATTTCTGAGTTTGAGGCCAGCCTGGTCTACAAAGTGAGTTTCAGGACAGCCAGGGCACACAGAGAAACCCTGTGTCTCGAAAAACCAAAAAAAAAAAAAAAAAAAAAAAAAATCAGAGTAGACTTAACATCCTTTTAGGACATCCCTCCCTCCCCAGAAGGCTTCTGAGAAGCCAAGAGGAAGGAAAAAAATCACAAGCTCATCATTTGAGGAGGTGGAGACTTTGCACACATGTGGGCAGTTGCATGTGTTTACTATGAAGGAGAATTCTGACTGACGGGAGGCACAGCTACAGGGATGAAACTATAGTTTTCTTGCTTAGCTTGTGTCTAGCTCTGTTGAGATTGCTTGAGGTCTCATGATGTCATGACTTTTAGTTGTTATTTTGTTATTTTTGTTTAGGTTGTATTGTGTGACATGCTCCCATGTGTGTGTGTGTGTGTTCGGGTGTGCCAGGTATATGACTACACATGACTGTGCACACATACGGAGACCAGAGGACATTAGTGTCCTGCTCCATCTTATTCCCTTGAGATTAGGTCTCTCCTTGAATCTGGAGCCAAGCTGACTGCCAACAAGCTCCAGCAATCCTCCTGTGTCTGCCCCCTCCCCCCACAAATATCTCTGGGAGGTCCTGCCCAGCTTTTGAAGTGGATACTAGGGGTTTGAACTTAGGTCCTCAAATTTGTGTAGCAAGTACTTTATCCACTGAGCCATCCCCTCAGGCATGTTTTTTGTTATTTTTCTAAGACTGAGGTTTTACATTAAGGAATAGAGGCCTCAATTTTACAGAAAAGTAGCAGACTGCACAAATTGGAAACGAGACACGCTATCTTTTAGTACTCCCTTCTCCCAACTTCTCAGGTCTTCTATGATAACAAAATGACTTCGGTTCCTCCACAAAGGGAGTAAACTATGCCACCTGCCTTCCAGCTTCAAGTTTAACCACATGACTTGTCTGGACCAGTGACATGTTAGTGGCTAGGATGTGAGTAAGGCTTAAAAAGCATTTGCTGAATTGAGTTTGCTCTCTTGCACCTCTGCAGAAATCTTTTTTGGGGAGTGGGATGGGGGGTTGAGGCAGGGTTTCTCTGTGTAGCCCTGGCTGTCCTGGAACTCACTCTGTAGACTGGACTGGCCTCAAACTCAGAAATCCTCCTGCCTCTGCCTCTCAAGTGCTAGAATTAAGGCTTGCGCCACCACTGCCCGGCCTCCGCTGAGATCTTAAGAGTATGTCCAGGCTGGTCACAGAGGGGGGTCACTCAGCTGAGTCCCTGCTGTCCTCCCCCTACTTTACACAGTGAGAATGTTCAGAGCCACCTCTTTCCATCAGATGCAGGGAGGAGGCAAGTTCTAAGGCTGAGGTGAGGACAGGACTCACCGAACTCTCCAAGGGAGGCTGACTTGTCTCCAGTGACTGTGCCCTGAATTCTCAGACAGGGGTGAGCCTGGGGAAAGCAGATGCTTTAGGAGTCAGAGAGCTCACAGGGGCTGACCAGGATGGAGGGAGGGAGGAATATCCAGGGCCAGGGCCATAGCAGCACTTGGTCCTTATTGGCAGCCCCCAAGGTAGTGAGTGCTATGTTCTTCCCCAGGACTCATAAGAAGTGGGCCTTGGTGGAAAGGGGGCCCTCAAAGGCTCCCTCAGCAGCCAGAGTCCCAGGGGAGCAATGGCTATGTGATGCCCACACAGGGTAGAGGCAGCTTCTTGTTCTTTGCCCCCCTGGTAATCTGCCTTCTAAGGAAGGACTTCCAGAGACACGTGGGCATCATGGATTCAGCCACAGTCTCCTTCTCCCCAGTCCCACACAGTCCCATACCCATCTTCCCTCCTCACCACCAGGACACCATTGGTGACAACTTCAGATGCAGGCGTCTGACTGTAAAAGATGGAGGGATCATGATAGGCTATCGCACCCTTTACCGTGGCTATTAAAACAATACGGCCAGAGCAGCCCGGGAAGCACAATAGGGCTGTAATAGGGAAATTTGTCACCCAACATGCAAGTAGGTGTCAAAACCAGGCTGTCCTCTCGGGAGCCAGGCCTCCAAGGCAAATGAGAGACTTGAGGATTGGCACTTGGAGTAAATGGATAGACACACCAGCTCTAACTAGACTCACCTCTTCTCCAGAGTAAATTCCACTTCCAGCTCTTTTGGATCCTAACAGGGGTGACAAACGCATTCGTTTTCAAGAAATTTTAAAAATCTCAGGAGTTGTCCCTGCCTCCCACCTCTGCTCAGCTCTAGGGCCTAGGAGATTAGTCTAGAGTGGCATCTCAGGCTTAGGGGGCAGTAGCATTTCCATGTAGCGCATCGTTCATGCAGAAATACGTGCCAGGTACTGTTCCAGACTCAGCAGTGACTAAGACCAAACTGAGATGGCTTCCTGTCAGTGGCTCAGGGGACGGGGCGGGGTGTGTGTGTGTGTGTGTGTCTTCTACTGGAGATTTACTTACTGTTAGTCTAGGCAGACCTCACCTGCTGCTTGGTGAAGTTTTTTGTGCAAGTCTGGCCTAGCTGGAGAGTACTCAGGTCAAACAGAATGGAGAAGACATTGTCACTGTCCAGGACATCCTCGTCATAAAGGGCAAGCTCCAGGACATTCTGGGGATAGGATTGAAGGGTCAGCATTGTGGAGGATGTCACTGGCCGCCATGCCCAGCCCCTTACTGGCCCATACCTTCACAGCACCATGGATCTGATAGTGAAAGGTCTCATTCCATTCTGGGTCACTGCAGTTAACCACTGTCCTTGTCTGACTGGGGCTAACAGAAGCCGTGGGCAGCCACAGTCGAACATAGCAGTCGGCTTTGGACACTGTACGTAAGAGGGGGAGGAGACTTGGCATCAAACTCTGATTGTTGAAAAGGTTTCCTGGAGGCTGGACTCAGAAAGGAAGAAGCAAGGGGGAGAGGAGGCTGCCTGCCTGTGGTGTTTCAGGCTCTACCTTAGCCAGGTATACCTCCCACTCAACTGACAGAAATCCGCAGAGCAGCCACAGTTCAAAGGTTCATGTGGTAGCACAGACCATTGAGTAACTCCTTGAAATTGCCTGATTCAGGCAATAAAATTCTGTGCCATGTGGGTACTGCCAAAGCTCCTGAAAAGCAGGCATTAATGTGTGGCAATGGGAGCCTAACACACCCTCAGAAAGCCTCCTAGAGTCAGGAGGAGGCTGAAGTCTGCCCAACTCACCCCTCCAGTGTGCCTGCCTGCCTCTATACCCCACACCAAGGTACTCTACCTCCATGATTAACACCACCCTACCACCCTACTCCAAGAGAGCACACACACACAAACACATACACACACACACACACACACAGAGAGAGAGAGAGAGAGAAAGAGAGAGAGAGAGAGAGAGAGAGAGAGAGAGAGAGAGAGAGAGAGAGGGCTCTGAGAATACCCTAGAGAGAAGGAAGAGCAAGGGTCACTCACACTTATCTGTATGCTGGATGTTTCTGGCTCTCAGCACCTTTACTTGAAGGTCGTAGTACGGGTGGGTTTCCTGCTGAAACAACAGAACCCTAAGAACTTCCAGGAAGCTAGGGTTGGCCTGATCTCCTCTCCTAAGTGTTTTCTGGCTCAGGTCTCTACTCTGTCTTACCATAGAACTTGCCTGGCCCAGGTCACTAATGCTCCTATGCCAGGAGCTCTGGGAAGCTTTTGCAAGTTGCAGGGTGCTAGGTGGTCAGGATTGGTGAGGGGCCTGGCATCTGGGACCAGCTCAATTCTGAGTGTTCCCATGAGCAGCTAAGCTAGGAAGGCTTGATAATGGTCAGCCTGCAGCTGCCCTCTTGCCATGGCCTGGGCACTAGGATAATGGATTTAAGAAGGTTAAATATTAAAAGAGAAAGCCAGAACCCACCACAGCCATCAGCTTCTGTGCAGGGGCTGAAAGACCAACCAGAGGCAGGAATGGGCAAGGTGAGGGGAAGCCAAGTGTCCTTGCTTGTCCTGGTCTGATTAAGTCACTAGATTGAAGACTGAGCTCAAAAAACAAAACAAAACAAAACAAAACAAAACAAAAAGTGATAATGCCAGATTGCAGCCTTCTGGGTGTTAATCTACCCCTGAAACCCAACAAAGCCCTTCTCCCTTCTCTCCACAGTGGTTATACAGCTAGCCTAGAGCATTCCTGGGTCACAGGTCACCATCATTTCTCTTTGGAGGCCTTGGACTGTCTCTCTAGTTTGAGCTTTTCCAGGTTGTCTGTGGTATGTTCCATCCTAAATCAAACCCCAGTGCAATGGCTGGCTTAGTCCTCACTGGGTGCCAGCCATCTCCCAGGACTCCAGGCAGCTTTTCCCAAGTGAGATGAGTACATTACCTGCCTATGCTTCCAGTGTGCTTCGCTCTTTTCTGTCTTCCGTAGCAGTATGGCTCCAAGAAGGGGCAGTCCCTTGCCTGCCAGCCACTTTGGCTGGAGAGTCCAGGGCATGGCCAGCAGTAGCAGCTCAGGTCCCAGTAGGGAGCTTGCCTGTTTCCCAGAGCCACCCTTTCTCTGGCTATCTTCACTGTCACTCAGGTCTGACAAGAAGCACAGGAGTGGGAAGGGTGGAGCCACTGCTGGGCTGAGGCACTGGGGCTGGAGGAGGGGTTTGAAGTGCTCCAGGAGGGGTTTGAAGTGCTCCAGGAAATGAGTGGAGCCTGCTTTCCCCAGGCAACAGGCAGGTTTCTCCCTTTCCAAGAGACTCTTGGGGTACTGGTCTTAGCTCTCTGGTCTCCAACTCAGGCCCTGCTTAGCTGAACTAGTTGTGAAAAACAAACACCACTCCCATCCCTTGCCATGTACAGGTAGGGCAAGAGCCCAGATATTCTTGTTTCCAACTAGTCTGCCATTAGCAGAAGTCAGGAGGTACTACAATCAGGGCTAACTTCATCTAGCTGCCAGAAAGCCCCACACCATCTCTTCTTCAAGTCCCACTTTCTCCACAGCTCTGAAGCAGAAACACAGATCTCTCTGGCTCGGGGTTTATGGGGAGTCACTGACATATATTGTCTCTTTTGGCCCCTCAGTTATTTCCTTAACACAAAGGTCATGGTATGTCTGTACCAAAGCCACCCACACCCTGAAAAGATTCATTTCATGACTCCCTTCCTGGGTTGGTAGAAGTGCCTGATGCTTCAGGCATAGAGGTGGGGGCATGACCAGGTATTGTGAATAAGGGCAGAAGAGAGGCAGGCCTCTCTATCCTTAAACTGCCAGAGATAAAGGCTTTAAAGTGTTCATGAATGACCATGTTGAGCCTCTGGCTGTAACTGCATGCCATTTCCTTTCCTGTGGATCACAGCCATCTAGGTGGCTAGGCAGGGACAGTGGCTAGCAAAAGAAGTTCCTAGGAGAGTGAACTGTTAGGAGATTCTATTCATCTCTTTAACCACAACCCTTTCATATAGCCAAGGGTAGTGGTACAGAGAACTCCAGTCAGGCAGGAGGCTCACTTGAACTCAGCAGTGTGAGACCAGTTTGAGGTACAAGATGAGACCTCCATCTCAACCAGGCAATCTCTACTGTCTTCCCTCCCTCACACATACATAGGTGGAGGCTGGAATGACATCCACAAAGGTGAATTAACTCCCAAACTAACAGGCCATGTTCAGACCAGAAATTCCAGAACCAGAGGTGATGTCACTGAGATGACCTGTTTCACCTCAGATAGATTGTAAAAGATCTGACTCAGGGATGGCAAAGTCCATCCCCCTTGCTGAACATGGATAGTCCAGCACCTGGATCCCAGTCTGAAGCCTGGGGCTTTGGGTAAGAGGGGCACAGCACTAGCTGGCTGAGTCCTTTTGGCCTTAAACCATATTCTCTGCTCGGAAGCCATCTCCCCATGCCTCAACAGACATGCCTCAACTCAAAGTTCTGGATGCTTTTCATTGGCAAAAGATCTTCAGGATGGCCACAGACAGACAGCTAGGGTGAGGGTATCACAGAGGGACCAAACTGGTATCTTAGAGCCGGGAAAAGTGAGCCAACTTTACTTTTCAAAGAGGTCCCTCCCTCTTACCAATTCCACATCTTCACAGGAGCCTTCTGACCACACTGAGCTTCAAGAGGCACAAAGCAATAGTGTGTTAGATTCTGGGATTCCCAGAACGATGATGGAACTGTTCTGTGCATGTGATGTCAGCCATACACCCACAGCCACAGATGCTGTGTTGGCCACACAGATGGAGGCATTTGTGAGGGGAGTGTTACTCTTTTTTAACTTTTTGATTCTTTGTGAATTTCATGTCATGCACTCCAATCCCATTCAACTCCCCAACTCTTCATATCCACCCTCTGCCCTTGCAACCTCCCCCTCATTGCAATGAGTCACTGGTCTGGTTCCGCTACACATCAGTACTGGATTCTCCGTGGGACGCATCTTGGATATCCTGTTGTTACCCTGGGTCATGGAGTTCCTGCAGCTTTGGATCTGCAGGACTGGCCCTTTTATGTGTTCCAGCAGTTCACAGATTGGGTAGATGTTGGGATGGGCCAACTCAAAGCCCTGGATCTGAGCCTGGGTGGTAGCTGAGTTGGTCAGCTTACCAGCTTTCCTGTACCCACACCACCAGTGTGAGTTCTCTAGCACTGCTCTGGCTAGCTGCAGCAGGCAAGGAGCTGGGTCAGCTCCCCGACTCTCTTGAGAGGAGTGTTATTTTTACTGTTTTTCATAGTTACTAGCTGTCTTATCTTACCCTTCTCTCTTAGCTAAGCTACTATCCCGTTATCATTTCCATTAGTCTTCAGAAAGGGGAAAGGAAGGGTTGGAGAGATGGCTCAGCAGTTAAGAGCACTGACTGCTCTTCCAGAAGTCTTGAGTTCAATTCACAGCAACCACATGGTGTCTTACAACCATTTGAAATGGGATCTGATGCCCTCTTCTGGTGTGTCTGAAAACAGCTACAGTGTACTCCTCATGTATATAAAATAAAGAAATAAAATCTTTGCTGGGTGTTGGTTGTGCATGCCTTTAATCCCAGCACTTGGGAGGCAGAGGCAGGTGAAGGTAAATTTCTGAGTTCGAGGCCAGCATGGTCTACAAAGTGAGTTCCAGAACAGCCAGGGCTACATAGAGAAACCCTGTCTCGAAACAAAACAAAACAAAAACAAAAACAAAAACCCAGAAAGGGGAAAGGCAGGCTCAGGGAGACTCGGTTTTTCGTTTATGTTTATTGAGAAGCAGCCTCCATCATCCACAGGCTGGGGCTACCCCGTTCTCCTCCCCAACCCTCTATGAAGGGCAGGGTCCAGGGAAGAAAGGATGGAGTTTAGGGAAACAGAATTAAGTATGCACACCATCCAGGAGAAAATACAGGCTTTATTCCACTGCTTCAAACACAGTTCATAAGAAGGGATGCTACA
The DNA here is from genome assembly GCA_902729485.2 of Mus minutoides. NCBI lineage: Eukaryota > Metazoa > Chordata > Mammalia > Rodentia > Muridae > Mus > Mus minutoides. The sequence continues at coordinate 596,900 of LR753420.1, forward strand.
AGCCTACCAGGTAAAAGGGCAGGACTCACATGATGGCACAAGTTCTGGTCCTGTCCTATGGGGAGTGGCCTGGCATCCCAGTGCCACTCCCGAGGAAGTGCATTTTAAGCTGGTGCAGATGGGTTCATGGTCAGCACTGTTTGTTTTTTTTTTTTTAACTTTATGTATGGGTGTGTGGCCTGCATATATGTCTGTGCATGTGTGTGCCTGGTGCCTGTAGCCTCCAAGGCCAGAAGTTGTTGTGTACCTTTTGCTGCGTACCTCTTGCCGGCTCCCTGACATACCCATCAGAGCCAGCAGTAGGTTCTAAGTCCACCTGCTCCTGCATTACTCTTTGCCATTCCTCAGTTCCTCGCAAACCCACACGCCATCTCATCACTGTTGGTTTCTGGTCAGCTGTTCCCTGTGTGCAGTGAGACATACATTACCAAGTTATCCTAGCTCGATCCTCCAGTCTTGCAGAAGAAAGGCCAGGGAACAACTATGGCCAGGAAAGCAACAGAACAGAAAGTGGCTAGAGCGGAGGAAGATGCTCAGAGCTCACCTACAAAGGTTCAACAGCCTGTCCAAGCAGCTGGTGAGTGGCCGAAGCAGGAACTCTACAGAGATCCTGCCTAAACCACACACCCTGCACAGTGCAGCCCTGGGGAGACACCAAAGCCTACACCTACAGAGACTTGTGCTCTCCTACACATCTCAGTAGAAAAGTTCAGCTCCTGAGACCCTTCATACAATGTCCATGACACCTGCTCATCAGGGCACTCCTGGAAACCCAGGCGGGGCCTCCCATTCACCACATTTAAATATTAGTTACTCTACCTCCCAGTCTACACAGTGGGAGGGGAAGCGTGGAGGGAACAAGGGAAGAGATCAAGGGGTAAAATAAATAGTGAAGAAGAAAAGGAGACTGAAAACGGAAGGGATCAGCAGGAGACTCCTGGAGAAACCACTGGCAGTATAAACAGCCTGCGGTGAGTGGGCTGGCAAGCTCTAGTGCTAGGCTCCCATGGGCCTCTCCAGGCCACCATGCTGGGCGATCTTGTGAAGCTGCGTAGTTATTGTAATAGAAAACTCACAGTCAACAACCCCATGGGTACAAACACTTGAGATGAAATCTCCTTGTCCAGGTGATTGGTATACAAAGGCAAGACGGTGCATTTCCTCCTGTCCAAGCAGGAGTTAAATTCCTGGAATTGTCTGCAACATAACAGCGTAAGATACAACTAATCTCTTCCTCTAGTAAAAAGCCGGCAATGCCAGGTCACAAGTCCAGTTAATTCAGAGATGTTCCAGAGAGCAAGGTGGCCAGCATCGTCCCTGGTAGCAGTCCCTGGTTCTCAAGGTGGCTGCGCCTTCAACTCTCTGCGCCTCTACTGAGCTGTCCACTGCTGAGTTCTTGGGCTGCCGGGCTCAGGTGTCGGCTGAGTTTACCTCTTTGGAGCAGAAGTAGTGCACAACCACTCCATTGGGATATCTTGCAAATGCACTGTATGGAAGAACAGCTGAGAGTGAGTGGTGTTCTACGTCTCCTCCAGCACCTGCAAGAGGCATCGGCCCCAGAAGCCACCCCCAACCCAAAGAACAGCCTACTCCAGTACCTCTGGACCAGAGCAGGAGCTCTGCACCACCCAAGTGCACGCAGACATTTCTGTCACTCCCTCGGTGCAGGCTCAGGGTGTAGGTTGGCGGGAGTTGGATCCTCAGTAGCACCAACTAATCACCAACCAAGCAACCAGACAAATACATGGACAAACAAAAAGCCAGCGCAGAACATGTGCCCTTGGCTTGGCACTGGGAATCATGTTCAGCAGAACAGGTTCCAGGATAGTTCTAATGAAGTACAGCAAGTCAAGCCTGTGCAGAGAAAAGGCCTCTGCTAGCTGAGCAAGAACAGGCAGATCGTGCTCGCTGCAGGTCAGGGGACCGACTCTGGGGCAGGTCTCTACAGAATAATGCTGGCTCAGGAGGTTGCTCAAGCCATGAAAGAAGATGGAAAGATCTGGTTTTCTGCCTCCGGGGACTCATCCTCTCCATCTGGCCTGTAATGGTAGCACTGGGGTGTGGCTGAGGCAGCAGGGTTCATACAGAGTTCCAAATCATCCCGAGCTACACAGCCAGCCACATCCCAAGAAGGCTCTCTGTGTGTCTTGCATCCTCTTACTGGTTTTCTACTTCCATTGCTAATTTTAGTTGCCAGAGAATTAGAGCTTTCTGGGGAAGAGTTCAACAGCTCCTCAAATTATTGAAGCTCTTTCCCACAGATATGGCTTGCTCTGTTAAAGCTCAAGAACTCAATGAAACAAAAAAGCTCCTCTCCAGGGGTGAGGTCAGTGCCGCCGTCGGCACGGGACAAAGCTCCTCTCCAGGGGTGAGGTCAGTGCCGCCGGCACGGGACAGAATCTCAAGCCACCAGGGGCTGGGCTTCTGCATGTGCCTGTGGGGGTTTTCTTGATTCTGTTACCTGATGTGGGGAGACAAATCCTCCCACCCCACTCCCCGAACCTCCAGGTTTTCCAAGACAAGGGTTTCTCTGTGTAGCCCTGGCTGTCCTGGAGCTTTCTTGTAGTCCAGGCTGGCTTCAAACTCATTGTGTCAGCCTGCCTCTGCCTTTCAAGGGCTGGGACTACAGACACACACCACCACAGCCCAGCAGAAAAGATCAGTCTTGACTGTAGGTAGGACTATTCCCTTGGTAGGGGCTGCAGAATGGGGAAACCCAGCTGGAAGTAGGGAACAGTCACTGTTCTCACGTTCTTGACTGGAATGCAATGTGACCCCTGCCTCAAGCTCCTGCCCTCTCAGCTGCCTTTGTGGAGTATTTTATCACAGCAGCAGGATAAGACACTAAAGGCAGAAATCTCCCGTCTGCTTCTATGCTCAGGGAACCACATCTGCACCCAGATGCTGCTCAGGTGGGGCTCACCTGTTCCCAATCTTCTTCTTGCACACCATGCACACCTTCTCCTCAGTGATGATGCACTTCACCTGCTGGTGTAAAATCCGCTCTTCCTGAACCTGGAAGAGATTGAGGGTTCCATGTTCAGAACGCCATGCTGACTGCTGGATTGCATGAGCTATGTGCTGCCTCCATGAGTACAGGTGTGTGGGAACTCTCAAACCCAACAAAACCCCCCAAAGGCCGCCCGCCCCTCTGCAGGTCTGGAAGGCCTTACCCTGAGGAACTCCGCATGGAGAAGATTCTTAAGCACTTGATTGAACCGTTTCTTTTGTGCATTTTCTTCTAAGACCTTTTCTAGAAAGATGCGTATGTCATTGATCTGAGTGTTTGCTGGCAGAAGGTTGATTGCCTAGGGCAGAGACAGGATGCGGGCAAGTTAAGAGCTATCAGGATGAGACCAAGAAAAGCTGCCCCTCCCCCAGCCAGCCCTGTCCCCTGCCCCCTCCCCCAGCCAGCCCTGTCCCCTGCCCCCTCCCCCAGCCAGCCCTGTCCCCTGCCCCCTCCCCCAGCCCTCCTGACCTTGGTGGTGTCTAATTTGCTGTAGTGCAGCTCTAGGACCTGCAGGGCAGCCTGGAGATTGGCCTGCGGCTCCAGGAGCTCCAGTTTGATTGGCCCCAGGCAGTGAATGCTTGGAGGTGACAGGTACATCCGAAGCAGGGACAGATACACCTGTTACACAGACAGAAACACGCATGCCAGGCCTGCAGCCACCCTCCCAGGACTCCCAGCACTGAGTCTCCCTGGTGACTAGAAGGCTGGCCCATAGCAACCACTGGCAGAGAGCACTCCAAACTCATCACTTTCCCCTCAATTTTTTGGTAAAATCAAGCACCCAAATAAGGATGCCAATACTGCTCTTTCTCTGAATGCCTTGTGTCTGTTTAATGTTAGACCATGCACAGAAAGTTAACACGGCAAATAACCTAAAGATTTCTCATTTTTTAATGCTCTGAAGGCTGAGAACTTGCTATATTTCTAGTGCCACAGGATCACTTCATCCTAGCTCTTTCAACATTCAGGGCCATGTAATTCTTTGTCACTGGGGCTGTCGGTACATCATTTAAAAGTATCTCTGGCTTCCAGCCCTAGATTCCCAATCCACTCCAATCACAAATGTCTCATGATACTGACAAAGCCATCTATAATCAGACCCTTCCTCCTAGATTAATCACATTAATTCAGTATATGTGTCAGAACTCTGGAGAGGGACAGTGTGGGTAAGAACAGATGGACAGATGGACACTCAGTTTCTTTCCTAGGAGACACATGCACACAATCATATACCGAGTCTCACTCAGTGATTAAGTGCCACTATGGCCACACTGGAGGGGGTGGGGTCTGCTATAGTGACAGGAAGTGCACATGCTCCCTTGGTCACAGCCGCCTACTTACATCTTTGTTGCCTTCTTTATTTTGGTCGTAGTGTTTGTGGCAGTACCTGCAAAGGAGGAAGCAGTGAGAGCAGGCAAGAGGGACTGCATGGCTGGTGTCCATGTGGCTGCCAACAGTAACGGAACTCGACTGGCAGGGGGAGGCGAAATGCCCTCAGCAGCTAGGCATGGGGTGGCCTTCGTGGCTGCTCATCCCTGTGAGGGCTGTCTTGAGACTCCTTTGGAGGTGGGAGAGCAGGGCTGACTTACTCCTTAGCCATCTTTGTGTCCTTCAAGACGTGGACATAGATGAAGAGAGCTTGTTCGTGCTTCCCCATGCGCCCCAACAGGAGAGCTCTTTCTTCTAAGAGGCCTAGGAGGGGAAAGGACTCCAAGTAGCTGCCACTGCCATTACTTAAATATAAGAAAGGACTTGGAGAAGCCCACGATACCTCAGTGACAGCACTTGCTGCCAAGTCTGATGACCTGAGTTCCTCAGACAAGGTATCCTTTTTCCACTAGACACACATCATGGCATATACATACATACATACATACATACATACATACATACATACATAGTAAACAGAATAAAAAAATTTCAAGAACAATAAATGGAGGGAGATTAAAACCACCAAGCCAATCCTCCAAAAACAAAGACAAAAACAAACAAACAAACAAACAAACAAGCACCCCATAAAACAAAAGCAAAATAAGGGCCTGGGGCACAGCTCAGAGGCACAGCTCAGAGCACAGCACATTCTCAGCACTTTTGATCGCTCAATCCCGAGCACCACCATACTAAAAATATAGTGAAATAAAATAGTAAATATTATTACCTTTCTTTAAGGGAGAAAATTATTAAAGGGATTTTTAAAGGAGAAGGAAGCTAATTTAGGAGGTTCTATACCCATTCTCCATCCTTCTATCTGCTTTGCAAACAGGGTCTCTACATAGCCTTGACTGTCCTGGAACTATGTAGACCAGACTGGCTTTGAACTCACAGAGATTGGATTGGCCTGCCTCCTCCTCTCAAGCACTGGGATAAAAGGCACACACCACCATGGCTGGCTGTGTTTCACCTTTTTAACAGTCCATAAACTGAATACTCATCAAACAACCAAGTTCATGCAGACTAGGAACCCCAGAGAACGGGAGGCAAAGACCTGGTGTTCACTGAGCTGATGCCAGACAGATTTATCTTTTTCTCGGTGACTCATGCCAGATTACAGGAGTACTCAGCAATGAGTGAATCAAGAATTACTTTGAAGCAACAGATTACAATCTACAAATTAGCATATGCTTCACACTCAGAGTCTTTTCTCAGCCTCAGCAAAAGAGGGATGTGGAGGAACAGGAGTGGTGGCCTGGAAGCCTGGGCCCTCACACACCCACCTTTGAGGAGGCTGAAGAACACCAATAAAGAGATGAACCTCCTCTATGCTTAGCTGAAACAGCTCTGCCTCTAAGCTAGACACTCACCATCAAAGGGAAAATCACAGATGAGCCGGCCTGGATCATAGTGGCTAGAAATCTCCAAGAACATGAGCAGCTTCTGTCGGTATTCTCCCAGTTCACCCCCTTCCTCTCCAGCAGGATCTGGACTTTTACCTTTAAGGGAAACCACACTCCATATGAAAGGATGCTGTTAAGCAATAATGTGGGGTCCTATGAGGGAAATGGGGCTCAGAGATGTCACCCCGTTATCAAGGAAGAGCCTCCAAGGAGGTTTCCCAGGCGAGTTCTTTTACTCCATGATCTCAATGGTTCTAAAACATGCGTGGAACATTAAGGAAGCCTGTGAGCAGACAAACGTGTTAGCCGGCATGGCTCTTAGCAATATAGCTGTCATTTTGCAGACAGATTGGTTCCTTCTGTCTTACCTGAAGGAGTTACAGTGTCTCTGATTCCTCTAAAGGACTTCCTGTCTACCTAGAGAACAACAGGGCCCGTTTCCCCAAACCACACACAGGTATGGGGCTCTGTCTGACTGCTAAGGCCTGGGGCCACCTGCTTTAGATGGGCACTGATACCTGTGGGCAGCGACAGGAGGTAGTCTTTCATCAGACTCTGCACTTTCTCACAGTACAGCTGGATCAGGCAATTGTGGAACTGTGAGCCTGTCTCCTCCCACACGTGGATGATGTGTTCCTGAGGTGGAATGTCAGTCAGTGTGGTTGGTACTCTCGTGTATCTCCTAGCCTCCCTCCCAGGTCTCATCCCCATTTTTCCTTAACTAAGCTATAAAGATCACCAAGAGGCAGCTCTTCCAAAAACCATGATAAAACCCAGTGATGTCAGGGATGGTTTCTTCAATCTAAACTGAAACCTACTCTGTAGACCAGGCTGGCCTTGACCCCACAGATGTCTGCCTACCTCTGCCTCCCAAGTGCTAAGATTAAAGGCCATCATTCTTAGTCCCCTTGGTTCTCTATTAGACCAAGACACTTTGCTAAGAGGAGTGTTCCTAGCTCGGTTCCATGGGATTGCGTTTTTTTCAGAGGAAGCTGAAATAACCGTTCTCATATTCTCACCAAGACCCAAGTGAGCTGACCCTACCTGGAATCTGAAGCGCCTAAGTGACCCATATGCTTCATGATACGAAGTTTAAAGTCTTGTGGACGAACCCAACTGTACCTTACCAGATAAGGAACGGCCAGAGCCTTGAAATTCTCTATCAGGAAGTTGAGCACTCGGTCTCGTGGCAGCGACTCTACCTCCGGGAGGTCTTCAGTGAATATCTGTCAGAACGAACCTGAGTTCTACAAGCAGAACCTCTGACTTAAGCCTCAAACACACAGGCCTGCAAGGGTTAGGGCTGCAGACACTTTGAGGGGAAGGGTAGACAAGGTACCAGTCGCTGGCTGGTTTATGGGGGTTGAGGCTAGAGCCTAGCAGCATTAGAACAAGGCTCCTTCTACATGCATACGCCCACTTGTCCTCATGCCCACTTTAGCCTGTGACTCCAAAGGAATGGTGCAATCTAGCCTCTTCCTGTGTCTATGGCTCTCTCACCAAATAGAATCAGGACCAACTGTGGCACCAGACAAGCCCAGGGGCCTAGGACCTACCTTCAGGCCATCTTCTGGGAAGTCTCTCAGCACCCAGACTGAGTAGGAAAAAATCAAATGAAGGTTTTCTGTGCCTTCAAAGAAAAAAGAACTTGTTAGCAGTTGACAAAAGTCAGGCCTGTCCAATAAGATTGGAAAGGTAGGTGTGCAGGTGTAGTTGCGACCTTAGAATTCATTTTGTGGACAGGACAGATCCAAGCACCAGCCTGAGATCTGCTTGTTTCTTATGGTCTGGCCACATACTAAAAAAAGGATTTCACTGTTCAACCATGGAGGGTCTGATGCCAGGCAGAGGAACAGAACTGACGGAGCACGAGGGAAGAGACTGACCCGACTCAGGAATGGCGGGAGACCACAGCTTTTAAATGTGGGTGTGGAAGCACATGTCTTCAATCCCAGCACTCAGGAGGCAAAGGCAGGTGAACCTCTAAGTTTGAGGCCAGCTTTGTCTACAGTGTGAGTTTCAGGACAGCCAGCATTCCACAGTGAGATCTTGTCTCAAAACCACAACAGGCTTACCTAAATGCTGCAGGTACTGCACTGTCCTCTCGTGGCCTTTCAGAGGTGAGTTTGCTTTCTTGGACTGGTCCACTAGCACCTGCAAAGCTGGCCACAAAGCCCAAGAACAAACCCATGAGCCTCTCCCTCATGTGAGGTCCACTGGATTCTGCCAATATCAAATGCCTCCCTCCCAGACTCTGGAAGGCCCCACTGGGCCACCTTTCTCATGGAGCCCCTTCTTCTCCCTCCCCAGACTCTGGAAGGCCCCACTGGGTCACCTTTCTCATGGAGCCCCTTCTTCTCATACAGGATGATCAGCTCGCTGTACTTGTGAGCCTTCTTCAGCACATGCTCACTCTCCTCGATGTGACAGTGGTTGTTTTCCAGGCGTAGTAAGGGAGCCACCAGGGCCACATTTGTCTGTGGGGAGATAGGATGCTGATACGGGGGGGTCACGTGAGACAGCAGCAGAAGCTCTTTCCCGGAAACCCCACCCTTGATTTGCCCAAGTCTGCTCCAGGCTCCAGGGCCAGAGACATAACAAGCATAAGACAGTAAACAGTCCTTGTTGCAGGATGACAAGAAGTGGCCTTTAGAGCATTTACATCTTCAGCACACGTGGTCGTGTCTCAATGTTCTGGGGGAAACAAACAGGTTACTTTTCTTGAGGAACTACTGTCACTGTTGAGTCCGTGGCACTAACCTCAATTTTACCGGCAAAGGACCTCCAAATGAATATCTTGACTTATCCTCTTCATCAAAGGAAACACAAAGATATCAGGCAAAGGCTAGGAGGTTTCCATCATCTAAGATCTAACTCTTAGTAGTGCTGGTCTCCTACAGAGCTCCCTGGAACATCCCTGAGTCTGAGAGTAAGGGGCTGGCATGCTACAGCCACTCACATGGAGGTAGCACTTGAGCAGAGTGGTATCAATGATCTGAAGTAACTTCTTCTTGGACTTGATGGTGGGAGTGCCCTCCATGAGCGGGGAGGTGCTGGACTGGTGATCTGAGTCATTCAGCTTCTTTACCAACTGGCTCCGTTTCTGAAAATTGCAAAAAACGTGGGGTCAGGGCCAGGACGAGGTCTTCCTTCATCACCCACGTTTAACTCTGACTGCCCCCAAACCAGCTCTTGTCCACACCCTGGACAAGACATCTAATAGCAGCATTCACATTTTGCCAGAGATCAAAAGACATGACTATCACATTGCCACAGACCAAGTGAAAACAGAGATGTCCTCCTGCTTTGTTTCTGCAGTGCTAGAGATCCAACCCAAGGCCTCACATAAGCTGGGCAAGCACTTTATCATGAAGCTCCATCCCAACGCCTACCGTTAGCCCCCTACCCCAAATACACGAAACCTTGTTCCTTAGGTTAGCTCTAGACTATTCTGAAACCTCGCCTAGCTGGGCATGGAAGCACAGGCCAGTGATTCCAGCCATTCAAAAGGCTGAGTGGGGAAGATCATAAATTCAAACTCAGCTTACACAATATAGTGAGACCCATTTCCACACAAATAAATGAATAAAAGCATAATCCTCATCATGTACTTCTCTTTGTCCACCGAAGCCCATTGTCTCATTTGGCCAAACCCTGGTGCTGCTTACTGTCATGCACGCCAAAGGTTACTAGAGACCAGGGAAGAAAGTGTGCTCTTTCCTAAAGCCGAGATGGCAGAAGCAAAAGGCCACAGACCTCTAGAAATATTCTATCCCAGGAACTATCTTTACTTGCCCCAGGACTCCAAAGTGTGAACAATGAGACAAGCCTGTGTGCTCCTTGCAGGCTGCCAGTCATAGCCTGGCACCTGGAGCTCAAAGTCAAGGGCACACCAAGGCTGAGACGTGTGGTCAGGCCAGCTGACATTCACTGAGCCTGAAGCAGCAGTGAGGTGCAGCATTACAGTTTTCCCAGGGATACAGCTATAAAGTCTCTGACATGAGTGTGTACACAGGAAATAAACAGAAACTATTTGTAACAAACTGTGAGTTAAGAAGCTTTAAGGAGGGCCAGGACTACAATTCAGTTAATCCCCAGCATCACACACCCTGGGGGTAGAGGTGGACACATGTACATTTCTCAGCACTCAGGACATGGTTAGAGTTTAAGGTTACCTTTAGTTACATAGGGAGTTCAAGATCAGTCTGGGCTATATAAGATTCTATTTCAGAAAACTGAAGCTTTATAGACAGCTAAGTTGTAATGCTGATTCTGAACTTTCATATTATCTGTCCATAAGAGTAAACTGAAAAAAATCAGGCCATAAACATATAGAAAACTAACTATTGACAAGGAAGGACTTTCCCAATATATGGCTAAATTTCAAGCTGCGAACTGTAAAACAGAAAATATACTTTGATTTTCATTTGTAATAAAGGAATTAATAATAAAAACAAAAGAGGCTGGAGAGATGGCTCAATAGTAAGAGCACTGGCTCTCCTTCAGAGGATCTGTGCTATGCTACACTGACACACATCACCAAAGCCACCATACACATAACATAAATCCTAACTCAGATAGAAGCTAGCACATGAATACACATAAGAAACTAAATCCTAACTCAGACAGATAGAAGCAGCTCATGAACACACATAAGAAACTAAACAGAGCTAAAGTGGTGGCAACTTCTCTGGCTTATACTTTTTGTTTGTTTGTTTTAGAGACGGGGTTTCAGTGTGTAGCACTGATGGTCCAGAACTCACTATGTAGATCAGGCTGGCCTTGAACTCAGAGATGTGCCTGCCTCTCCCTCCCAAGTGCTGGCATTAAAAGTTTGTGCCACTGTGGCCCTTTGCTTTACATTTTTTATGTTTCCTAAACTATAGGCATTTTCCTCACAATTATGTATGGTATGAAAAAGTTCTTAACAATTAAAACTTACCCCTTTTAGGTCATATAACTTACTGTGAATATGCTTACTAATATGAAGATTTAGTTTAAACAAAACAAAACAGCCCTCACCCTTAACCAAGGGATAGCTAAGGGATAGCAGATGTTTCTAAAGGAGTGTGTCAGTTAAAGATTTCTTTCTTTTTTTTTTTTTTAAAGATTTATTTTATTTTATTTATGTAAGTACACTGTAGCTATCTTCAGACACTCCAGAAGAGGGCGCCAGATCCCGTTACCGATGGTTGTGAGCAACCATGTGGATGCTGGGATTTGAACTTATCACCTTCGGAAGAGCAGTCGGGTGCTCTTACCCGCTGAGCCATCTCACCAGCCCCTAAAGATTTCTTAAAGGTGTGGCCCCAGAGGATGGTCCCACACCTAGAAGTATATAGAGAACAAAAATTGGAGTGTTTTTTTTTTTTTTTAAGAGGACACAAAATTAGAAGGAAGTTTGGAAAGAAGGTAAAAATGATCAAAATACATTATATGAAACTCTCAAAGAATTCATACAAATAACAAAGTCAATGGTACTATTAAGTGGGAGGCAATAGAATGTGGCCCACCTTGACTTCCACGGCCTTCACTTAAGGGCCTCCTATAGCCCTGTTGCTGCCTGGCGAAGCAGCAGTGCTGGAGCCTGAGGCAGAGGCTCCCGTGTCCTGTGTGTTAGGCCTACCTGTGTCAGGTAGTCAATGAGAGCCAAGTGAGCCTTCTCCAGTTCAGCACCAGAGAGTGTGGGCAGCGGGTTGGGGTACTGCAGTTGCTTCCTGTAGTCTGTGGGCAGTAGGTCGGGGTACAAGCCCATCACATGGGTGGGATCTGTAAGAAAGGAAAGCACGTGTCCTTAGGAAAGGAACCCAGAAGTGTAAGGACAAAATACAACATGGTATTTTATATCATGTATGATAGCAAAGTCAGTACCAGACTGATGGCTTGTCGTTTCTTGTTTGTTTGTGTTTGTTTGTTTTGAGACAGGGTCTGTGTAACCCTGGCTGGTCTGGGCCTTATTATATAATCCAGGCTGGCCTAAGATTTGTGGCAATTCTCCTGTCTCTGCCTCCCAAATGCTACAACTATAGGTAAACATAAGCATGCCTGGATTACCCCTCATCCCAGGAAATAAGTCTAAGTTCAGAAAAACTTAATAAGTTACCTAGTTATGATCTGAACACTGTACATACATTTCATTAAAATGTCACAAAAATGGCATCACTCGCAGACACACAAGATTAAGACTACTTAACAACTGTCTAAAAGAAGCAGACTTTTCAAAATTTGTATGGAAAACTGATATTTAAGTGGAAAAGACCAGTAAGCTTGTGCATGCACACACACACACACACAGAGTTAATTTTTTAAAGTGATAAATATTTAATGTAATGAAACATTAATAGTCAACACAATTAATAAAAATCCAACATTAAAGAAGTTTTTCTTTTTACCCTTAGTATACCCTTTAGTATATAGCCACAGTGTATATGAAAGAGGCACATTATTTATAACTTCAATTTTGGAAACAATGTGTAAGCCCTTCAACAGCAGAATAAAGTATGTTTACTTCAGCTGATGAGAGTGTTATGATATAATGCACACTGTAGTTATAAAGTATGTGACATTATGACCACAATTCTGTTAAAGATGTGTACATGTGGAAAACATCTGAATGAAGAGGGTAAAATGAGGGATAAACTAGGATCAAGATTTCTTAAAAGATCTTCCTCACATTCTTAAAATGTATGTGCCAACAATCTATGCTTTGTTTTCCTATAGAAAATGTCAGCTCAGGAGGCAGAGGAAGGCAGACCTCAGTGAGTTTGAGGCCAGCCTGGTCTACAGAGTGAAATCCAGGACAGCCAGGGCTACACAGATAAA